>RJWM01000480.1:19294-101556 GCA_004363535.1 Dasyprocta punctata | reverse complement strand
GCTGTGTCAAAGGCAAGACAGAGGTGGGAAACTGGGGATACCAAGACAGCCAGAGTTCACAGGGCAGATTACCAAAGACAGAGGGTGCACAGTAACTCAAGGATCTGTTGTCTTCCTCCGGTATTCAGCAGATGAGTGCATGTTTATCAGTAATAACTACCCAAGACAGAGGAGGAAAGCCACCTAAAACTATTAAAAAGAAACAATCTGCAGGCATACACAGCTGTTCAGATTAGTCAAAAGTGGGAAAACAGTAGGACATGCCTGTATTCCTGGCAATCTGGGAAGCCAAAGCAGGAGGATTGCAAGTTCCAGCCCAGCCTGGGCAATATGGCAACTCTGTAAGACCTTGTCCCAAAATCAGACAGTTAGGTAATTAGATAGTTTAGATAGCATGGATGGATAGGCAGCACACAGGCAGGCAGGCAGGCAGAGATAGGGTTGGGGATGTTGTTCACTGAGAAGGCCCTGGCTACAATTCCTAGGAAAGGGAGGGAGGGAAAAAGAGACAGGAAGCGGAAAGGAGAGAGAAAGAAATAGACAGAAGTGGGCAGGGGGGGAAGGGGGGGGGGAGACAAAAAAAAACACAAAAAAGTGGGAAACCTCGTAAGTCACAAAGAACTGGCTGAATACTCAGGTCTTGCCTCACCAGTGGGGCTTAAATTCTACATTAAATTATTCTGATATGATCTCACAAACTTTAAAAGCAAGACCCAAAAGTTTCAAAGCACTTCCAAATAACCTAAGTACCTTCTAAGACAAATCTCAGGAATATTTTATAGGAACATAAAAATACTAAGCACCCAAAAATAATGGAATTAAAAAATTACCAGTATGTCATGGTGAAATCCAGGAAAACACGATCTATTAATAGGGATAAAATCAACTAAAGAGGACAATAAATGTAGCACAAATAATAAAATTGTTAAAGAAGGATATTAACACACTGTAACTATTCCATACAGTCAAGATACTGGAAAAAATTCATAACTCACTTGGAAAACATCAAAAATATAAAAAGTCCCAAATGAAGTTATATCAAAAAGACTTGTATCCAGAACATAGAGAGAACTCTCAAAACTCGGTAACATGGCTGGAGATGTAGCTCAGTGGTACTGCACTTGCCTAGCATGTGCAAGGCTCTGGGTTCAAATCCCAGTACAGTGGAAAAAAAGTTTATTTTTAATTTTAAAAGGACAACAGATTTAAACAGACAGTTCACCAAAGACACAAGGATGACAAGTATGCACTTGAAAAAAAATATTTAATACCACTAGTCATTCCAGAAATGTAAAGTAAAATCATAATGAAATGCTCCTATACAAGAATGGCTGTAATTTTAAAAATTAATATACTAAAAGGTGGTGAAGATACAGAGCAACTAGTTTCATAGACAGCCAGTGGTATGTTTGTTTTAGGTGCTGGGTATTGAACCTAGAATCTCACAAATGCTAGGCAAACACTGTACCACTAGGCTACACTTCTGGCCCCAACCAGTGGAATGTAAAACAGTATGTCTACTTTGGAGAACAGTTGGCAGTGTTTTAAAATACCAAAGATACAACATATCTGAAATGACCCAGCCGTTTCATTCTGAGGTATTTGCTCAAGAAAAATGAAAGCATGTTTCACACAAAGTCCCGGTATACCAATAATCAGAGCAGCTTTATTTGTACAATAGCCTAAGTGAAAACAATCCCAATCTCTATTGGTGACCGAGTAAACAACACGCTACATTCAATGTAATATTACTAGACAATAAACTAATGATATGTGTAACATGACTGAATCTCCAGGTAATTATTCCAAAGAAAGAAGTCAAACCAAAAATAGAATACATACCATATAATTCCATTCACATAAAATTCTAGAAAATGCTGACAAATCCAGAATGGCAAAAAGAAGTTCAGCAGTTGCCTACAGACAGTGCAGTGATGGATTACAATGTGTCAAGAAGAAACTTTTGGCCACTGAAATGTCACTGCTGTATCTTGACTGGACGCATGAGTCCACGGTATATTATAAATCAAAAATTATCAAATATACACCCTAGCCAGGTGTAGAGGCACACACCTATAATCTCAGCTATTTGAGAGGGTAAAAAGGGAAGACCATAAATTCAAGATCCACCGGAAAAACGAAGCAAGACCCTGTCTCAAACTTATAGAAAAGACCGGAGACGTAGTTCAGTATCAGGGCACTGGCCTAGAATGTGTGAGACCCTAGGTTCAATCCCCAGTACGAAAAAGTATACCCTAAACACATGTACCTCAATAAAGCACACAAATAATTTACAGTAAAGCCTATTAAACTGACAAAATCTATGTAAAAATAATTACAGAAATGAAGATACTTTTAGTATAAAAAAGAAAAACAATCATTTCTGACTTTTAAAAGATCAAAAATTATACCCCCACTTCACTGGGAATTAGGAGTTCCCAAGGAGCAAAAAATATCAAGCACATTCAAAGATTCACCACTTGGTGGTGCTAAACTGACTGTATAAACTCATTTTGACACATTTATTAAGCAAGTATGTGTCAGATACCATACTGAATAAAAAGATAAACAAGATAAAATACTTTGTACATAGCTAGCTGTATTATTAAAGAGATACTATCTTTATACAAGGTAAAGTACTAAGTGCTGAGGTGGGGTGGGGTGGGGGGGTGTTTAAAGCTACAAAAAGGGCAAAGTTTTCCACTTGGGATAAAATTTGTCTCACGCCCTCTGAGTCTGCCTTTATTCTTAAACACTGCAAAGATGCCTAAGCAATTAAGTACATTTATAATGCTTTCAATGATGGTCTACAGAGAGCAACAAAAACTGCAGTGTTTCTTCCCTTTAACAAAATAACTATGTCAAACATAACATCAAAAGAGCTCTGGGGGCCATGGTAAATGTTTTAGAATAGATGTTGACTTGTAATTTTGCAAAAAGTTAGAAAGCAAAAATGCAGCAAGAAAACAGATAACTTTCTAGATTCCAAACTGCACTTTTGTACCATCCAGTTCGAGCCACAACTCTTCTGACAGAAAAAGCTGAAAAAAAGGGTAAGTTGCACATTGTACATAGTTTTTCACTGTTTCTATACTTAAGTAGGACTGATTTTTCATTTGTATTATGACTGTTACAATTTCTATTTTCAAAAACTAACTGTAAGTAAAAACATTCAAACCAATTTTTTAAAAAGTTAACCAATAGGCTTAGGATAAAATTCTTGCCCTAAATCTCTCCAAATATGGAAATCCAAAGCCTACAATGCATACATTACATATGTTCTTAAACTTTAGCTTACAAAATTCACATACTTGCTAATCTAACCAAAAAAAGGTTTAAAAATTCAACTTTAAAAACCACTTGGCATACACAGTAGATAATTCAAGATTTTGCTTACAGAAAGTATCAGAAAATGCCAGTGTGATCCCAGATATTCTAATAAGCTGCACACTCAAATATCTAAGCACCTACTTTGGATCTCTACTTCAATAACAACAGGTATCTTAAACTTAGTTATGCTCTACTAAACTGACTCCTTCTGCTATTCTGAACTGTATCATGCCTCTTTCACCAAGCTAACTGGATCAGTGATGGCCAACCTTTTAGAACTCTGAATGATACAAACAGCCTGCTAGCATGCATGCCACAGGTTTGCCACCACTGCTCTATATCATAAAGCTCTCAAACCTCCTCAGTCTGACACTGACCTCTCATTCATCTAGTCAGCTGAATACTTTTGATCAGTCTGTAGAATACACATAATGAATGTATTTTGGTAGATTTATACAGTAATGTTATTTTAAGCTTTTTTGAGAAGTTGTAACTTGTGACTTTACAATTTTACTTTTGTATCGCTCCTTACAGTGACATGACACCACCCGATACTCTCCAGCACCACAGCCTTCCTGTCCTGGGCCATGCTGACCCTGTTCCCTGAAGGGGTTTTCTTGTTTATTGATTTTGTTTGTTTGATTTCTTGGTTTTTGTTTTTTGGGATTTTTTTTTTTTCTGGTAGTACTGGGACTGAACCCAGCCTCTTTACACTGAGTTATATCCCCAGCCTATCTACCTATTTAAGACAGGGTCTCCCTACATTACCCAGGCTAGGCTTGAACTTGCAATTCTTCTGCATAGCCTCTCAGAGTACACTACCTCGTCCAGCCATTTGGGCCTTTTGCTACATGAATTCTGTTCCTTCTACCTGAAATACCCTTTTACCTCTCTTCTCTACAAATACTTTCTACTAAATCCTTCAAAAGAGTACAAGCCTATCTAAGCTCTTCCAGGCACCCCGCATTCCAGCTAACCTGATTTAGAATTTTCTTTACTTGTACATTCAGTAAATGAGCATCAATACAATGCTGGGAATAAAAGTTCATTAGTGACACAGACATGGAAAAAAAGTGTCTGACTAAACTAATGGTCATACTAGAGTATGATGGAAATATGCACAGGATCTGGAATAAGAAAACATTTTCAATTATTTCTTCAGTATGTGGAGTGCCCACTGCAGAGCAGGATACTGCATGCAATAAATAAAAATCAGTCACTGGAACTGAGAATATAAATATAGTTCAACAGAGGGCTTGTGTAGCATGCACAAGGTCTTGGGTTTGACTTCCAACACCATTAAAAAAAAAATTCAGTTTTCAGTTACTGCCTTCACAGACTTAAGAGTCTAACTGGGAATTAGGACAAGAAAACAGACAATTACAATTAAAGTACAAACAGCCTGCAGCAGTTCTTTGTACCTATCTTATGTAGACTTTCAAGAGTCAAGCAGAGTAAGAATCAGGAAGACACAGCTGGAATGACATGGAAGTTGAGACCTGAGAATGACAATTTTAACTAAAGAGGGTCTAAAGTTCTGTGTGTGGCTAAAATTTGAATATCAGAAAGTAAAGTCTAAACAGTAGTGACAAAAACAGATTAGCTCAGATCACAAAGGATTTTATTAGCCATGCTAAAGAATTTAGCAGTTTGGAATTTATCCTAAAGACAAAGAAAAGCCACTAGAGTTTTAGCAGGGGAATGGCATGGGAATGTATGCCTTTCTTAACCCAACATGCTGGCTGCAGGGTCAAGCATGAATAGCTGTGATAATCCAGTGAGAGAAGATTCACAATGGTTTGAACTACGACAGTGACACTGGGAGTGAGGAAAGGCAGATGGTTTAGAAAGATATTTAGGTTGAAATGGTAGGACTTTGACTTACTAGATGTGGGAAGTGAAGGGAGAGAGAGATCAAGGATAAAACTGAGCAGACGAAGTTATTTAGTAAGACCAGCTACAGAAGGAAAAAAGTAAAGTTTTATTTGAGACATGTTAATCATTAGTAATGGCTGTGGAACAAATAAAAAATAGCATACAGGTAGTTGCAAAATAACACACCATGGAATTCAGAGTGAAAAATGGCTACATGAATGACTTCTCTTCTATTAAAACCCACATATACATTATAGCACAACAAGAATGAGTGCAAAGAAAGATTTTCTTCCTCCATACAGTGCAAATAAGAATGCTGGATTATAATCTTTCATGTACCCTAAACAACTATGCACCATCAAAACTAAGATTTAAAAAGAAAAAAGACACTAATTATTGTACCATGGGTAGCTACCATGTTACTAGATTTAGTATAGGGAAAGAAAAGATCTCCAGGAAAATCTAGATATTAAGAATATTCTTGCCAGCCGGGCGTGGTGGCGCACGCCTTTAATTCCAGCACTCGGGAGGCTGAGGTAGGAGGAGCGTTGTGAGTTCAAGGCTGGCTTGGGCTACAACGCGAGCGCAAGGCCGGTCTGAGCTACATAGTGCGACCCTGCCTCAAAAAACCATTGCTGGCAGTTTGGCTCAGTGGCTTAAGCACCTGTCTGGCAGGCGCAAGGCTGTGAGTTCAATCCCTGGTGCTGCAAAAAAAAAAAAAAAAAAAAGAATATCATGCCTGTAATTCCAGCACTCAGGAGGCTGAGGCAGAAGAATCCCTGTAAGTTCAAGGCCAGCCTGGGCTACATAGTGAGTTCAAAACTAACCTAGACCACATAGTGAGGCCTTGTCTCAAAAAAACAAAGAATACTTCATCTTTTTAAAGCTGTAAGTATTTCTAAAAGGAACTAAATGGTGCCAATTTTAAGCTACAAAATAAATTCTTACTAAAAAACTCAAAGCAAATTCTGATAAAGAAGAAAACAGTTTCCCAACTGTTCCAAGACACTTTCCATAGAACAAAATTTGATACAATTATAGAAAGACCAAGTAAATGAAAATGCAAGATCTTGTAATTCTGAAACAAAGGAGCCATTAGTGATCCCACCTGTCTCACTAATTCCTTCTCATTCTCTCCATGTTGCCCTTTTCTCATCTTTAAATACCAGCTATGTGCCAGGATCTAAGCCAAGTGATCTGACCACGTGACAGCCAATCTACAAGTCATCAAAACACACACAAACATCCATTAAAAATAGCACCCATTTCAAAGATCTGAAGTTCATACTGCATTTCTCATTCAAACAACTAAGAGAACAACTGTTTTTCTAAGAATTGTCTATAAACTCCAAAGACAAGAGTTATGTATCTCCAATGCCTAATACAGTCTGGAACAAACCAGGTGATTAGTAAGTATTTATATAATGAATGAAAGTAACTGTAATCATCTGAGACACTGGAATAATGGCAAAAACTATTTCAGGCTCTTTTTTCCTCCCTTACTGAAAACTCAACTAATCCCATGAATTCAATTCTATGCAGCTGTTAGAAGCAGAATGGCAGTGTCCCAATTTCTCCCCTCAGTATTCACAAGAGTATTCACTGTCAACTGTTAAAATATCAGTCTATACTTATATACCTACAAAAATTAGCTAAACTCTAAGAACTAATCAAGGTTATTAAACAAACTCAAGCCAACTTTCAAAAGCTCAATTACAAAAATCAAAGTAAATGTCTAACAAGCATATGCCACATATGCTAACAAACACCTCCCCTGAATTTACCCAAATCACCAGAGAACTGAAGTCATCAGACCAGTATCCCATATTTACTGAACTACCTATGAAATGCATGAAACCATAACACAACTAGGGCATTAGAGGGTCTTGTTTTCATTTACCAAAAAAACACAGTATGCTATAGAATCACATTTACTATACTCCACTATAGAAAGACTTTACAAAAGACTATACTCTCGGGTCTTCTCTCCAGAAACTAGTTTTTGCTCTTTGTTTTTATTTTACCAGTAGTCTTAAAATTCTCATAGTTGATCAGGTTTCCCACTTTCGCTGCTAGTTAACTTACAGTCAACTGCAGTTCACTAAAGTTCATTTAATAACTACTTCTAAGTTTCTAACCTTTCTTTTGCTTCCTTTTTCTAATTTATTTTAAATAACTACGTTGCTTTTATATATATGAGCAGTCTTAATTTCGTAACAGAAAACTGGCAGTATAAATAAGCATTCAACTGTTTCCAAATGAATAGTAACCTCACAATCGTAAGACAGACTGGAAGATCCACCTTAATAGTAATAATAATAATCGCAACAGGTAGTACTAATACTACTTGGCTCCAGAATTCAAGCTCTTAACTATTACTCTTCACTGCTTGTCTGCATGAGAAATTAATTTTCTCCATCATTTCCTGACACTCAAACCAAGTAAATGAGAGTCATAAGAAAAATTACATCGTGGACGTCAACAATGAGATTCTAATTCAGCAGAACTATAGCCCTGCATCTGTGGGGTTTTGTTGTTTGGATTTTTTCATTTCTAGTTTCAGTTTTTGTTTTTGTTTTTTTTTTTTAAATAATACAAGTCAATCCTGTGAACCTTGATTAACCCCTCCCTCAACTTGACAGTCTCAGGTGAACTTTGGAGGGGCAGGGAGATAAATATACTCTTTCATATGCCCTTTCCTAAAGAAACAAGATTAGGAAAAAGGAAAGCATGAAGTTAACATATCTATTTTATGTCCTTTAATCAGTCTGAGGTATTATTTTAATGCTCAAAGCAATGAAGTGAAGGCTTTTGTTTTCTTTTTTAAAGCAAAAGCCAATCGTACTTTTAGACTAAAAAAATTCCAGTGATGGTAGAGAAGGCACTGTGGACAGAAACTATAGATAAGAAAACTCAACAGAGAACGCAAACAGATCACAGGTAGACTAAAACCTGAACGATGTACTGAAAATAAAGAAGATCCAACGAATTTAAGACAGCTCTTAAAGATAAAACTGTTATGACTGGGTCAGAGATTAGATTTTATTACAGAAATACATATAACCAGAGGAATGATGCCACTGAACCAGAAATGAACTTACTGCAGAAAGACTAAGTGTGTTTTCTAGTCATAATAGTATTATCAGAGAAAGGTGGAGCTTTGGGCATGCAAAAGCAATTTTTGTGGAGGGATGAGAATGGGCATAAATTTGCAATGGGTGAGAATAAGGGGGATGAAGCATAGCCAAGAAATGCAAGACTAATTTCAAGAAACCAGACCATGAAAGGTAACAGCACCAAGGAAAGAGTGAAAAAAGACCTGTACAGTATTTCACAACTCTACTTTTCAACACTTTTTTGTGTTTTGGAAATCACCCAAACCTGAAAAGGGGAAGTGTAGTTTTAAACAGAAAGGATCCCTTCTTGGAAAGTGCTACACTGGGTCAGCCCAAGGGGAAAAAAATCGAACGGTAACTTTCTAGTATGCAGTGAGTCAAGCACAAAATCAGATCCATCTCGAACAGAAAAATGCAAGTGGAGGTTTTGTAAATAAGAACCGGAACAAGAGTTTGAGGGAGCAACAAAAGATGGGAGAGGGAAAGCACAAAAAAAAGTGTTATGTACACCAAACTCCCCATCATAAATGTAATCATATATATTCCAGACGTTTTTTTAAATTTGTTAAGGAATCTGCATTTTAAAGACAAAAACTGACAAGAGCTTGAATAATCAAAAAAACAAAAAAGGATGTCCAATCAATCATTTAAAAGGGCCAACATATGTAAACATGTAAACTTTTTAAGGTTTTTTTTAGTTTCAGGTACTACTAAGCATTCAAATACAAGAAGTAATGGGCAGGGGATTTAGCTCAGCGGCTCAAGCACTTGCCTGGCAAGCTCGAAGTCGTGTGTTTGAACCTTGGTACCCACAAAAAAAAAAAAGAAGAAGAAGAAGAAGTAATGGGCATCGTTTCACTTCTGTCAATAAAGAATATGAAGAACAAATAAATCATAACTGCCCAATTTACTAAGGTCACACTTGGATCAACAGAAAACCACGACGTAACTGTTACTTGCAAACTCGTCTATCACTCCATAGAAAAACTACAAACGCTGTCAAACAGTTGAAATGGGTGGAAGGCAGCAGAATACGAGTGAAACTCAAAAAAAGACAGGAAGTTATCTGCAACAAATAAATCCTCGTTAGTATTCTGAGTTATTACCAGTCAGTCCCGGGTGTTTACGAAATACCCCTGGCACAGAGAAAAGCCGCCAGTTGCGTTTCATAAAGTTGACAGTTCTAAATACGCGCAAGCTATGCCCTAGGAACATGAACTGGTATTATACAAGGAAATCCCCTCTGCACCTAATCCTAGTTCCTAACCAACCAAAAGGCTGAACTTCTGTAAAACAGCTCGACAGATAGTCCTAGGGAAACATCCCGTAGACACCTGGAAAATGTTTTAACAAATGCCTTTCTAGACAAGCACAGGAACTCCTTCCGTGGACACATGCTTTTCTGGTCACAGCCATCAGCCAACTTAACAATTTGTTAAATGCACCCAATAAATATTTTTCTCCTAAGGGCACAGCTGCACAGCACTCATTCTGCTCGTGACGGCGGCACAGACGTCTTCCCCAAGATCAAACACATGGAGGGCTCAGTCAGGTGAACGCCTCAAGACCGAAAAGACGCTGGGAATCGGGGAGTAGACTGAAAACTCGAGAAACGGAGGTAGGAAAGCGCCGATCCCTTAAGATAACACGAATACAGGCCTAGCGCTCTGGGCAAAGCAGAGCAGAGCCAAGTAGAGGCCTAGCTGGCCTTGGAAAGGGAACTGGGTCTCTATAACTCCCTGGCTGAACCGGCATTCTTGGGAAACAGCTGACATCACCACCTAGCCATCCTCTTCTGTGTCCGCCACGGACTGTGACTCACTGATCAAAACAGTCCCTCATTCCTCCCTCCCGGCGGGCCGCCAGCCAGCAAGGGCACCCGGGTCCCGGAGGAAAGTGAGGGAACTCCCTGAAGCCGTTACATACCTTCCCACTCGCAACACCCGCCGCCGCCATGTTTCCTGCCTGGTGATGACGTAGCGGTACCTCACGTGTCTCTCGGAGTCACAACAACATCCGGCAAGGCTTAAATGACATCCGGGCGGGAAAGAGGCGGGGAGTGGCGGGAATCGCGCGGTGAATGGGCGGGAGGAATCGCCTGACGCATGCGTGCTGAGTAAGGCTCGGTGGTGGCTAGGGTGGAGCCTCTGGCGCCGCACTGCGCATGTGCCAAATTATTCTTCACCGTGGGTGTTCCTAAATTGAAGCGTATCTTGTATTGGAATTTGCTGGGGTGGAAGTGCAGGCCACGTCATTTTGGTATGGTGGAAGGAATAGCGCGTTGGACGCAAGCAGACGTGACCCTGGCCTTTTGGCGTTAGCCAAGTCACTAACAAGTTCTAAATTTAAATTTATTCTTTGTAAAATCATGGTAGTGTTGCTGTAAGGATTAAAATAACTCCAGCCCTCTATCAGAGGCACACTGAAAAACTTTTCTCCTCTCTATGAAGTTCATGAATTTGAGTCTAGTTACTGCCACTTACACGTGACTTCAGCAGGTATTTTTATAAGAACTGTGATAATAACCACACCCTGCTTGCTCCAGAGTCCAAGCACGTAGTTTAGAGCTCCTACAGTTACTCATCAGCGGTGTGACTTGAAACGAGTTTCTAAATTCATGCAATTCCCCAGCTTGTAAAGTGGAAATTATGCATGGAGTAGTCGTAGAGGTCTCAAAAGATGATAACAGATTTATAAGGATATTAAAGTGATAACTGAATTCTTTCTCAATGCTGTAAAAGAATCCAGAGAATGATTAGATGTTACTGCCTGATAACTCTGGTACGCGATCTTAGAGTTCTCCCTTCACGGGGCAGAATAAAAAGCCCTTTTGTACCCAGAACATCTGCACCCATTGAAGTAATTCTGTGTTCACACAGTGGAGAGTAGTTAAAGGCTTTGAGCTTGGTGGAGGTAAATGGCAGAAGGGAAGAGTAGAAAAGGTGAGTCCAGTTCTGTGAATATAGAGAACCTAATAGCGGCGTGGTATATCCTAGGAGTAGAATGAATATGTAGCACCATTCTGTACATGAAACATCAGAGTACAACCAAGGCTACGATCCCTCAAGCCTAGCATTTAATTAGTGAAGCAAGTATTATGGAGGTGAGAAAATGAACTTTTTTTTTATGAAAATGAGCATATTAGTAGTAACCAGGTTGAATAAACAGTAGAGGGCCTTCCCCAAGTGTACTGAACTAAATACCCTAGAATCTTCATATAATCCTCAATGTGGAGTAGAGTCCCTTTTTTTTTTTTTTTTTTTTTTTGTCCTGGGAATCAAACTCAGGACCTCGCACTTGCCAGGCAGGTACTGTGCCTCTGAGCTATATCCCTGGCAGCGTAGAGTCCTAATACTGAACAAAATTTAATTTTCCAATAACTCAGAGGGGTGGGGTGTGATTAGAGAAAAATATACCTGCTTTTGTCCCAAAAAGTGAATATTAGCACAATTTCAGGAATGAAAAACAAATGGTAGCTATTCTATATACAATAAGCTTGGAGGCTAAAGGTTTTTCATTGAGGATTTGGCATCCCAGGTTCATCTACTTTCTGACTTTAATTTTCAGTATTACAGACTGAACCCAGAGCATGCTAGGCAAGCACTATCCCTGAGCTACACTTCTGGGCCTTATTTTTTTACTTTCTTAAGCTTCATCCTCTAACCGCCCCTTAAATACTGGCACTAGCTCTTTTCGTTTTTCTCCAAATGCTGGTGCTGGGCCTTTTCCCTCATATTCTGACAATATCATTTCCTGTGTCCCAATTATCTCCAGCCCCAAGTCTTTCTCTCCTAAACTCTGGCTCTTATTTCTATGGCCTACTGGAATTTTTATTGAAATGATCTGTTAACACCTCAGAAAATACTAAATATTTGCTACTCAAAGTGAAGTTTGCTGACCAACTAACAGCACCAGCAGTATCTAGGAGCTTATTATAAATGCAGAATCTCTAGATCCTACCCAGAAACTATGGGACAAACATCTGCATTCTACGATTTTAAGCTGGTTTGTAACTTTGAGAACACAATCTAAAATGAAACTTTTTTGTGTTCCCTGAAAGTTGAGATAGCCAGAATACAGTTTCTCAAAGTGTTGCTATCACATTACTCATTTCATGTATGTCTTGTCTCGCTCCTCTTCCCTGTCTTCTCACTTTGTCTATTTGTACCCACTGCCAGTCTCATAGTTCAGGTCCTTCATTATCTTTGGGTTCGGCAACTACTGTGGCATCTTAATTCATTCTCTTGCTTTTTGTTTCAACTTCCCCCAGCCCATTAGTCACACTGCTACCATATTAACCTTTCCAAAGCTATGTGAATTCTCCATTTCCTCAGGAAAAAGTCTAAATTCTTCAGCATAGCATACAGTGATTTTCACAAACCATTCTTGCTTATTATTTTTAGGTTCATCTCCCAACTCTTCCTGTTCAAATCCAGTTTTCCAACCCTAGCCCAAAATCTGTCAACCTCTGAATGTGCTATGCTGTGTTGCAAGGTTGCTTCTGACTGTAGCCTGCCTGATGGCATGGCTTGGCTTGGCCAATCATAGTGCCCCAAAGTTTATGTTCCCATTATCAAGGTTTGAACTCTATGCCTGCAGCACCACTCGAAAGTACATGGAATGGGAGGAGGAGTGATTCTTAGAGAAAAACCCAAGAATCACTTCAGAAAAAAGGAGAGTGGTGCCAAACAAGCCAAAACAGGGGTCATGTCAGGAGATTCAGTTTCTGTGCTTCCACATATCACAGTGTAAAATACTTGTTGGTTTACTGAATTTACAGCCATATGAGGACGTGAACAATTGCAAGTCAAAAACTGTTTATTTCAGTGAGCATCGGATCTGGCACCTTGTAGATACTAAGTGGTTATCTAATAAATTAATTTGAATGAGTTTTCTCATTTAGGAATGGTATGCCTATATGTTTGTCTTAGTTACATTCTCATTGCTGGGACAGAATACCCAACACCCACCCACAAGTTAAAGGAGAAAAGATTTATCCCAGCTCACAATTTGTAGAGGTTTCGGTCTACAGTCAGTGGGCTCTCAGGCATGGTGACAGGTCAGAGGCACATCACAGAGGGGAAACAGTTCACGGCAGAGCAGGTGGGAGTCAGCGAGGCAGCAAAGCAGTGAGCAACGGCAGCAGAAAGCCGTCTTTTGTGTTTTATTCCATAAAGGCTACAAGCTTTTGGGATGCTGTCACCTACACCCAGGGTGTGCCTTCCTATTATCCCCACCCAGAACTAGGCTAAATCTAGTTTAGTGTAGTTCAGCTTAGTTTAGTTTAGTTTAGTTATCACACCCTTAATCCACATTCTCACACTCTAGATTCAGCCACCTCTGAAAAACTCTGCCTACGAGCACATGAGGCTTTAGGGGACGTCTAGTTACAAACCATAACAATGTTACATGGAGTATAAATCTATTTTCTTTCTTCAATTATATCCTCTATCTTTTTGTAAAGGGAAGAAACAAAGCCAGGATTTCAAAATAGTTTTTTTCAAATTTTGGCTTTTTACCAAATTGGAGGGAAAAGTCATAGCACACAAATAGCAAATGGACAGGGTTTTTTTTAAATCATGCATATAAAATTTAATGAAAATAGTCATTGAGCTTATATCAAAATAATTACTATTCTCGTGAGAGTGAGTAGTTTCAAAGCTACCAAGTTCCTTCCCATGAGCTAGTCATTCACTGATTATAACTCATCCTTCAAAAAATCATATGCAAAAGAATCTTAATGGTTAATATCTTAAAGAAGCTTTATCCTTGGAAGGGACATTAGAGATAAGTTTTTACATTGACAAGATTGAGTCTCTTAGAGATTAATGACTTACCAATGTCACAAGTTGCTTTATGACTAAATAGAGACTTCATTCCAGATATGCTTTGTTGTCAGCTTTGCTACATTATCAGATGCAAGCAATCACTCTTTGAACTACAGAATTTAGTTATTGTTCCATTTGATTCTTACTCACCTCAGCTTCCAACTGTACTATTTGTTTTTTAGAATTTACCCCATGTCCCACTTCATCTATTAAAATTCCCCCAGCTTTTCCAGTACTCCTAGAGTCCTTCTCACCATGGTGCTATGGATAGAATGCAGGGCCTCACACGTGCTAGGCAAGGCTTCTACCACTAATCTACAACCTAAGGCCTCCTTCCTGAACACTTAGGACTTCACAGTTTATCTTAGTGCTTAATTAATCAAAGAAGTATTATGGAGAAAGTATGGATTTTGCTGACAGCCAACGGTTTACAGGATTCCTCTCTGGACAGATTTGTTACAGTGGAATGAATCAATAGACCAGGTTCTTGTGTATGATGATTAATAGTCAGTGTTTGTATCACTGTGAAAATGGTAATATTGTTCACAGGTGAGCCATTTTGCACATTTTTTGTTTCCCTGGAATTAAAATTGTTTGGTTTGGTTTTGTTCCATTTTCAGCATCAATTTATCTTTGTAGTTTCTGCCAAAAGACCACTGTTAATCTAGAAAAACTTCATAACGAACACATTGAAAGGAGAGGACACATCCACATATTGGAGAAAAAAATATCCAACTCATCTTCCAATGTGAACAAGTAATTGAAAAATAAAAAAATAGTCTGAGGCCTGGGGGTGTGAATCAGTGATAGGGCACTTTGGCTAGAATTCCCAAGGCCCTAGGTCCAAACTGCAGCACCACTGAAACAAAAGAAGTGAAAAAAAAAGTATGATAATGAATTTAGAAACCTGGAAATAAACAGAGGTACTAAGAAAATTTGAAAATTGTTGCCTTTGAGGAATAGGGCTGGTGATGGCTGAACTTTTTCATTATAAACTTTATATAAGTAGTGTATTTATCAAATCTTAGATGCCATAAATTGAAAGTTACATTATCTTATGTACCATTAAGAAAGAAAATTCTCCTAATAAAATTCAAACATGTTTTCTTTCATTGTGATTCTAAAACACATCCTGACTTCACAGATTATAATACATGAAAATGTATGTCTTAGAATCTATGAAACACATAAACACACATATACACATACCCTAATGAGGATCGAAATTCAGTTTAAAAAGAAGTGGGTTCAATCCACTAACTGTGCTGCTTCAGGAACCAGAAAAAGAAGGTCAAACTAAACCCAAAGCTACCAGAACAAATTAAATAAAGGTTAAAGCAGTGATCAATAGAGAATAGAAAACTAATATAGAAAAAAATTGATGAACCCAAAAGGTGGTTTTTCAAAACATATCAGCAAAATCAACAAGCATTTAGCTAGATCAAGAAAAAAAGAATATTCAAATTACTAAAATTATGTATAAAAATGAACATTCTTGCTGATTTTTACAGAAATTAAAAGGGTTATAAGAGAGTACTATGGACAACTGTATGCCAACATGTTGGATAACCTAGATGAGTGGGCATGGTGGCACATGCCTGTAATACCAGCACTCCAGAGGCTGAGGCATTAAGACTACCATAAGTTCGAGGCCAGCCTGGGCTACATAAATGAATTCAAGGCCAGGCTGCACTACATAGTGAGACTCTGTCTCAATAAATAAATAAATAAATAAATAAATAAATAAATAACCTAGGTGAAATGGGCAAATTCTTAGAACTACACAACTTATCAATACTGCATCTTGAAGAAATAAGAAATCTGAATAAACCTTTAACTAATAAGCAGATCAAATCAGCAATTAGAAACTCCCAACAAAGCCCAGGGTCACCAAATGGCTACTCTGGTGAATGCTACCAAACATTTAAGGGAAAACTAACAAATTCTTCTCAAATTCTTCAATAAAATGAAAATGAACGAAACATCTCCAAACTCATTTTATAAAGCCAATGTTACCCTCAGCCAAAGCCAAAGACACTACAGGAAAATTATATACCAGTACTATTTGTGAATATTGGTGCAAAAATCCTCCACAAAATACCAGCAAACTAAATTCAGCCGCATATGACCAAAGGACATTTATTCCTGGAATGAAAGGATGTAAATACAAAGAAATAAGATTGCTGAATCATATGATAATTCTACTTTTAGTTTTTGAAGAACTTCTATACAGTTTTACATGTACTGTGCAGTACTAACGTATATTCCCACCGATTGTGTACAAGGGTTCTCTTTTGCACATGCTTGCTTATTTTTTTGGCTTTTCTTTCTTTTTAGTGCTGAAGATTAACCCTGAGCTACATCTCCAGTCTCTTTTTAATTTTTTATTTTGAGATGGGATCTCGCTAAATTCCCGAGGCTGGCCTGGAACTTGCAATCTTCTTTCCTCAACCTCTGGTAGTGATATCAAGTCTCCTTATTAGTGATGCCAGAGTTTTTTGTGGGTGTGTGGTACTGAGGATTGAATTTATGTCCCAGTGGATGCTATCAAACATTTTTACATGTATCTTTAGTAATTTTTATGTCTTCTTTTGAAAAATATACATTCTGCTTCTTTGCTTATGTCTATTTATTTTCTTTTTCTTTGAGACAGGGTCTAGCTATGTTGCCCAGGCTGGCCTCAAACTTGTGACACTCTTCCTGCCTCATCTTCCCGTGTGCGCCACCACACCCAGCATATTTCTTAATCTGGTTGTTTTCTTATTGCCCAGAATTGCATCTTATTTGCATGTCTAAATTTACTAGATCTCGAAAATAGAAATACTATGATTTGCTTCACCTGAAGTATAATTGAAGACAGCGTGCAGTTTCTTGTAAAGCAAATGGTATCTTAGTAGGAAGGAAAAGCTTCAGGGTGGTGGTTATGGAGTAAACAATCTGAATGTCTACTGGGAAAGTGTGCTTAACTCTTAATGCTACTGAGAAATAGTAGCTCCACAGTAATCTATTGTATCTGCAGCCACTTCTACCTCTCCCATGAATGACCATAGTAGCTTCTTTGTACTCTTACATAAACTATTATTCCTTTCTGTTGTTTTCTGCACAGAGATCTTTTTGTCCTTTATGTTTTGGGGGCTTTTTTCCCCCTTAAATCACAAATATAGGCCAGGAGTGGTGGTGATGCCTATAATCCCAACACGCTGGAAAGCTGAGGCAGAAGCATCACAAATTCAAGTTATCCTGGGCAACTAAATGCAAGCCTGTCTCAGAATGAAAAATAGAAAAGGAACTGAGGATATAACTCAGTGTGAAAGCCCTAGTTCAATACCTAGTACCAGGAGGCAGAGGGGTGGGGATCACGAATCTGACAATGTTGTTGGCCCCTTAAGGGCCAACACTTAATCACTGCTTCTCTGTCAAGATAAATGGGATTCAGTCCAGGCTACTTCCTTGGCCTAACTTTTCCATCCTTCCATACAGAACTTCATATGAACTCAAACTGTTCATGGTTCTTTGAACTCTATGCGTTGTCTTTGTTTATGAGCCCCTTCAGCCTGGAATGTCCATGTTTTCCATTCTTAACCCACCCTTTTGAACAATAGTTCTTCATCTTTAAAAGTCAGCCTAGATACTGAATCTTTCTCCTGGCTTCGGCTGACACAGCTCCCAGGCAGTGTCAAGTGCTTCTCCTAAGAACTAGCACCATGACCAGGGACCATTTCCTATCAGGGGTCCAGTAATAAAGTGAATGCATGGTAATTTTTATGCCTTACTAGCAAAATGAAACTTTTTTACTCCCCAATACTACAGTTTCTCAGCATTCCATACTTTTGAGATAAAAATCACTATTCCCTAACAACTAAATTATTAAACCCTCATATGTAAAAAAGTACAGATAATTTTACATTTAAATCTATAAATAAAAATGTGTACATCCCCAATTATGTCCTGGTACTGTCTACTAACCTAAAAACCTGTCTCTGTATCTCTACTCTTCTTAAGGGGAGAGATACCTTCTTCTGACACAAACTGCACAATTGTGGTACTCAGCAATTACTTGGAAAATGAAAATGGAAGAGTGAAGTACAGTGTTCAAACTGCAAAAGTTGTTTTTAGGAAAAATCTCTGTATCATTTCTATTCTTTTTCCCATAAGAAAAAAGAAAATCCACGCTACATGATTCTTCTAAGTAGTGATAGACAAAAGAGTTTCTCCTGCTAGAATTGTAGTATTTAGCTGAAGAAGAAATAGGAGCTATTGAAATTTTGTTTAGAAGTTCAAACTCAAAGCATAGTTATCCACGGGGACTTTTTGAATGAAAAATGTTTGTATCTCAGTGGCGGCCTCTACATGTCACAATTTTTTTTCCTGTGATGCTATCATGTTTGAAAATGAAAGATATATTAGGCAAATAATAAAAACTAGCTTCCCAGGGTGCTGATTATTCATGAAATGTTTCCATTTATCTCTGAATAAGTGCTGAGAAATTGAGTTATTGTTGAAGCCTGAGGAGATATTTATATTTTCTTATATCAAGCACATATTCCCCAGTATCAATTTTTGCCTTTTAGCTTCACTGCTTACCCATTCACATTTTTCTCTCCCTTAATGTTATGAAGTTTTATGTTAAACGCTTTCTTTTTTTTTAACTTTTTACAATATGAAGAAAGGAAAAAAAGGAAATTTATAAACTATTTGAGAAGAAAGTGGAATTTCAATGTAATCATTTGAAATTATATTGGCGTGAATCTACAGCATTTTGTTCTCTAATGATATTAATAGCAGACAAAACTAGAAAACTCAAATATTTGCACAAACTGAAGCCTTAAAAGTAGCAGCTGTTCCAGTATAATTACTTCATCAAAAGTTTGACGGCTTGTGTTTTCCTGCGAAAGCTATTTAAGCAGTATATATGAACATTCACTACTTAATAGAGAATGTGTGCAGTGTGTTACACTGATAGAAAGGCAGATATTTGATACAAATACCTCTGTGAGGGAAGATGCTAATTCATTATTGAAGCCATGGGGGGAGGGATTGGTGTCATTTCCTTCCCCATGATCTGGGTAACTCTCCTTCCTTAAGTCTACATAGCAATATAGATATCAAACACCGCCATAGAGACGCCATAATAGGGTCAACATTTTGACTGTGGTGTAAGAGGGCTGAGGTTTGAACCCAGAGCCTTCACACTGGGCTACATCCAGGCCCTTTTTCGGTTGTGTGTGTGTGTGTGTGTGTGTGGTGTATGTTTTTTTCTTTTTTGTTTTGTTTTGTTTTGTCGAGATGAGATGGCATTAAGTTGCTTGGACTTGAATTTGTGGTTATCCTGCCTCAGCCCTCGGAGTGCTGGTGTTGCAGAGATGTGCCGCCACAGCTGGCTGGTGTTGCCATTTTTTAAAGAAACAGCTTCCTTGTTGTAAATCAGATACAAAACAACTAGAAAACCATTGGTATTGCTATGTCTCTGCTACCAGGGGCAAAGGCCCAAAGTAAGCTACAAAGATCAGAAGAACCTAGAAGAAGAGAGATTAACCTGTTCATTCCATTCTTCCAGGGAGCCGCTACTTTTCTGCCATGCATACCCATCTCTGCCTTGACGCTCACGTCCATCTGAGATGCCAAGTGACAGCCACACACAGCATTGCAATAACGGATGAACCTGTCCATTACAGTTTGCTTCTTGAATCTGCTTTAGATCATTTTGGCTCCTCCATTTCTTCACCCCCTTTTCATTTTTTTTTTTTGTGGGGGGGAAGGAGCATGCCACAAAGTGGCATGGTGTAAGTATAGCTATTATTGCACCTCAAAGAGTTTTTCAGCAAAGTCTCCCGGGCATTCTACCATCTTGGTCAGATGTAATTATGGAGCAGCTCTTTGTACAAGCCAGGATATTTATGCTTGTGGTGATACCGATAGTGGCTACTGAAGTTTATCTAGTTACTGTCAACTTGATTGAACTGAACAAAATTCCCATTTTCCAACTATACTGTGCTGTTCATAGTGCTGTCTATGCTAGTCTCCTCTTTCAGGTCAGTACTGGAAAGCCTTTCTTGCTCTGGAACTTCCTCTGATCTCAAAGTTTGAATGACACCATTCTCTCTCTCATTATATCCTGGAGGGGCACTGTGGCAGAACCTACCTCAGAAACAGGATTCTTCTTTTCATATCACCAACAGGCAGCTTTGGGTTTTTGTTTGTTTGTTTGTTTGTTTCTCTCTTCTTTTCTCTTCTCTTTTTCTTTTCTTTTCTTCCCTTCCCTTCTCTTTTCTCCCTCCCCTTCCCATTCTCCCTCTCTCTACCCCTTCCTATCTTCCTCCTCCTCTTCTGCTCTCTTTCCCTCTCCTCTTTTTCTGGTGGTGCTAGAGTCTGAATCTAGGGGCACTCTCCCCCTGAGCTACATCTCCAGCCTTTTTCATTTTTTATTTTGAGACAGGATCTCCCTGCCCAGGCTGCCCTTGAATTTGCAGTTCTTCTGCCTGAGCCTCTACAGTAGCTGGGATTACATTGTTTCTTTTTTTAAGCAATTTTTTTTTCCATTAAGAGGCTTTCAAAAGGACTACACTATTTCTCATTCAGTTTTTCTCTTCATCCTGTGGCTGGCAAGCAGATGATCTAAAACATGACAAAGCAGATGTGGAGAGCATCTGAGCTGGAGATTGACCCCACATTTGGGGTTAGAGCAAGGCCAGTCCCAAGACCATGGGGTGCCAGAGGTGAGCCATGTGAACAAGTTGTTGGGACTAGAGCAAAGCCAGTCCAGCAGGTGTCCCGGCTTGAAGTTCCACCCTATTAACTACAGAAGATAGCTCTGAGATTGTTTCACTTTCAGTGTTCTAGGCAAAACATTGAGACTTGCACTTTTGGCCGAGTCACTCTCCCTGCCTCCTTTTTACTGTGTGTAAATAAAAACTCAAACCGTGCTGAGTTGTCGCTGCCTCTCCATCAGAGAGGTCATATCCCACGCAGGCCCAGCTTTCCTTTCAATGTGTGTCTAATTTTTTTTTTTAATCTCCCATCGACCCTTCTCAGGACCCTGCTGTGTGCTCTGGTTGCTGCAAGAAGGAAGAAACATCATGAAGATGCTTCATTTAACCGTATGGTCACAATATTCTGTAAGAAAAAACTTTAAACACTCATCAAGATTGTTTTTTTCCACTAGTAAAATAAAAATAAAATATTTTTCAAGATTTGACAGGAGAGTCAAAGAACATATTGTTTCCCATATTTGTCCTCATTCTTCCACTAAAATCTCTGGATAGTCCAAAAGCAAAGTCTTAAATGTGCTTTTATTTATTTTGATTTATTTACTTGTTTTCTTATATACCTTGTACAATTCCTTAAACATATTTTTACATGTCATGTTTGATAGGGAGAATATGGGAAAGACAAGAAAAGAGGATATACTAGCTTCACTTTTGAAAGTTAATTTCTTCCATATTATCTAAATGCCTTCAGAGTTAAAATGTATAACCATTCAGAACATGTAATTGTAGCAGAAAAAAATCAATCATTGTAAACTTTTGTGAACACATCAGCCATGGTAAGAAGTAGGAATTCTCTTTGGTTAATCTGTTTTCATTCCTAAAGTAATACATAGTGATTTTAGAAAATTTGAAAAATGTACAAAAGGATGCAAAGAGATAGGCATAGTGGTGCATGCCTGTAACCTTTCACTTGAAGGGCTGAAGCAGGGGATTGCTACAAGTTTGAGGCCAGCCTGGAATAGAAAATGAATTCAAGGTCAGCCTGAACTGCAGTGAGGCCCTGTCTTAAACAAACATACAAACAAGCAAACAAATAAACAAAAAAGGAAAGGACACAAAGAAAGTAGAAATCACCAAAATAAACAGTATGGAGATTATGATCATTATCATTATGTATTAGTCCTATGTAATGAACTATAGACTTCACCTGTCTTCTGTTTTTAATGTGGGAATTTATTCCCTCTCCCCACCCTATTTTTAAACCTATTTTTGAAGAAAGAATTTTGCCTTTTTCATAATGGATTTTCTCTAACACCTCTATATCACTACATAAATACCCAACAAAATACAAGGAAGACGCATTTTCTCCGAGGAAGATGTGAAGGCTGAGTCCTCCCTGCTGTTAAAAAAGGGAGAATCTGCATTTGAGCTTTCTAAGATTGGGACTGAAAACAATTTGGCTGTGACCTCTAGTTTAATAGGATTAAGAACTAAAACAGAGAAACGGATTGCTAAAAACGGCCTTACTTCAAGCGATAGATTTCTCAAAAGGGCAAACCACTCACTTATTGAACCACTCTTCACCTTTCAAGAATCACTTTAAAATTCTTGCCTTGCTATACCCACCAATATTAAACTATTATGAGCTTTTATTTTCTCAAGCCTATCCAAGACTCTCTGCTTAACCCCAAAATTAATAATATCCACCTTTGACCTCTCCCTCCTAAACTCATACTGCCACTCTATCAAGATGGTAAGCTCCCTTATGACAATAGGTAATAAACTTGACTTTGCTTAGTTCATTTTTGTAAAATTTGAGGAACTTGACAGTAACATGGCCTTGATTTTAATACATCTACAAGATGTATAAAAAAATAAGAGAAAATAGGAGCCAGGTATAATGGCACATGCCTGTAATCCCAGCACACGGGAGGCTGAGGCAGGAGGGTTGCTGCAAGTTGGAGACCAGCCTGGGCTATGTAATGAGTTCAAACCCAACCTGAACTACATACCAAGATCCTGCCTCAAGAGGAGGAGGATGCGAATGGCATATATATTATATAATAGGACAAAAATACGGAGATTCGGAGGCAAGATCTGAGGTAAATATTGATGTATGGTTGAGTGGAAGTATGAATGGGGATAGCTCAATGTGGAAATGGATCCTACAAACTGCAGGACTTGTGAGTTTATGTTGCCTAAAACATTCCAGGTGAAGTGTGCTGTTTAGTTGAATGCTTGGTCAGACCCCCATTTTCACTGTACCTGGAACCCACAGCAGTTGATTTTTACCCTGCATATCTTAGAAAAGTATGCTCCACCTAGAGAGCTTGGCATGGCTGACTGACTGCTGTCAGGGGTGACAGAATCATGCCTCTGCTGTGTTAGCCTACGCATAAGGGGACCCCTTATGATCCAGTATCCCTAGCAAAGTGGTGAGGAATACAGGAGGACTTGAACTGAGCTAGTTTAAGACCCAAGACTGAAATGGTTCATGAACACAGTTTTACATGGACATAATGAAGAAAAACCTGTGGCTCACTCTCTGAAATGCAAGAATCTACTTGAAAAACGAGTTTCAAGGCCTGAAGGCCAGAGCTTCAAGAAAAGACTAAGACTAGAAATGGAAGTGAAAAGGCACTATTGGGAGATTTTGAACAAAGGAACATCATGTTCTAATGAATTTATCCTGTCTGACACTAAATTGGGACTTGGTGTAAGAGCAACTTGAAGATCCAATACCATGCCTACTGAGTTTGAATTCATTGAAACATTTAGTTGGAACTGCTAGCTGCTACCATGCTACTTAGTCCAAGAACAAACTGAAAAATGGTGGGCAGAACTGAGAGGTAAGAAGAGATCAAATAGAACAATATCCTGTGGATACTGTTTGGAATTTTTGTCTACATGAGTGAGGTTAGGATTTTTTTCTTCAACTGGAACCAAAGAGTCCTAAAGTAATGTAGCAGGAGAATAACAAATAATTTACATCCTATATGCTTCAGCCATGTCATTTTTTTGGCCATTGAATTTATCTACTCAAATATAGTGTAATTCAACAGGACAGTCTATAGAAGCTTTTAGTATGGACATGTAGTTCTTTACCTTCAGGCATGGAAATTTTTAATGGCCAGAATGTGGTTCCCTGTGACACTGGATAAAGAGGCTCTCGGAAGACCTAAATCCTAGTTCCAGTTCTGCCATCACCTGGAAGGGTGGCTTTCACAAATTTTATGTTTTATTCCAAAAATTATTTGAAGTGAATATAAGAAACTTTGACAAAAGAGCTTCATTGCTCTAGTTCTTTGTTTTTTATTTTGTAAAATGGCAACACTGAACTGCATTGCACAGTGATTGCCTTCATATGTGTCTTTCTATTATCGTTTTTTCCATTTAAATTTTTATTTTTATCAGCACATGTTTGCAGTACATATTGATTACAGATAGGTAACAGGTACAGGTAAGTAACATACCCTAGTTCTTTTAACATGTTCTTCCCCCCTCCCCTTTTTTGAACTCTTGGTCTCCTTTCCATTTGCAAAAGATGTCTCCCCTGTTTTCTATTACCTATATTTTATTTTGCTCTTTAATTTGTTTGTATTTTGGCTTTCTCCTGTAAGAGACACCATGCAATATTTCAGCTTATGTGTCTGATTTATTTCACTTAACATTATAGTCTCAGGGTACATTTATTTTCCTACAAAAGATTCTTATTTTTTAATTTTTATTCTGGTATTATTACATTTTAGCCATATAGAATGATTACATTCCTCACTGGGAGTGAGTACATGTACATAACACACCTGAATTTTTTTTATCCCATTCCTCTCCTGTCCTCCCCCCGTTCCTACCATGTCTTTGTTTCCTTCCCTTTTGAAAAAGATTCACCTGTCTACTTTTTATTCCTTTATTTATACATATTTTTGGTTTTTCATATAAAATAAGTCATGCAATATTTAGGCTTGTATTCTGATTTATTTCACTTAACATTGTGGTCTCAATGTCATTACATTTTCCCACAAATGACTCACACTTTCCTCCTTTATGGCAGAGCAGTAGTCCATTGTTCATAAATACATTTTCATTATTCACTCAATTGTTGATGGACATTGTCTTAGTTACTTTTCACTCGTTGCTGAGACAGAATACCCAAAATTAGGGAAGGAAAGGTTTATTTCTTACATTTCTCAGGAGTTTTGATCCATACTTAGTTGGCTCTAAGGCAGCATGGTGTGGCAGGGCAGCCATTCATGGCGGCTGCCCAACAGCAAGACAAACCAGTGAGAGAGAGACAGAGCAAGAGAGGGAGCATGCCTTCCTCTCGTCCTTACCCTGTGTGTTGGCTCCACCCCTGGGTGGGTGCAACACTCACATCACCAATGCCAGCACTAGACAACAGACCAATCACAAATGCCAGACTCAGCCCCATCCCAATTACATGAGGCCTTGGCGGGGGGGACACAGGACAAACCAATACATTCCAACCCTGGCCCCCAAGGACCCATGTATATCCTTTATACAAAAGACATTTAGTCCATTTCCAAGAGTTGCCAAAGTCCTAACAGTTTCAGCATTGTTGAAAAGTCCAAGTCCCAAATCTTCTCTGAGATCTAAGGCAGACTCTTAATTGTAACCCCCGTACAAATGAAAACAAGATTAAACACTTCCAACATATAAAGGCACAATACCATTCCAAAAGTTACAAACAGGGGAATACAAAGCATTAGAACCAAAGCAAGTCCAAAATCCAGCAGGGCAAACATTAAGTTCTGGAGTTCTATGCTCAGCATCTGAAGCAATCTGGTTGCAAGCTCCAAAAGGCTTGAGTGACTCCACCCCCACGGCACTTTCAGGGGTTTTAACTTCCATAGCTTTCCTTGGATGATCCACATTCCTGGCTTTTTCAAACCTTTGGGTTTTCCATTGTACCCTTGGCTTCACCCTTATGTCTTTACATATTGACTTCTGCAGCTGGGGCGGAAGCTGCACATTTTCCTTGCACTTAAAACCAGTGCCATGTGGATGCCACCAAGGTCTGCTGCCAGCTGGAGCAGTAGCCAGGTTTTCCTCTCTCATGGCTGTAGGGGTCAAGTGTCTGGATCGCCGAGCTCTCTGAACCTGAGTGTGAGGAAAATCTTCTCTATGCCACCACCATTCTGGAATCTGGTGTGGTGGCCGCCATTTTGAAATCTGCCATTTTGTGATCACTGCCATTTTGAAACCTCCTGTGGCCTCCATCACCACTCTGGAACCTGGTGCTCTGCAGCTTTTTCTTCTAAGCAAACTCTTTCACTCTTGAAGGCCTGCAGCTGCAAAGGGTGAAAGCCTGCTGCTTCCTTGGATGCCCCCAGCTCATCTATTTTATTTCTTTGTTCTTTCTCAGCAATCAAGGTCTCAGCTCTATCTTTACAGTCCACAGCTTTCTGGCCAAACTCACAATGTTTTAAATCATGATGCTGGGTGCTTTGCTCTTGATTCCCAACATAAATCTGGCTAAAAGCCCCCAACAATAGCCAGGCCACTGTTTCAAAATTTGACTGCCTTGAAATATCTTTTTCCAGATTAATCAATCCTCTGCCCTTAATCTCAGTCTCAGGCAAAGTCTCTGGGCATAACCAAAATGCACACAAACTTTCTGCCAAGCCATAACACACATCATGTGGAGTTAAACACCCAATGCAAGTCCTTCTTCCCAGCAGAAACCTCCCAAGCCTGGTCTTTACCAGCAGGCTTTTGTGTGTGTGTGTGTGTGTGTGTGTGTCACCGGGGATCAAACTCACAACGTCGCGCCTGCCAGACAGGCACTTAAGCCACTGAGTCAAACTCCCGGCCCTAGTTTTTTGAGGCGGGGTCGCACTATGTAGCTCAGGTCGGCTATGTGCTTGCGTTGTAGCCCAAGCCGGCCTCGAACTCACAACACTCCTCCTACCTCAGCCTCCCAAGTGCTGGGATTAAAGGTGTGCGCCACCATGCCCGGCTTACCAGCAGGCTTTTTAACAGGCTTCTGGTCTTCTGAGCTCTGACCAGTGAGAGAGAGACAGAGCAAGAGAGTGAGCATGCCTTCCTCTCGTCCTTACCCTGTATGCCAGCTCCACCCCTGGGTGGATGCAACACTCACACCACCAATCCCAGCACTAGACAACAAACCAATCACAAATACCAGACTCAGCCCCATCCAAATTACATGAGGCCTTGGGGTACACACAGGACAAACCAATACTGACACATAAGCTCCTTCCAAAATTTAGATTATGAGTTGTTCTGCTTTAAACATGGGAATGCATCTATTGCTGTAATATGATGTCTTTACCTCTTTCAGGAAGATATCTAGAAGGGGAATAGCTGAATCAAAAGAATTTCTTTTAGTTTTCTGAGGAATCTTCATACAGACTTCCATAATGGTTTTACTAGTTTATATTCCTCCCAACAATGTAGAAGAATTCCTTTTTTCCTGCAACCTCACCAACAAATGTTATTATTTGATTTGATGATAAACACTCTTTTTGGAGTGAGATGGAGTCTCAATTTTGCTTTAATTTGTATTTCTTGAATGGCTAGTGATGTTCCATATTTTTTCAGGTATCTATTGACCATTTGTACTCATTCTGAGACATTTCTATTAATTTCAGTTGCCTATTTTTATGGAATATTTTATTTGTGTTTTTTCCTTTTTTTTTCTTTATATATTCCAGATGTAGTAAATTTGTGTGAGGATTAGCTGGCTAATTTTTTTTCCTATTTTTTAGGTTGTCTCTTCACTCTGTTGGGTGTTTCCTTTGCCATGTAAAATCTTTTTAACTTTATAAATTTCTGTTCATTGATTCTTGATGTTTTTCTTGTGCAACTGGGATTCTGTTCAGAAAGTCCTTGCCAAGGCTTATGTCTCCAAGAGTTTCACCTATTGTATCTTCCATTGGATTGTTTCTGTTTTAATCTTTAGATTTTTAGTCTATTTTTATTTTAGTTTAGTGCACAGAGACATGGATCAAAGGCAGTGGTGGTGAACCTATGGCATGAACCTATGTCTTTCTTTTAAGACAAAAGATGTTCATATATGAAAAGTTAATTTTTCTTCCCTAAACTAAAACTTCAATATTCAGGTTTAATTCCACTGTTGGTGCTTCATGATAAATAGGTGGGTTTTGGGTCATAGTTTGGGCACTCAGCCTCTAAAAGTTTTACCAACACTAGTCTAGGGTCAATCTCCTGCACACAATTAGCTAATTTTCCTTGCATTATTTGTTGAAGAGGGTATTTTTCCTGCTTCGTGTGCTCTGGTCCCTTTGTCAAAGATCAGATGGCTGAATATGCCTATGTTTATTTCTGCATCATGGCTAAATATGCCTAAGTTTATTTCTGCATCCTCTATTCTGTTCTTTTTATCTACATGTCTTTTAATGCCAGTAATATGTTGTTTTTGTCAACATGGCTTTGTAATATAACTTGAAATCTGAAATTATGATGCTTCTTGCTTTGCTCTTTTTATGCAGAATTTCTTTCACCACTTTGGGTCTCTTCTGATTACATATGAATTTTAGGATTGTCCTCTCTAGTTCCATGAGGAATACTATTAGTATTTTCATTGGGATTGCATTAAATCTATATATCAGTTTTAGAAGTATGGCCATTTTGATAACATTCTTGACTATCCAGGATCAGGGGATATCTCTGCATTTTCTTTTATCTTCTTTTTATTATAGAGGTCTTTCACTTCCTTTGTTAGGCTAATTCCTATGTATTTAATTTTCTGAAAGCTATTGTGAATGGTATTATTTTCCTAACTTCTTTCTCAGTGGGTTCATAGTTGGCGTATGGGAACACTATTGATTTTTGAGCATTAATTTTTGTGTCATGCTACCTTGCTAAATTTATTTTTTAGTGGTAGGAATCTTTTGGTAGAATTTTGGGTCTTCTATGTAAAGGATCATGTTGTCTGCAGATAAGGATAGTTTGACTTCTTCCTTTCCTATATGAATCCCTTTTATTTATTTTTCTTTCTTAATCACTCTGGCTAAAGTTTTGAGTATTATATTGAAGACAAATAGTGATAGTGGACACCCTTGTCTTGTCCTGACTTTTGAGGGAAATCTTTCAGGTTTTCCCCCATTTAAAATATTTGCAGGTTTGTCATAAATGGCTTTTTATCAGATTGAGATAAAATCTTCCTATACTATTTTCTTTAATTTTTATCATGAACAGGTGTAGGTTTTCTCAAAAGTTTTTTCTGCATCTATTGAGATGATCATTGATTTATTACATTCATTCATTTATATATATTGAATCCTAGAAGGAAGCCTACTTGGTATGATCCTTTTAAGTATTTTCTGCTTGCCAGTACCTTATTGAGGATCTTTGTATTTAGGTTTGTTCGTGGAATTGGTCTATAATTTTCTTGTTTCATTGAGTTCTTGTTTGTTTTTGGAATCAAGAGAATGCTACCTGCCAGGAATAAGTTTGGCAGTGTTCCTTCCTTTTCAATTATATTGAAGAGTTTGAGGATTACTGGCAGTAGATCTTTCTCATGGTTCTTGTAGAATTCAGGGTGAATCCATCAGGTCCTGGGTTTTTCTTAATTGGTAGGATTATTAACACTACCTCAATTTTATTGCCCATTATTGTATTATTCAGAGTTTTTATTATCTTCTTATTTCAGCTTTGATAGTTCATATATATCTAGGAATCCATCCATTTATTCCTAATTCTCTAATTTATTAGGTCACAGATATTTGAGGTTGTTACTAACAATCTCCTGAATTTTGGCAGTGCCTATTTGTGAGTTCACCATTTTCATTTCTAATTGCATTGATAGGGGTTTTTTCTTTCCTTTTTTGATGAGATTGGCCAAGGGTTTGTCTGTTTATTCTTTCAAAGAACCAGCTCTTCAATTCCTTCATTCTGTTTGTTCATTTGTTTGTTTTGAGACAGGGTCTTGCTATGTAGTTCAAGCTGGCCTTGAACTCACTGTGTAGCCCAGGCTGGCCTTGAATTTACATCTATCCCCCTATCTCAGTCTCTGGAGTGCTGATATTACAGGCGTGCACCAGCACATCCAGCCTTCCTTGATTCTTTATATTGATTATTTTTTAGTCTCAATTTTATTAACTTCTGTTCAGATCTTTAATTTCCTTCCTTATACTAGCTTTGGATTTTTTTTTTTTTGTATCGGGAATCGAACTCACAACCTTGTGCTTGCCAGGCAGGCGCTGTGCCACTGAGCTATATCCCCAGATATTCTTGTTTTTAATACCCTGAAGTGCATCATTAGGTTATTTGGGCTCACTTTGTTTTCCTGGTATGCGTATTCATAGCTATAAACTTTCCTCTTAGGAATGCTTTCATGTGTCCCATAAGTTCTGATATATTGAATTGGCATTATTATTTGATCTAGGATTTAATACCTTCTTTGATTTCTTCTGTGACCCATTGATTATTTGAGGCTATTTCTGTGGTTTCTGTTGCCATTGACTTGTATTTTCACATTATCTGATCTGATAATATGCATGAGATGATTTTGATTATTTTGCATTTACTTAAACATGCATTATTGGCTAGTATGTGGTCTGTTTTGGAGAAGGTTCCATGTTACTGAAAAGAATAATATTTATTGTTGTTGGATGGAACAGTTTGTAGATATCTATAAAGTCAATTTGTCTGACATTGTGGTTCAACTCATATTTCTTGGTTGATTTTTTTGTCTAGTTGATTTATTTGTGATAGTGGAGTAATGAGGTCTCCACTACAATTGTGTTGATATTTATATGATCTTTTATGTTCAGCAGTGTTTGTTTTATGAAGTTGTGTGTGCCACTGTCCAGTGCATATATATTTATAATTGTTATTTATTGCCATTGACTTGTTCCTTTCTTTGCCTCTTCTGGGCATTTTTGGCTTAATGTCCACTTTGTCTGAAAATATGGTAGCCACTCCTGGTTGATTTCAGGCTCCTCTTGCATGGAATGTTGTTTTCCATTCTTTGATTTTTAGCCTACAAATTTCTGTTTGAAATTTTCACTAATTCCAGTTAATCTTAATCTCCTTTGTATCATGTAGCAGCTGTTGGACCCATTTTCTATGATCTCCTGTTTTTTTTTTTTTAAGGTATCTCTGCATGTGTGATCACCTGCATCAACCTCATCTTGTAATTCTCACATGCTGTTCATATTGGTCCCTTCATACAATTTTTTATCTCCTCAATTTCTGTTTGGTACCTTTTCATGGACTCTAATTCTTTGATAAAGTGGTCATTTGTGTTTTATATTCCTATGTTTTGCTCAGTTAGCTTTTTACTAGCGTCTTCTGTATGCTCACTGATAATTTTGCTTATTAAGTCCATTATCTATTTAGTTAAATCATCTTCGAGCTCATTGATCACCTTATTGATCTTTTTGTTTGTTTCCACTTTTATCACTTTCTATAAATCAGTTGTTTGGATTTGATTTCCTTCTCATCAGTGCCCTATGTATCAGCTTTGGGGAATTTAGGAGTTCTGGGGAGCAATTTTGTTGCCTTGCTTTCTCATGTTTTTATTGTTTTAGTTTTATTTTCTTTCTTCTTATTTCAAAAGGGACAGTTACAGGTAGATTATGGTAGAAAGATTTTTTTGCTGGAATGGAGATCTTTTTAGTGTCTGCTTTCTAGTAATGCATTCTGGCTAACTCTAGGCCTTTACCTTTGTCCTGAGACCCAACCCAATCACCTTGGTTACTTTGGGGAGTAGAGGGTGTTATATAATTAGCCCAGCACCAAGTTCTCTGGAAATGAACTACAGTATTGTCCATGTCACAAATACAAAGCAGATATTGGCAAACAGTAAAAACCAATTAACATCAACAGTTACGCTACTCTGGCAATACCAATGAAATCAGCAACAGTAATAGAGTCAAAGACAAACTGGATATTGACATGCCATAAGAACCAATAAAAGCTACCACTATAATGCACTTAACATGAGAAAAGAGGTAGGCAGTAATGATTTAGACACAATGAAAAACCCAATATTGACGTAAAGTAAATATCTGCTAAATGCCACAACTACACCACCATTAACAATAGAAGACTACAACAACAATAGCATGGAGTTGACTAAATATGTAAAGATTAATAAAGTTTAGTAGAAAAAATAAAACTTGACAGTACTATTAGTAAAAATGGAGGTTGTGCAGATGGAGCAAATAAAGGAAGTAAAATCTGAAAAATAAAGAAAAAAAGACGAGATAAAGGATTCTATTAAAGAGTAAAATAAATAGAATTAGATAAAAGTAACAGAAATGGACAAACAAGAATAAAAAGAAAAAAGAAAAACAAAAAAACAAAAAAAAGAAAAAAGAAAAGAGAAATAACTCCAAAAAATTTCTCCGTTTTTGAATGAGTGATTTCCAAGTCCTGCAATATTAGAATCCACCAGACGTGGAAAAGTCTCAGTGAGTCACTAGCAAGTCCGATTTTGTTGCCACACTCTTGTTTCTGTGTGTCGTATTGAATGTTACCCCGCCTTTCCTGCTGTGTGTGATCGTCAGTGGTATCCACCTTGGGGCTACATTCACTGCAGCTGCTCCCAAACTCTCAGACCCCGATGTTCCCCAAGTCATTGCGTTCTCCGCCTAGCTTTATGGGCTGTGGGTTTGTAAGGTGCCTCCCTCTGCCTCTGCTCCAAAGGCTCCCTGTCTGTATACCCCAAGCTGTGGCAACCAAGCCAAGGCATATCCCTGATCCCATTGGCAGACCGAGCACGTAAGACTACTGAGTTCTGTGCTGGATGCAGGCAGTGGTGCAGGAGCGGAGGGATGTGGGTGGGATTAAGCAGTTCACTGGCTGGATTCAACACCAGTACTTTCAGACCCAGCCCTCTATGAAAATGTCACACAGCCCTCCTGGTTTGTATCCTTGGAGGGCCGAAATCTCATGACCTGGCTGGCCTCAATTCAAACTTGCAGGGTGCTTATGTCCTCTCTGAGACTGTCTCTCGCGGCCGTCTCCCATGCAGTTGCTGTGGTAATGTGACCCCAGGAACTCTGAAAAATTAACCTCTTCCCAAAATGGCCCCTGATTAAACCCGCTCAAATCTTATGGGTGCTGCCCTGGACTTCTCCACCTCTACCCTGCCGTGCGGAAGGAGTCATTTTCAGAAAAAAACACCCCATCCTATTTTTGCAGTTTTCAATAACCATGGGCTTTGGGCAGGGGAGAGCATGGTTAGCCAGGCCTGCTCCTGCTCCTTGTAGCTGCTGGCCCACTTCAGGTTTACCTTGTGTTATTGGAGACCGGTTCCCCCTCCCCAGGAGGCAGGGGCAACTTTCCAGACCACTTCATTCTTTTCTCCATGTTATGCTCACGTTCTCCAGCTTCTCTGTCGTTTCTAGTTTTCCTGTCAGCTCCCTGCAAATTCCTGGAGATAGACTCCTTTTATTTTTCACCAAGTTGTTGTTTTCCAAGTGTCTTGATTCCAAGGTTCAGAGGGACTGTATTTTGCTGCCAGTCTTTATTTTGCCATTTTAATTTCCTCATCACCCTCTTCTGTGGAGTTCATCCTTCGGTGTTACTTAATGAACAGATATAAATGACAGTCATTCCCTTGCCAAGTGCTCTAGGTTTTGCCATACAGAACACTTAGAGTCATTAAGTTTTTCTAATAAAATTCATAGGAAAAAAATCTCATTTCATAGAATGTCATTTAAACTGAAGTGTCAATTTTTATAGAACAGAAATGATTGCAGCAAACTGTAGGTTTATATCTGTCAGATCCCCAGGAGATGACACTAATGTAAACCCTAGCAACTCTCTGGCAATTTCTGCGTTCCTTACACACCAGTGTACACTATAAACTTTCAAGTCCTCATTTAACAGCCTTGCTGGGTTAATAGTACCCTACTAGCTTTACCTGATATTAAGGGTTGCTGAGAAATAAATTCAGTGGTTTTCTTTCTATCAGTGCTCTTGTCTTCTTCACTCTTGCAGGCAATTATAACGCCCCACTGTCTGAGCTCTAAAAGTCAAGATGATACAGAGATGGAATGTGGGCAAATTAAGGCATAGGATGCTACTTGTCTTTTCCATTTTTTAATAGTTTTTCCTCAAAGACCGCAAAGCTTTCTCTTCTAAGTGTGATCTGAGTTTCTTGAAAAAACACTGTAGTCTTTGTCAGTAGTTGTGAGAATGATTATGGGTTGTGGAATAGCTGCAGTGAATGTTTAAGCATAGGATATTGACAGCAGAAGCAGATCAGCCAGTGTGGCTTCTTTCCTTTTTTTTCTTTATAATTTAACATCTTAGAATGGCTTTTGCTATATGTAAATGGAGTAAATCAACAGTTAGTATTAAAATAAGATTTCCTTTTTCCCCCAGTGCTGGGGATTGAGCCCAGGGAATGCTGAGTTACATCTCCAGGCTATTTATTTATTTACCTATTTATTTATTTAGAAGCAGAGTCTCAGTAAGTTGCCTAGACTAGCCTTAAACTTGCTACCCTCCTGCCTTAGCATCCTGGCTAGGCAAGATTATAGACATATGGTATGGTGACCAGTTCAAGATTTCCTTTTTATGAAATAACCCTAAACTTTATAATAATCTATCTATAAACACAAATTAAACTCTGGTAAATGAAGTTGTCTAAAGTTGTCATTTTAATGGATCCTTAATGCCTGATTGTTGTTACCATTGTTATTATTGTTTTACTTACTAATCTTCTACAGAAGAGCAGTCTTCCATAAATTTCCTTTTCTTATGTGTTAGGTTTAATAATACTTAGGTTAAATAATAATGTTGTAAAACACATAATCTACTAATCTTCAATTATTTCCCTTCTAGTTTATGAAGTCATATTGACATTTCATAGACTGATTAAAAACTTAACTAAAGCAAGATTTGAATGTTTTCAGAATGCCAGTCACAATGATGAATAAGGAAATTGAAGCTTCGTGTATGGAATTAAAGGGTAGGAATCTTAGCCTGATATCATTTTTATGTAATGTTCATTTACCAAAAGGAATATTTGTCATTCAACTAGTGTGCCATTTGAAGAATTACATCCTTTTGTTTCCTTCTGTGCCCTGGTAACAATTCCCCTGAATTCGAAGCATATTTTAGCACCATGATGCAGCTTGATAAAACTGTCTTTATGAAAGTGACTCATTGAGACAATCACTGAGATAACATGATTATAAAACCCAACATATTAAAACATATTTACCTCCATTTTGTCTATTTTAAGGAAAGACCTGGCACACCTTTTCAAAGACCTTCTGCAGTTTTACACTGAATCATGAGTTCTTTATTTTCATCATTACATTTTATGTACTTTGAATAAAAAGATGAACAGGGAACTTCTGGTACAGCATTTTCACAATTTTTAGGTTGTCTAAATTAATAGTATAAGCATTGGTCTCCAAAAGCTCTACTGAAAAGTCATTCTGACAGAATATGAACAGCAGTGGACCTAGGAAAAAAAAACATGTAACTAGTCAGATTTACTTTATTGTTTGTTTGTTTGTTTGTTTTAGGCAGGGTCTTGCTATATAGTTCAGGCTGGCCTTGAACTTACTATGTAGCCCAGGTTGGCCTCAAATTCATGGTTATCCTCCTGCTTCAGCCTCCCAAGTGCTGGAATTACAGGTATGCACCACCACACCTGACACAAGTGGTTGGATATAGAGAAAATCAAGAACTCCAGAGTCCAAGTAATTCAGACAGAAAACCAATGGTAATGATCTTTCAGGATCTTTTCGACTTTGAGAGATAATGATTAATAAAATCTAAAAAATTCAGAAATCTAGGAAGTTCACTTTCGCAGATATTAAACCTTAACTTTACCATGCTGTTTCCCAACCCATATGCTTTTATCACTCTTGTCAAATTCATCAATGACTTCCATATACCAGAATAAATGGCCAATTCTCGATCTTCACGGAACTGACGTTACCTGTACTATTTGGTATAATGAAGTGCCCCTTTGTTCTTGAAACACTGACTTCCTAGCTTCCCAGAGCACCATACTCTTCTGCTTCTCCTCCTATCACATTGTCCTTTCCTTTAGTGTCTCTGCGGGATCCACTCTTTATCCCAGTCTCCAATTGCTCACGTTTCCCAGTTTTCAATCTCAGAACCTCTTCTCTAATTGCATTCTTTCTTTTGGAAATCTTACGCACTCTGATGACTTTACCTACTGTTTATACACTCTGAAAACTTCCTGTCATACTGAATCTAAGAAGTCATCAATTGCTGTTTATTATTTCACATAAGCCTTCAGAAAAAGAAAAATTCTATCAATTACATAATAAGTCAATGCCTTAATGATTCTACATGATGTGTAGTTTTACCAACTTCTTGTTACTTTCATGATTTCTTTATAGATTCCAGGAAATTTTTCAATTTCTAACATCTTGAGTATATGACATGGCATGTGATAGGCAATTGTTGTGCACATATTTAAAGGGGAAAAATTTTCATCAACTTGTGGCTATCTTCATCTCTTAGATTCCTTTAAAGTCCTTAACTGTTGCTTTGTGAGAAAATATGGAGTTACATGTATTCTTCCAAAAGTAAACATTTATTTCAATAATATCCAATTCGTGTTTCATTGATTTTTTTGAGCTTTTTAGATATCCAATGAATTTAGTTCCAACAATAAGTCATGGTGTTTTTAAAAAGCAATAAAATTAACATGTATGAAAAAGAAAAAATCAACATGTATAATACTAATTATGTACAAAATTCAGTTGAAATAATGACAATATAATATCTCTGGCCAAATCTGTGTATACACAGCCAATGAAACTACTATCTGACCAGTGGTCATTGTTAACCACAATCATTTCTAAATTGCTTCCTAAGTTTAGAGAATATATGTTTGTCTTATTTTTGCAATGATGGGTATCTTCGATTTGATGAAATAAGATACATCCAACGTTCACTCTGTTGCTTAGACCAGAACCCTCATAGTCATCCTTCATTTCTTTCTCTTGTCCAATTCCCTAATAAAAAAACGTAACTATATTTTGGTGATAACAATGCATAACGTATGTACCATTGCTGCCCCTTGATTGATGTGTTTTGAAATTTTGTTGGAGTTTTTTTCTTTTTTTCTTCTATTTTATTTTTGTCCTTGAAATAAAATGATTGGGAAAAAACGTCTTAACTATAAATTATATCAACACTTCTCAATACTTCAATAGCCACTATCCTAATCCATGACCCTGGTATCTCAACTGTACTACTACTGTTCATGCCTTGTTTCTAGGTTTGCTTCCCTGACATGTATGCTCATGGCCGGAATGGTCCTTCTAGAATATACAACAAATCTCCTCACTCCTTTGCTTAAAAATATCCAAGGAATTCACATCACTCTTAACTCTCAAGTCCTTCCCTTTGCCTTACATGATCTTGTTCTCCAAATTCATTTATCGCTCTCTTGTTCACCACATGAGAACCACACTAACCTTGCTATTGTGCAGATATGTCAAATATGGTCTCAACTTCTGCCCTGAAGCTTGCTGTTTCTTCTATCTAGGAACCTCTTCTCTCAGATAGGATAGCTAATTCTCTTACTACCTCTATTCAGGTTTCTACACAAATGTTACCTCCTCGAAGGTAACTTTCCTGTATACCACTTGGAATTACCTTTAATTTGATTTTATTTCATACCATTTATCTCACATATTTTCTTTCTGTTTGTCTACAATCTTTCACTCCAATTCAATTGAAAAATGCATACAAGGAGGTATTTCATCTGTTTGTTTTGTGTTGCTATGTCCCCAATACCTAAGTCAGTGTGTGGAAGATAGCAGAAGCACAATAAATGATTGAACAAAGGGATTTATAATTGAAATATATACAGCAAAGGAATACTAATCCCTTTTTTTTTTTTGGTACTGGGAATCGAACTTAGGACCTTGTGATTGCCAGGCAGGCGGTGTGCCATTGAGCTGTATCTCCAGCCCCAAAGGAATATTTTCAAAGGACTCTCACTAATTGAAAAGCAGACAAACAATTCAACAGGAAAATGGGAAAAGAATATAGAGAAACAATTCACGGGAGGCCCAAATGGTCAATGAATGTATGAAAATATATTCAAACTCATTTAACTAGGCAATGAAAAATTAAACCCAAATGGCACACCATTTCTTATCCATCAAATAGGCAAAATTTTTAATTTTGACTGAAACAAGGATTTAGAAACTGAACTATATTTCTAATTGTATCACCATTTTGAAGAACACATCGGCAATATCATGTAGAATATATAAGTATTACACGACCTAGAAATTTCACTTATAAGTATGTTCCGTAGTGAATCTTCTACATCTATGAACAGTCATGTGCAAGAACATTCACTGCAACATTATTAGTAATAGTAAAAATGATAAACGACCTGGATGGTCACTATGGAAAGAATGGAAGCTATAGAGTACTAGATGACACTTCAAATAAATAAACTAGGGCAATATATGTAAGTATAGGTATATTTCAAAAATAATGTTAATTTAGAAAATATTTTGTCATGTTACAAAATATCTATGGTTCATTTTTCTGTTTTGCTAAAAAATGGAAGTTTTTATGTCCTTTTCATCCTTAAACAAATCCTCTTTAGTGTCTTATCATCTCCTTTTCATTTGCTAAGAAATAGTTTTCTTGCTGTTGTAATAGAAAAACAATCCTTGTTTCTTGGCTTGTTACAAGATTGTATTTCCACTCACAAATCCGTCATGGTATATTAAAACACAAATGAGGTAGCTATATCAATGGCAAAAGAATTCTAAAATACAATTACAGTGCTTCACAATTTTACTGGAAATGACAGATTGTAATCTGGGTTGCATATTAGAATTAATGCTAAATTGCCAACAGCAAACACATTTAACCCCCTTCACACTCGTAATCAGTCAAGCATGAGATAAAGTATATCAGAGAACACAAATCATTACAAAATTAAAAAGTACAAGCACTTGTGAAAGAAATAATGCAATATCCATTTCTGTTAAAGTCAACTTTTATTTAATGCTTTTGTTTTAAAATTTAAAAAGCATTCTTCTAGTAAACCATTTCATCAAATTTACTTACAAGAACCAGTTTATTTGAAAAGAAAAAAATACTTTCAATATATCCTATGGAGATAGCATTACTCTTTACACAGAATTGGATTATAACATTTCCTACTTTGGATGAAAAGCTTCTGTAATTGAAATGTATTCTTTAAAAAGGAATATTAACAAAACAAGGTAACTCTGACCAAAATTATGTAACTTTTGATTAACTATATTTATTTTCAAACAGGTCAAATATGGTTAAGTTTATTAGCATGCACCAGGTAGTGCCAGTATTATATGTTTATCCTGAGTCTTTATTGAATCATGGAATAGTGTAATTTCCCCTTAGGAATAATAATACTATACCATGAAACACATATATTATCTTTTCAAGACACTAAGTTTCACTTTATGGTTTGAAATTACATTCCAAGGGTGATTTTTTTCCTCTGTATTGGATTGTGCATATTATAAAGTTTATCATTCTACATGCAATTATCCAGAATTGTTCAATATGCAAGCTCAGAACAAGGGTTAAGTTAGCTTCTTTATGCTGAAAAATGAACAAGCAGGTACCTTTTAATAAGAAGAATTAATCTACAGTGGTACCACAATCTCCTAATAGAATTCATGCCTTCTTTCTAATTTACTCTCAGAAAGTAATTTAAGGGTTCAAAGAACTGGTTGATAATTAACCTTTTAGAAAGCTTCAGGGAAGAAGGATTTTTTTTTATATTTAGTTGTTATTAGTGTCCCATCAAGTATGTGATTCTGCTCTCGGGTCTCCTCAAGTGCCTGGATTCAATTACTAGTGATGGCTGCAAAAAAAACAACAGTGACTAAGTCCCAGTATTGCTAAGGACCTTAAGCAATTGCAGACATTCTTCTCTCACCAGATTTACTTTTGTCTCCCTTTGTAGTTTGCCCCATTTTTCAAAGATTACCTATTCCAGTGGTTATCAACTCTGGTTGCATATTAAGATCATCTGAAGAATTTGCTAGTTTCTAGGCTTGATCTGGGAGAACAGAAAGTTCCCAAATGATTCTAAAGTGCTCTCAGGGTTGAGAACTACCCCCACTCCATCTTTACACATCTTTCACTTCCCTTGTCTTTGTCTTAAACTATCATTTTGAACTTCCTTTAGTAGTAGAACTGTCTTGAAGGAATCTTATTAAATAACAGAAGTTAAACGGATGTCTTTAGGGAACTAATTTGAAAAATCCTATTACTGGACTCCTTGGAGTTCTAGGGCTGCAAAGAATTTAAGAGCTACTCTTTTTTGAAGTATCATCCAGAGACATTTACAAACTGGTAACATAGTTACTCTCCATGTACTCATTTTACTACCCTTCACCTATGTGCAGACTCTGAGCCCACAAGACCAACAGAAATTAGAACAGTTGCAGTCTTCAAAGGAGTTACTGCTAATGGAGAAGAGTCACAGTCCAAAGCTCATCAACTGAAAAAGTCAAGTGTCTTTTCTATGCTGGGCATTTTTATAGATGCTTTGGATATCACAGGGAACAAAGAAGAAAAAAGAAAAAACCTCCTATCGTCCCTGATTTCATATGCTAACACTATGTTAGAAGAAATAGGAAGGTATGAAGAAGTTATAATTTTAAGATTGGACAGGAAGTCATGGGATACAAGGGGAGGGCACAGGAGAGAAGTCTTTAAAAAGTTGCAGTTGACCAAGAAATAATTTGGTGGAGTGATGGGATCAAGTCAAAGAGTGCAATTAGTTGAGAAGGGAAGAAGAAAACCTGGAGGTACCAGTGTAGGACTTCAATTAATTTAACTGTAATACAGGAAAGAATAGAGGCTAACAATCAAGGATAGATTTTTATGTGGTTTTGGGTACTGAGCTGAGGGCCTAGCAATGGGTTACGGCTCTAGCCTTTGGGGATAGGTTCTAGTACATGTGCTGCCGGAGTGAGCACTGGGGATGGATTCCAAACAGAAAGAACTTGGTTATGTTTATAATTATATGAAAAGGGTCAGTAGTGAGAGTGTTGTTTAATATGCTATGAGAATAACAGTATCATTTATAAAAAGACTACAAAGCAGGAGATGGTGGGGTACACGTAGTGGAGAGTGTTACCTTGCAAAAAGACGCAACCAAGATCTGCTAATAATACTTGAAATATTTATTGAAAAGTTTCCATGAGTGAGGGCATTCTAAGCACTTCACTTGTAACATGATTTTAATATTCTCAGCAATCTTATGAAGTACTTATTATCCCTGTCTTACAAATTAGAAGGCTGAAGCACAGAAAATTAATTGCCCACGCCACGCATGCAGGAAAATGCAGAGTAAAATTTCAGACTCACACGTTTGGTCTTAGAGTCCTCAGTTTCAACTCCTATCCTGCACTGATAAGAGAGAAGAGGAGTTTCAGGAGTTTGTAGAGTGGCTTGAGTTTTATGTGGACAAATATGTCTAAGGATGGATCAAGGGTTAGGGATTTTTGAAGAAGAGGTGAGAAACAATACATAGAAACACAAGAATGTTGAAATAAAAGAGACCATGGAGGTCATTTATTTTGCTGAGGCCCAAACTTGCCCATTAGACTAAAAGGTCTGTTGGGATAGGAATCATGTCCATTTGGTTTACCTCTCTGAACACATGCTGTACCTAGCACTGGACCAGTAAGTAGGAGGTGCTCATTGAATATCCATGGGCTGAACTGAGAAAACTGAAGGCAAATATCAGGGTCCAGGTATTGGGATAACCACAAAAAAGTGACATTTAGGTTGATCTTAATTCTTCTGAAAAGTGCTCCTCTGTTTTAACTTTTTATTTTTCTTACCAGACCTAACGTCACAGCTAAATTAATTTGCTTGCTATTTCTTATTTTCTTTGCATACATTTTCCTGTTAAAATACCTACTCTTAGGTGGACATGGTGGCAACATGGGAGACTGAGTTGGGGGACAGCCATAAGCTCAAGGCCAGCTTAGGTTATGTAGTGAGTTCAAGGCCAGTCTGAACTACCTAGTGAGACCCTGTCTCAAAACAATGACAACAACAAAGAACAAAAAACCTACTCCACCCTCAATTTACTGTCTCTCCTTTTTCAAAGTCCACTTCAAATCACACATACGCTTCAATGATTAAAGAACTTTAATTCTGAGCCGGGCGTGGTGGCGCACGCCTTTAATCCCAGCACTCGGGAGGCTGAGGTAGGAGGAGCGTTGTGAGTTCCAGGCCGGCTTGGGTTACAACGCGTGTGCAAGGTCGACCTGAGCTACATAGTGCGACCCTGTCTCAAAAAATCAGGGCTGGGAGTTTAGCTCAGTGGCTTAAGCGCCTGCCCTGGCAGGTGTGAGGTTGTGAGTTCAATCCTTGGTTCCACAAAAAAAAAAAAGAACTTTAATTCTTTAACTTTGTGATTTTAGGTCCCATTCTTGTTTCCTTGGCAAAAAAATTTCATTTTTATAATATGTCATTTATATCTAAGCTTACTTTCTTAAGTTTTATGTATCTTTTATTTGTTTTTGTGGAATAGGCAATATTTGGCATGGTTTCTACTTTAAAAATTCAAAAATGGATACAGTAAGAAATTTGTTCCCATTCCTTTTCCTATCACAACCAGTTTCTGTCATCAGAGGGAATCAATATCATCAGTTTCAAATGTATCTTTCTAGAGTTATTCTAGTCAATAAAAGCAAATATGTACATACAGTCTGTTTTTTTTTTTTTTCATTTTTAACAACAAAGAGACAAAGAAGACTGGGCACAGTGGCACATGCCTGTAATCCCAACACTCAGGAGGCTGAGACAGGAGGATCACTGCCAGTTTGATGCCAGCCTAGGTTACAAAGTGAGTTCAAGAACAGTCTAACCTGCATAGAGAAACCCTGTCTCAAAAAAAAAAAAAAAAAAAAAAAAAAAAAAGGGGGGGGATAAGACAGGCTATCAATTTTTACCACTTCTATTCAGTATTGCACTAGAATCTATAACCAGTCTAGCAAACCAAGAAAAACAAAGAACACATCCAAATTAGAAAAAAAAGAAATAATTTTGTTATTGTTCATTGATGACATAATAATTTATGTAGAAAATTTTATATAACATACAAATAAGTTACCAAAAGCTGTAAATGCAGTGAAGTAATAGGATGCATGATCAATATATAGAGGCTTCTAGGAAGATATCAGAACAGTAAGCAGCAGAGTAAACAGCCTCTCTGAGAGATACAGTCCAGATGCTGGAATACTGCATCATGGGGAAGACAAGAAGGAAGGAAGTGGGTCCCTTGGACCCAGGAAGATTCTAAAGTGAGAATTGAAGCACACAGAAAGAGTAAAAAAGACAAATTTAAATGAAGAAAAAGGTGGAAGCTGGTGGTGCCTTTGCCCGGAGCCAGACCCACTGTGTGAGATGAGCTGCTGGAACCTGGGGACACACAATCAAGGTGACGTGGTGGCTGGCAATCCTGGAGGCCTCTGCAGAGAGAGGTAGTATTGGGGGTAAGTGGCAGTGGAGGGAAAACAGCAGACATGGAGGACTACACTGGCTGGCAGTGAGTGCAGAGGACTTGGTCCTCCTGTGGGAGACAGCAATTGGCTGGGAACCATTTTGGAGTTAGACTGGATAAGCCCAGAACCAGAACCATTGCTGGCTTCCTGCAGCAGCTCTAGCTGGGCACAGACCTGTGGAAATTGCTCATACTGAGCCCCGCCCCCCACACGCATTCTAGCAGCTATGATGGAGGTTCCCCGCTGGTAACCAGCCCAGTCTGGAGGCAGTGGCCAGCCCCACCCCCATGCACACTCCAACAGCCAGACCCACTGTGTGAGCCAACACAGGCTGGGAAAAGCAGCAGACAGCCCTGCACCAGTGCATCCAATGGCCACCATCAGACACCCATAGCCAGCATTGGCTAGAAGAACCAAACAGTCTTGCTTCAGAGAAATTGTAGCCAATGTGGGAAGTGCCTGGGACCCCAGTACCCACTTACCCAGAAGAACCCAGGAATATGTCAAGATGAAGAAGCAAAAGACAGACTCTGGCCTCCATTCCAAGGAGAACAAGTCCAGCAGATGGAAACACAGACGAGATCAGTAGTTGCACACCTGAAGTTTCTGAAGCAATGGCAACTGAAATAAAGAAACAACTTCATGAGGCTATAAAAGAAATTGGAACAGAAATACTAACTCAGGTAAAAGAAGTAATGAAAAACATAACAAAAAATTGCTAAGCATCTCTAAAGACCTAGATAAAATAAAATGGAGAAGCATAAGAAAATGAGGGAAAACTTGAATGAACAATACAAAAAAGATTTAGAATACATGAAACAGATTCAAAGAGAGAAATTAAAAACTCCAGTGAAAGATTGCAAAACCACTTAAAAGAAACTGAAGATGGACTTTCAAATCTTGAAGACAGGCTTGCGGCTTCTGATTGCAAAAGGAAAGAGCTCTTTAAAATAACAGGGAAGCTCGAAGTAACAATTCAGTGGTTGCAAGACAACCCAAAGAAACATAACTTAAGAATAAAATATGTGAGTGAAAAAGCAGGGGTCAACACAAATGACATTAAAAGTCTGTTTACAGAAATAATATCAAAAAACTTCCCAAGCATGGGAAAAGGAAGTGACATTCAGATAAGTGAAACATAGAACTCCAGCTAGCCATAACCAAAATAAATCTACACCCAGACATATAATAATCAAGATTCCAGAAACTCAACACAAGAACAGAATATTAAAAGCTGCCAGAGAAAAGAAACAGATCACCTATAAAAGGAAACCCATCAGAATCACAACAGACTTCTCAACACAAACCATCAAGTCAAGAAGAGCTTGGAGTGAAGTATTTCCGGTCTTGAAAGAAAACAACTTTCAATCCAGATTGATGTACCCTGCAAAACTATCTTTCAAAATTAACAGAGAAACAAGATACTCCCATGACAAAGGACAACTGAAGGAATTCATGACCACCAAACCAACCCTACAAAGAATACTGAAGGACATTCTAGAGAGAGATAAAAAAGACCACAGTTCCAGGAATAGCAGCAGAGGGGTATCACCGAGTGGGGCAGACAACTGAATGAAGAGGAAAGGTAGACAGCCTACGGCAGGAAAATAGCATGTCAGAGACGAGGCAGTGCATGTCGGCCATAACCATTAATGTAGTCGGCCTCAATTCGCCAATAAAAAGGAAACACAGGCAGAGTGGATCAAGAGACAGGATCCATCAATCTGCTTTATATGAGAAACACATTTAACTTGAAAGGGGGTTCACAGTCTGAAAGTCAAAGGAGAGAGAACAATGCTCTATGTGACAGGGAACCAGAGAGAAGAAGGGGTAGCTTGCCCATTAGCTGCAGAGTGGACAAGAAAGACATGGCATTTTTATACAATGGAAAGATACTAGGTTAAAAAGATAGATAACCTTGAGGCTCTTGTAGGTAAATGAATACAACTTGAGATCATGCTCATGGATGAAATGATTCAGTCACATGAATGAGACATCACATTGTCTCCCTTGTATAAAAAACTAAAGGGGTTAGTGGGATCCAAAATACACAATACATACTGTGAAAGTGAAAGAGGAGGAAGTGTCTAAAAAGGAAGGCAGTGGCCATTGTTATTCTATTATCATGATTTGAATCCCATATTGTTTTCATTGTTTAGTTTGCTTTTATTCTGTTTCAGTTTGTCTAATTTTATATTTGATGGCATGGACAGTTATTTCAAAGATAACAAAATATATTATGGTAGGCACTATTGATTTCCTATTACCTTGTTTTGAAGCCCTGTGTTACCTTGTTTTGAGTGATTTTATTCTATTTTGATTTGATTGTATTGTATCTGATGATATAGGCAACTGCTTAGAAGATAAAAAGAGGCATTATGGTAACCACTGTTGTTTTACTATTGTTTTGAAGCCCTGTATTTCTTCCATTGTTTGTTTTTATTGGTTTTATTCTGTACTATTTTGTTTGTTTTTTTTTATGTCTGATGCTATGGGCAGTTAGTTTGAAGATAACAAGAGGCATTATGGTAACCACTGTTGTTTTACTATTGTTTTGAAACCCTGTATTTCTTCCATTGTTTGTTTTTATTGCTTTTATTCTGTACTACTTTGTTTGGTTTCTTTTTTGTCTGATGCTATGGGCAGTTAGTTTGAAGATAAGAAGAGGCATTATGGTAGTCATCATTGATTTCCTTTTATCTTGTTTTGAATTCATGCACCATGTTCATTGTTTTGTTTTGATTGACTCTATTCTGTTTTATTTCATTTTGGTTTTATTCTCTTCAAAATAAAAAAAGTAAATGTAAAAAAATGATCAGTATATAAAAATTTATTGCTAATAATTTAAAACTGAAATAAAAATAGCACAAAAATGACAATAAACATGAAATCCTGTCAAAAGATGTGTTAAAAAACCACTAAATGAACAAACAATCCTACAAAGCATTGTAGAAATTAAGAAGCTCTAAATAATGGGAAGATATATTTTCTTTATGAATCTAAAGATTTGGTATCATTAGAGATCACCTCTTCCCAAACTCATCTATGGATACAGTGCAACCCCAAATAGAATGCTTCTAGTCACTTACAAATCAAGCACATAGGTCTGGCATGGTGGAGAAGCCCATAATCTCAGCACTCAGGAGGCTGAGGCAAGAGTACTGCTGTGTGTTTGAGGCTATCCTGGACTACAAAGTGAGTTCAAGATCAGCCTGAACTGAGCCAAGGATTTAGCTCAGTGGTGTAGCACCTGACTGACAAGTGTGAGGTCCTGAGTTTGAGTCCCAATACCACACCCCCTCCAAAAAAAAAGGTCAGCCTAAACTGCATAGTGAAATCCTGTCTTAAAAAAAAGGCACAATCAAGTAAACTTGAACAAATGTTCTGTATCGCTTGTCATTACGGAAATGTAAGTTCAAACTATAGTGATATATACACTTATTAATGATACAATTAGATACAATTAAAGAGGTCTATCAACTCTTGGTGAGAATGTAGAGGAACTGAAATTCTCATATAATGCTAGGATATAAAATGTGTGGCTACATTTTGGTAACACCTAGGCAACTCCCTGAAAAACTATACCTACTGAATAATCCAGTAAGTCTACTCTAAGTTACTTAGGAGAGAAATGCGTGCCTTTTTTTCTTTACTAAAATTTAAAAACAAAAGCTTACAGCAGCTCTATTTGTAATAGCTCTGAATGGGAAACAACCCAAATATCTATCAAGGAGTGAATGAATAAAAAGTAGTTAATTCATACAAAGCCAAGTTATTTGACAATAAAAATGAACAAACTATTGACACACACAACATAGATGAATCTTAGCATAATCATACAGAATGAAGTCAGACTCAAAACTCTTCCTCTGAGCTACACTCCCAGCCTTGCTAGGTGAAAAGGAAATAAATACCTTTATAATTTTGATTACTAGTGCCAAACTGCTCTCTAGTCAGTTTTCAACAGAGAAAACAAAACAAACATTGTAGATACTTTATAAAGGAAGGCACTTCAGGAGAATTTGGTGCATATGAAGTCTTTAGAAAGAGGAGAGTTTAGGAATCTAGGTTGAGCCTACCAGAATAAATCCCGCAGGTAGAGAGAACAGACTCACTCAGAGAGCTACAACCTCTGGGGTTATCAAGGACCCATGCTAAAGGTCAGAGGCCACCAGACATCCTTTCCCTCTGGGAAGCTGGAGAAAGATCTTACACCACAATCCAGAGATTCAAACATCAGATACAGCTGGTACAGCCACCCCTGCTTCTCTGTATCCAAGCTGCAGGGTGAACACCTTATCACTGTGGAACAGAAACCTCTTTTCCACTACCTAGCAAGATTCAAGAACCTAAAGATGGACTCTGCCTCACTTCTGCCTTTCAAATCATGGGAGAGAACATGCAGGAGGTCTAATTAACGTTCAAAATCCTACCTGAAAAAGAAAATGGGAAACACAGAATTTAGGTTTTTACTTTACTAGGAGAGTCAGTTGGCAATTGGGTGAGTAAATCAAGAATTCACAGCATGTCGGCCTTAGTGGTGCAATTAATGTCTCTCAGCAAAAATACTTGTTTGCCCATCCTTACCAACAATATCTAGGGAATAACTACTATAAAACTAAACATTTTTAATCTATGTAAGTTAAAAACCTGGTACGTCAGTATTCTTTTTATACTTCTTTTAATAGGAAAGAAGTAGTTTTTATTCTTTCCCCATTTTGAATCATTTAGTATTTTTCAGTAATAACCATTTGCAAAGTTGGCCTTTTCCTTTGGGGTTCTTGGTTTTATTAAATTCTATGTGCTACTTATATACTGAGTAACGCAAAAGATTTGCAAACTTCTTCTGAATTTTCCATTCTTCTTTAGACTGTTTTGTTTTTGCCATGAACACTTTTTATAAAAATTTCATAGAGCTGGGGGTGCAACTCAATGTAGATTTCATGATTAACATTTGCAATGCAGTGCACTCAATCCTCAGCACAGAGTTGTTTGGGTTATGAATTTTTTTATGTTGTAGTTATAAATCAGTTAAACATTTATATTGAAAATTTTACTGTGTATATCCAGATTTTATTACATTAAAATCTTTTAATGTTCTCCTTTCATTTCTCAGAGTACTTTGAATATGTCAGTTTTCACATTTAAAGTTAGAATTTGTTTTGGTGGGACATGAAGCACAAATTCAACTTCACTTTCTATAGCTATCCAGGTGTCGTACGATCTTTTAATGAGTAAGCCATATTCTTCTGAGTTAAAAAGTCATCCTTGTCCTCTATTAAATTTCTATATCTGGGCCTATTTTTAACTTTTTTGTTGCTGTTCTTGTTCTAATGATCTAACTTGTTATATGCCAGTACCAAACTCAATTTTCCTATGAGGCCTTACTTCTTTTTTTGTACATATTTTAGAATCAGCTACCCAACATTTTTAACATAATATTTTTATTGAGATTAAACTTGTAAAACCAAAAAAAAAAAAAATCCCAAAAACACAACTTGTAAAACTAGAATGTGTATCCAGGAGTATGAAGAGCCATGTATGTTTTTCCACTGAAACACTTTTTTAAATACAAAGTTTCATATTTCTAGTATTGCATTTCTTGCTCATTGGTAGGTATTTGTTCCTATTTTGATATTAGGTGGGGCTTTTTCTGTTATGTCTTCTAATGGCTATTATTTATGTAAATAAAAGCTTTGGATTTCTGTGATAAGTTTTGTACTCAGTGACTACTAATTGTAAGACTTTCAGCTGAGCTCTCTTAAGCTTTATAAATTATCTACAAATACTAATTTTACCTTTTCCTCAATTTCTAGTGCCTCTAAATTCTTTCACGTTTAATAATTCTTTTAAAGTCCCTCGAAAATATATAATAGTATCTCTTGTATACTTTTCAGACACCAATAAAATGCTCTGCATTGAAGTCTGACTAGTCCTATTATAAAATGCTAATTCTGAGTCAGCCCTGATTCATTTATTTGTACCGTTTAATCAATTCTAGACAAAAATGACACTAAAATTTTATTCTAAAGAGATTAATCAATTGTCTTCATAGCATGTAATTGTTTTCCTCACAATTTTTTTTCCTCACAATAAAATCTCTGAAAGTGTCATATAATTTTCAACAAAATAAGCCTTTGACTTTTAATTTTTTCCTGGACTTCCATACAAAAAATTGTAACAAAGGCAAAAATACTGAAGTGCTGTTTTCAGGTTTGCTTAAATATTCCTGGTGCTAGTCATACATTGTCTTTAGCAATTTTCCTGAAATTATGTATGATTTCACTTTTTAAAAATGTACCTATTAGGAGGGAGAAAGGAGGGATGGCAAAGAAGTAAAAAAGAATTAAGATGTGTTATGTTCACATACAAACTCTCCACAATAAATGTAATCATGCTGCAAATATGTACTGATAAAAAAATAAAAAGAGGGGCTGGGGGAATAACTCAGTGGCACAGCACCGGCCTATCAAGTGCAAGGTCCTGAGTTCAATTCCTAGTACCAAAAAAAAAAAAAAAAAAAAGAATATTGTGATGTAAAAAAAGAATATTGTGATGATCAGTAAAGCTTAAAATCAAGACACGTAAACCAAACATTGAAGTAAAAGATTAAATGCTATATACCATGCAAGAAAGCCAGTCCTTACTTTATAGTTAAATATTTCCAAATTCTGCCAGTTATCTAGTTATCTAGATAGTAAAGAGAAAAGATTGTTCATCAAAGAACATAAAATTAGAAGCTCCACTTTCAAAAGCATATATTTACTCTCCAGTCCATTTTCAAATGTCTTAAGAATTCTAACCTCTTAAGTAACAACTCAAGATGAAGCAAAACCTAGAAATAAGATGAAAATTCAGGGAAGTTCAGTCAGAAAGTAGCTCTTGAAATTGCCCACAAACTGGTTACTGATAGATTCTCCTACAGGGCTTTAAGACACTCCCTAGAGCAACTCTAAACCTCAACCTTCACGAGGATGCTATTTGACTACTTCAGTAATTGCTTCTTCCTTGGACTTTTTAAATGGCTGTATGCAATACACTTCACAATCCCAACTCTCAAAAACATAAGCTATATTCCCAATGTGCACTACCATTAATCCATCAAAGCCAAGAAAGTGAGATTTAGATGTCTACCCAATGAACTTATATCAGTACCAGGATGTGAATCCTGACCACAGTAGTCATGTAAGGAGAGCTAGTTTTAATTATTCACTTGGATAAATAAAAAAGTGCCCATCCACATGGCTAATCAATGTCAGTGATGAGATAGGACTCCACATTATTTTATGTGTTGCCTCTTTTCCTGTCCACACTCCTTGCTTCATTCTCAGCTCAGATTCCCATGAGGTACTTGCAGGTTCCTTTTGGCATTTCTTGGTATGTATAGTCAAATGTCCTAAATATTCATTTGCGTTTACATGCAAATATGATTAATTTTCCTTGAATATCCCATTAAATGTGTTGACTTAATTACAAGTGACAGGTATGTGAAATTTCAAGGTGCAAAGAAACCAGAAAATAAAAACAAAAAAAATAGGTAGACTATCTTTAAAAACCGAAGCTAAAAACTTTACACAATTTCTTTTTTTTGTTATCAAAAAATTGTATCTTGGACACTAGATCTGTTTCCAAAGGTGTGGTAAAATAGTGAACAGCTTCAATTATTTATTGCTTCCAAAAGGCAATAAGCATCACTCTAACCAGATTTCAGAAACTGCACAGTATAAGAGAAATCAAGGACAGTATTAGCAAAACTGTGGTGTAAGAAAAATTAAGTATTCTTCATATAAGTGCCACATAGCCAGAAGGTTCTAATTTACTCACCAGATAAAGAGGTATTAGCTAAATCTCAAGTGACTAGAAGGTTACTGAAATCAATTCTAGTCTTCCCTAATGATTATAAAGTTAAAGCTGACTTGTCATTCCTGTTAGGAACGATACAAATCTCTGCACTTTCATTGCATAGTTTTATCCCTTTCAGAGTACTGTATGGGTTACAGTCACATTTTTAAAAACACCACATTAATACTGTAATCCTTTCAGAATATGTATCTCAATGGCTACTTTTAGATTCTTAGCTTTTAATGCTCCAAATCATGACTTACCTACTTCAATTTCTCTAAATAATCCACCCTACAACTCAACAGAAAAAAATATCATTCACCAGATTGACACTATCACTCACTGCACACTGAAGTTCATAGTTCTGCATTTAAGAAACTCCTCTAATATTTAAAAAACTTATCCCCACTACACATTCTGCCAGCTGAGAACTCCTTATACATGATAACTTTGCAAGTAATTTTAGAACGTTAATATTTTTACAAATTTTTGACTGGAAGAAGCAGCAGCAGAGTTTAATTCCCTGCAGAGCAGCAAGCTCAATGTTGAAGAATAACTATATGAAACAGCCTTTTGGCAACATACCACAGATAAGCCTTTAGTGACCTGTTAAGTCTAGAATGTAGAACTCACAATGTGTCATCTATCATCCTTAACAATGCCATATTTGACCATCTTCCCCAAAGTTCACTTGAAATTATCTCCGTAAATTTCTTGTGCCACTACATACAACTTTCCACGATGAGGAATTACTCACACATCATCTTCGGTTAGAGTACAGTCAGACTTAAAAGAGCAATATGGGATTCAATTTTGGGAGGTGTTGTATAACTTCTGGAAAAGATGAATAATTTTGTCACCCAGGACACAGCCAAAAGTCTTCAAAGGATTTTGTTCTTGCTTGATTTTCCTTTCTAGGGCTATTAAATTTTAAAGAACTAACACTAAATCATTAAACCTATTCCCCTTTTGTGAACAAATAATGCAGAAGGAAAAGTTCTCAACAGCTGGCTAATGGACTACTTTTAAAGTAGAAACATTATTTTACTTTCCAAAAGTACCCACTGGGGTCCCCAACAATTTAACTTTACTATATTGTAATATCCAAAATATCTTTAAAAGAAACTGGATGATCGGAAAATTCAGATATTCATTAAGCTATTTTTACCTTTATCTTCAACTTCAGATAAGAAAAAGGGAATTCACACTCAATAATTAAGAGAAGAAATTTGGAAATATACAAGCTGTTGAGTGTTGCAATTCAGAAAGGTCCTACTATGACTCAGGAAAGAATTATGTCCTGGATTACCACGTGGTGCCAAGACAATGTAAGTCAAAGGCAAAGAAAATGGTATGACTGCTCTTAAAATTGTATTTCTCCTAGGTTAACACATACACAGAGAGAGAGGGAGAGAGAGAAAATGATAAAGAGGGAGACAGAGATAGAGACAGAGACAGAGAGTGAAAGAGAGCCAGAGAGAGCGAGAGAGAGCAGCTGTTCATACAAACAAAAAAGCATCTGTTTCTTCATTGCTACCACAAAATGTGGAAAAGCAGTTTGAGCTAAAAGATTACTTCATTATTTCCTGGAAGCCAGAAAATAAATTATTCTATTGCAATCTGGCTTGAAAATACAATTATTTACGAAATTTAAAAACCTTCTGTCCACTTTTACCTCAAATTCACGATTCCAACTATGACCATTCTCATTACGTTACCCCAAGTTTTACTGATGCATGTTTGAATATATACAGAATGTGAACGTCTTGCCTGGTTGACCTCATATAAACAGAAATCACCTCCTGAATTATGGGCAATGGTCATCAGTTCCCCAAAGTAAACTCCAAGTACAAACTTGGTTTTTGGTTTTTTTTGTGTTTTTTTTTTTTTGCGGCACCAGGGATTGAACTCACAACCTCACACCTGCCAGGGCAGGCGCTTAAGCCACTGAGCTAAACTCCCGGTCCTAGTTTTTTGAGGCAGGGTCGCACTATGTAGCTCAGACCGGCCTTGCGCTCGCGTTATAACCCAAGCCGGCCTGGAACTCACAACACTCCTCCTACCTCAGCCTCCCGAGTGCTGGGATTAAAGGCGTGCGCCACCACGCCCGGTTCAAGTACAAACTTGTGGTTATGAGGTTCCCCTGTTGTGTTATATGTACACAGGGCATACGGTAGACCTTCAACCAATGAATCAGTCATAACATGCTGTAAGTTCTACATTCTTTAAAAGATCATATAGAAACAATTTTTAACTCACAAAAACTTGGGTTTAACCTACTCTTAAAATTTACATTGTCCAGGTATGGTGGCACATGCTTGTAATCCCAGCAATTGGGAGGACTGCCATGAGTTTGAGGCCAGCCTGGGCTACATAATGAGTTCAAGGCCAGCCTCTACACAGCAAGATCCTGTTTCAAAAAATCAACCAAAACCAAACCAAACCAAACCAAACCAAACCAAACCAAACCAAACAAAAACCCAAAGAAGAATTCACATTCAAAGTCAAATATGAAAGCATGTGTTTATTCTGGAGCACACGCATTTTTAACCTTTTGTCCTGACTCTCATATGTTATGAACAGAGATGGACTCTCAAGTAATGACTGCACACTGCAATGCTCTCCAAATGGGAAGAAGCCGCCTCCCCAGGTTAACACAGCAATTCAGAGCCTGCACTGGCACTCGGCTTTCTGTTTCCACTGGCAACAGAAACTGTGAGTCTGACCTGACCTTTCCAGAATGCTGCTCTTTAAGCTTAATTTGTGAGAAATATAAAACATCTCAGAGTCAAGTATGAAAACTTCTAAGAGTTGCTGCCACTTGATTTAACTTTTTTAAAAAAAGTATAACTCAAATAAAAAGTCTGATTCTGGTTTGTTCTTGCCAGGCTGCTCAATTGAGGATGTAACTTGACATGGGGGTAGTTACTGTACTCGAGAGAACTGAAAATTTATAAAAGCCAAATATGAATCCAAAAATTGATATATGAAAGACAAAATTGTCAACAATGATTATCTCTAAAGAGGGATGTGGGATGGTGGCTAAAAAGAAATCTAAAAAGGACTTCTGTTTTTTACTTTAAAAACACAGCTCAAACAAGGTTGAAATGTTGGTAGCATGAAGTCCTGTTATACCTACTTAAGAGTTTTATAAAGACTTTAGTTTACCCTGTACTCTTTCCTCAACAAATGCTTTTCCTCTTTTCCTTTCTTCCCTCAAATAAAATCATATTCTAAGGAAACAATCTGCTAAAGTTCAGGTCCACATTTCATATACTAGGAAACCACAGTGATAAACTCCAAATGAATTTTAAGCAGATACTTTTCTAGTTTCTGGATTTATATGACTAAAGGAGACACTAATTCTAAATATTAAGCTGTGTTTAAATACAACAACAGTAATGAGACACACATAATTAAACAGATTCCTTTTGGGAAGATTTCATGGAGAGTCAGAAATTCAAAACAGAAAAAAAAAAAAAAAAGGAAGAGCAAGAGAAGACCCACGAAAGAGATGTAGGACAAAATAAGATGGAAAAAGCAGGTATTTACTAAACTCCTTCCTGGATATGTTGGTAAGAGAAAAAGCAAGTTGCAGAACATACGCATAGGGAGACAAAACTTACATAAAAAGTCAAAAACCAAAAGACTATATTTCTACATGTAAATACATGCATATAAATGCATAGCAAGAAGGCAATTGAGGAGTTAAGCACAAAACAATAGCTATCATTTTGGGGAGCACACCAAGGACACTTTTATATTATTTTTCCTAGAATGTATCCTTATAGAATTAAAATAAAAACAAGAAAATGTCTATGTTTCTAGTAAATACTGCATAGATTTTCTTAAAATAGCCTTCTATTAAAAAGTTTGGCAAGTATCATTCTTTTTTTTCCAATATTACCATATTTTCATATTTGCAATGCCTTAGCTTTTGGCCTACCCATATTCACATAGAAGGGAATTATTAGAAAGAGATGATACAACTGCTAACAAGTATGAAAATCAAGAGAAACGGTATACTGGGAACTAAGGCCATCTAGTAGGCTGCCCCATCTCAACTTTTAACTTCAGCGTCATGTATCTGGAAGTATGTGCAAGGTTTCTAAAGTGGAGAAAATAAATACAAGCCTACCTGAGAGTATAGTGTATTAACTTGCCATGTTTACTAAAGAGAAAATGCTGCAGTACATAAGCTAACAATAGCACAGTTTTTCACAGATGAGATTATACATAAATCTCAAATAGCACAACAACTATCAAATTAAAGTGGTATTTGTTTGGAAAACAGGCATTTCTTTGACTTGGAAACTCTTAAAAGTATTTCTATTATATATACCAAAATACAATCAGGACAATTTTGCTCAAAATTGTAATTAATTTGTTTTCTTGAAAAGAGAAAGGCCATCAAAGTCAAAACATGCATAGCATGAATTTTGGTCCACAACACCAAATACAGCACTACTGTGTGATTAAAAAGCAACTACACAGAATTGATGCCTATTGTAAAAATCAAACCAATGTAGCTCCATGAATTACAGTTTTTAATTATTAAAAGCTGCGTAATGAATTTTGTACTTAATAGAGTACTTGGGGATCTATTCAGTCTCTTTCTTTAAATATTGTTAGCCTCTTGTTGATCACTACTACTTACATTCCTTTCTAGATCTGAATGTCCTAAATTGGTCACAAATGTATTCCTTGTATTACTTCTTTCTCACACTGTATCTACAAAGAAAACTGAAAACTCTTCAATAACAAACATAAAGCCAAAAGGTAAATTTTGAAGGTTAATGTTAAAGGTCAAACTACTTCTAGAAATAAGTGGCTATTATAAGGGAAAATTATACTATCTGGGGATAATATACAAGACCAATGATACAGATTCTTGTCATCACTTTATAATACAGAAAATTGCAAATTATATATTAAAAGTATCACACTCTCCTTTTTAAAAACACTCTACATATTTGGCACAACGCATATCCTGCCTTATTTAGAAACTATGTGATAAAAGCGATTTAGTTTTCAAAGCAATGTAAAAAAACTATTGGGTTAAAAAAAAGAGAAACTATCAGGTTGTAGTTTTATATCTACTTGACTTCTGTTCTATTTTTATCTTTTTCCTATTTTCACAATCTTATCTTCTATTACTAGAAGCCTAAAATTATTGTTCTTTTCTCAGTTTAACGTTAAAGAAAATGAACTCCAATATATATGGCTAATATAAAAAATTTTTTTAATATGCAATAACAGCTGGGGCCTTAGGGTATTCTCAGGAGATACCCTTAGACAAAACAAACATTCAACTTCATTCAACATGATGCTTTTTTCTTTTCAGGTTACTGTTTGCCCCCAAACTGTTTTATTAATGTATTTTTAAAAATAATATTCTTCCCTTGTAATCACAAAGTAAAACAAGAAGCAGAATACCCAATATGATTACAGAAACAATTATTGTATACTTTTAACATAATATTCAGGTATTTTTAATGACTATTTTAAACCAATTTTCAACTATGCATGTTAAGTGTACATACCAGTTGAAAAAAATATTAACTCTAACTTACTCATTATTTTTACTACACAACACCATATTTGTGTCATCTTCCTAATAGCACAGTTATTGGGACAGGAACATAAAAGACAGATTAGAGAGATGAATAAAGTATCAGGAAAATTACCCCAGCCTTTGTTTATCATCTCTTTATCTTTCTATTGTACATATACTGCAGCTGACTGACACTCTTCCATTATCCTTTCACCCAGTTCTTAAAGCCCTTGTGAGTTTTGAAGCAAAAACAGATATATCATATCCTTTTGTTGCTGTTAAATTTTCCTAATAGGTTTAAAAAAGGGACCATAAAATCTTCAGGTTATGAAAAATACATAGAAACCATAAGAAAATAAAGAAAAAATTATGGAGAATAGTTACATTCCATCAGTAATTTTCTAGAATCTCTGGAGTAGAGGTTCCTATTGAGAATATAAACCATTAAGAAAGAGAATAAAAATCAAGTACAACTCTTGATTATCTGGTTTTACAACATTCTTTTGGAATAAAACTCAATTTCTTCTCCAATTTAAAAACCGTATTTCACTCCAATAGATACAATGTCTTATTTTCTGTGGTGCTGGGGATTGAACCCAGGGCCTAGGGCATGCTTTTCCACTGAGCCACATTCCTTACCCAGAAAAGGGTTTAAATGCTCAGATATACTGGTAAAAACCATATTTCACTCCAATAATAAGAACTTATTTCCCATCTACAACACTAAGAATGGCAAAGTCTTTTTTTTACTTCTTCTAAAAGAGATGGAAGGGCAAAAACAAATTTTCCTGTGAAACTCAAGGCTCCCACTGCCTCTTCCATCCCTACATAAATACTAACTTCACAGGAAACCACCGACAGGCTACACAGAGTACAATTAGCCTATAACAGATGACGATTTTCACTTGTCTCCCTGACTCTTCCCACTCCCACCATCCTCACACACACAGCAGAGGTCAGTGTGTTGAGTGTGGCAAGGGCAATAGTTAAAGTATGGAAAGTGTGAGCCACAGAACACTTAATACTAAACTAAAATTCAAATATCGTAACACCAAGGGGTCAAATTGTTCAACTTCAAACCCATTTGGGCAGGTTTCAACTATTAAGTTAATAATATGGTAGTACTTCTTCAATAACTAAACCCCATGTATCTTCTTAACTGCACATGCTAACAGCTTTATTACATACTACTGCTTATGAGAAGTAAATCCAGGGACCATACCATTGTATCTTAGACATAACATTTACTAGTTTTCCAAGCATGACAGAAATGGAAAAATATATATATTAGAACAAGAACAATTTATGTTAATTTCTACAATCTGTGTTCCTTTTGTGACCAATGCCTGATTCTATCAAAATTAACAAATTTAAATTTAGTCCTATGCTAAAGAAAAAAAAATTCTAATGAAAGACTAATTTACAAAGTATACAAGAATATAATTTTACAATAAATCTTTCCAGTGTTTGCTATATCTGTGTTATATGAAATGCTTCCCTCCACTGAAACTCAGAAGGACAGCTTTTATAAAATGAACAAAACTTTCTGTGTTCATCTCTGACAAGCAATGAACAAATAGAACTTGCTCACAGGGATGTGAAAGTGCTGCTTCAGGGGCATAAATTACCACTAACACGCTACAGAAATGAGTCTTGATGAGTTGCTGTATCTGGAATCTTGTCTTCTCTTCTCATGCCAGGGAACCCATTACATATAAAGCCTAAGAGAAAACTAAAGCTGTTGCAGAAGTGAAACTCAGCATGCTCCACTCAAATTCTTCTAAGGTAACCATTCTAAAGCAAAATCAGAAGTCATCTCTTTTTATTAAAATAAAAAAAACCCTAGAAAACCCAAACCAAAAGGCAAATGCTGCTGTTCAATCATTGGATGGACTTATAGAGGCAAAAAAAAAAAAAAAAAAAAAAAAGTGACAACAGCAATATTTCAAGTAAAGTATGTGTGAAAATTTAAACACACCACTTTCAAGTTAAGACAAAAGTGAAGGGGGCATAATGATCTTTATATTAGAGTCAAAAGGCTTAGGCATTATCAACAAATGTTAATTCACTTTACAGTCATCAGTGAGGCTACTGTATATATATTTTTGCACCTTGCGCTTGTAAAAGCAGATAAAATATTTAATGTTATTTACAATGTATTTAACCAGCTCAGCATACAGGATGTATATAGATTATATCAAAGTAGTAGACAGTTAGGGGCCTGTGCAAACCCTGCAAAAATAGTACTTCAGGTATCTGCTAACTAAAAACAAACTGTTTGCTGTTTAGGAGTAATACAATTCAAACTACCACAAAATACAAAGGGCTGCAAAATTGCATACCATTCCAACAACATATATAAGTTATTAAATAAAGATCTGATTTAAAAGAATATAAATGAAGCCTTTAAGTAGGTCTTTTCTACATGCATATTATTTCTCATTAAAGAAAAAAAATATGTAAAAAGGCCATTGGTAATTGCTTTGTTAACATTTGTAGAAAATGCCAATTCTCTGTTCACAAACTCCACTAAGTTTAGCACTTAAGGTCTCTGCAGTGTTATAAATGTAATTTAAAATACTGTTAATTCTCTAACTCCATTGGTAAAATAATGTGACTTGAAATATGGCAGTCTTCATGTTGAGGGCAATGATCCACAGTTTTGTTTTTTCCATTTCTTAGGTGTGAACAGTTATCCAGAAGAACAACACCCTCCACCACCACTCTGAGCTTGAGGTTCATCATCAATGATCTGTACACCTCGCCTTGCAGCTCCTGGTTGACTGGAGCCATTGCCTTTTGCCCTCTCATCCACTTGTGCCGTTTCTATCATCCCTAAGAGAGGGAAAAAGGAAAAATAATTAGACATACAATCTTTTGAGTTTTCTCCTTCTGTAACTTCAATATGTGACTATGATAGTTTTTTTCTACTTTCAATCACAGGAAACTATATATAACATTGAACACTGAACACTGTCAGCTCAATAAAAGAGCTTTACCCACAAGTTTTAAGAAACTAGCAGCAAATAGCAAGCATACATATCTAGCTGTATAATGATCAAATGACAGTAATAGAGAAAAAGATTTTTTGAACAAATAACTGTGTACAAGTATAATCCTGAAGACTCTCGAGATATGAAATATGTCAAGATTCAAATTATTCCAGCTACAGCTGGTATTTAGGCTACAGAATTTATTCTTCAATTAGGAATGCAGTGCTTTTAAAGAGATGATACTTGAAAGAAGGAGAAGTTTAACATGAAAGGATTCAAAGAACTATTAGAAGACTTACTGATTTAAATACATAACAAAAAGGCAGAGGCTCCACCAGCACACTCCAGGAGTGCGCCCTCACTAGCTGCACACAGGATCCAGCTCTACCCAGTCCCACGACTCAGCGCAACCCATCAGGGGAACGCCCAACCAGCCTCGCAGCACACCGAGGTACTGAGCCCAGCCCAGCCCAGGACCCCAGAGCTGCTCATCAGGGACTGGCCAGCATAGCTGCAGGGCCTTGGAGAGCTTGGGCTCTGCACATCAGCGTGCAGGGCACAAGCTCCATTGTTCAGTGGAGCGGCTGGCATGGCAGGTCCTAGAGGTTTCGGGCCCGCCCAGCCAGGAGCAAGGCCCCGACACTGTAGGCCTGGGACCCGCCCAGGCTTGCCTGGCACTCCAGAGGCTCTGAACTCCTTGCAGCCAGACTCAGGGTCCAGGTGGCACCACACTCTGGGGTACACTCTGGGGTACACTCTGCCTAGCTGCCTGGGTCTGGGAGGTCTTGGCCCCCATCCAGTAAGGCGGAAACTTCACCAGCATGTTCCGGGAGTACGCCCTCACTAGCTGTGCACAGGATCCAGCTCTATCTGGTCCTGCGACTCAGTGCAACCCACCAGGGGAACACCCAGTCAGCATTGCAGGACACAGAGCCACACAGGTCCCAGAAGAAAATGACAAAACAAAAGACCAAGAGGCAGTCTCCATCCCCCAGCCCACCGAGAACAAACCCAAGAGACACTGAAATGGGAGATACTGGGAGTCACACAACTGAACTTTCTGAAATGATAGAAAATAAAGTAAAGAAACAGCTCGATGAAGCTACAGAGAAACTCAAATCAGAAATAATCTCTCAGCTAAACAATGAAATGACAATCATTATGAAAGAAATGTGTGTATCTAAAGAAGAGTAAGATAAAAAAATAGAAGAACATAAGAAAATGATGGAAATTTTTAATGAACAATATAAGACACAAACAGAATGCATGAAACAGATGCAAAGGGAAATGCAGGAAATGAAAAATTCCATGGAAAGTCTGAAAAACTGCTTGAATGAAGCTGAAGATAGAATCTCAGATCTTGAAGACAACATGGGAGCTTATGGCCATGAAAGAAAAGATCTCATAAAAATAGTAAGGAACCAAGAAATAACAATTCAACAGCTGCAAGATGATGCCAAGAGAAATAACATAAGATTAATAGGCATCAATGAAAAAGCAGGGGTCAATACTAATGACCTGCGAAGACTATTCACAGAAATAATAGCAGAAAACTTTCCAAACATGGGAGGAGAATCTGAAATACAGGCAACTGAGGCATACAGAACCCCAATTAACCATAATCAAAAATAAATCTTCAGCCAGACATATAATAATAAGGGTATCAGAAATACAGCACAAGAACAAAATACTAAAAGCTGTCAGAGAAAAGAAACAGATCACCTATGAAGGAAAGCCTAACAGAATCATGGCAGACTTCTCAACACAAACCTTTAAGTGAAGAAGAGCTTGGAGTGAAGTATTTCAAATCCTGAAAGAAAACAACTTTCAACCCAGATTGACGTACCCTGCAAAACTATCCTTAAAAATTGATGGAGAAATAAGATACTTTCATGACAAAGAACAACTGAAGAAATTTATGGCCACCAAACCAACACTACAAACAGTACTGAAAGATACTCTAGAAACAGACAAAGATAACTACAATCTAAAGAACAACAACAAAAGGAAACCACTAAGCAGGGCAAATAATTAAACAGAAAATGTAGAAAACCAACAACAGAAAGATATCATGACAGGGATGAGCCAGTACATATCAGTTATATCAATCAATGTAAATGGTCTCAACTCACCAATTAAAAGAAACAGACTAGCAGAGTGGGTTAAGAAACAGAACCCAATGATATGCTGTGTATAAGAAACACATTTCACACAAAAGGAAATTCACAGACTAAAAATCAAAGGCTGGAAAACAATACTCCATGCAATAGGAACGCAGAAAAAAACAAGGGTAGCTATTATGTTTGCAGACAATACGAACTTCAAACCGAAAATGATCGAAAGAGATAAAGAAGGTCACTACATACTTGTTAGGGGAAAATTTCAAGAGGAAGAGATTACAATCATAAATACATATGCACCAAATATGGGAGCACCCAACTATGTAAGACAATTCTTAGTAGACATGAAAAACCAAATAAACAATAATACAGTTATAACGGGACCTTAACACCTCACTGTCACAGAGAGACAGATCAACCAAACAAAAAATCAGCAAAGAAGTAACAGAACTAAATCAAACTTGTGAACAAATGGCCCTAGTAGATGTGTACCGAGTACTCCACCTATCAACATCAGAATACACATTCTTCTCAGCCACACATGGGTCATTCTCTAAAATAGATCATAATACTGTTCCACAAAACATGCTTAAGTAAATGCAAAGGAACTGAAACAATTCCATGCATATTATCTGACCATAGCGCAGTAAAATTGGAAATGAATGACAAAAAAACCTACAATAACCGCCTAAACACATGGAAATTAAATAATAGTCTCCTAAATAACCAATGGGTCACAGAAGAAGTTAAAGAAGAAATTAAACAATATCTACAATTGAATGAAAATGCAAATACAAATTACGGAACCTGTGGGACACAATGAAAGCAGTCCTCACCAGGGCAATTTATAGCACCTGTGGGACACAATGAAAGCAGTCCTCACCAGGGCAATTTATAGCACTAAACTCCCACATCAGAAAAATAGAAAGAACACACAGAAACAACCTAATGCTGCACCTCAAACTTCTAGAAAAAGAAGATCAAGTCAAGTCCAAAGCCCAAAGAAGGGAGGAAATTATTAAGATTAGAGCAGAAATTAATGCAATTCAAACTAAGGAAATACAAAGAATTAATGAATAGGAGAGTTGGTTCTTTGAAAGAGTAAATAAAATTGATAAACCCCTAGCCAACCTTATCAAAAAGAGGAAAGAAAAAACTCAGATTCATGCAATAAGAAATGGAAAGGGTAAAATCACTACAGACCCTGTGGAAATACAGAAGATCATCAACACCTACTTTGAAAACCTTTATTCACATAGATTCGATAACACAGAAGAAATGGGCAGATTCCTAGAAACCTATGAATTGCCAAAGCTGAATCAAGAAGACGTAAAGCTGCTGAATAACCCAATTTCAGTTAATGAAATTGAAATTATAATTAGAACCTTACCAACAAAGAAAAGCCCAGGTCCTGATGGATCACTGCTGAATTGTACAAGAAATTTAGGGAAGACTTAATGCCAACACTCCTCAAACTCTTCAGTGAAATTGAAAGGGAAGCAGTCTCCCTAACTCATTCTTGGAAACAAGTATTACCCTAATACCAAAACCAGAGAAAGACCCAACCAAAAAAGAAAATTACAGGCCAATCTCCCTCATGAACATAGATGCAAAACATAGAAGAAATGGACAGATTCCTAGCAACCTATGAATTACCAAAGCTGAATCAAGAAGATGTAAAGCTGCTGAACAACCCAAATTCAGCTAATGAAATTGAAAATGTAATTAGGACCCTACCAACAAAGAAAAGCCCGGGCCCTGATCGATTCACCACTGAATTCTACCAGAAATTCAGGGAAGACTTAATGCCAACACTCCTCAAACTCTTCAATGAAATTGAAAGGGAAGCATGTCTCCCTAACTCATTCCTGGAAACAAGTATTACCCTAATACCAAAACCAGAGAAAGACCCAATCAAAAAAGAAAATTACAGGCCAATCTCCCTCATGAACATAGACGCAAAAATTCTCAATAAAATACTGGCAAATAGAATACAGAAAGTTATCAGAAAGATTATACACCATAATCAAGTGGGATTCATCCCAGGAATGCAGGGATGGTTCAACACACACAAATCAATAAATGTACTACACCATATCAACAGGACCAGGACAAGAACCACATGATCATCTCAATAGATGCAGAAAAAGCCTTCCACAAAATCCAACACCCATTCATGATAAAAACCCTACAGAAAATCGGAATAGATGGTCTCTACCTCAACCTGATAAAAGCCATATATCATAAACCAACAGCCAACATCTTACTAAATGGACAAAAACTGAAAACTTTCCACCTAAAATCAGGAACAAGACAAGGATGTTCATTATCACCACTCCTATTCGATATAGTTCTGGAAATACTAGCCAGAGCAATTAGACAAGAGAAAGAAATAAAGGGAATAAGGATAGGAAAGGAAGAAGTGAAATTATCATTATTTGCAGATGATATGGTACTCTACATAGAAGACCCCCAAAAATCCATTAGAAGACTTTGAGAAATCCAGTAATGTTGCTGGATACAAGGTGGGCACTCAAAAATCAAGAGCATTCCTGTACATAAACAACAAAGTTACTGAGAGAGAAATAAGGGAAACCACATCCTTCACTATAACATCCAAAAAAATGAAGTACTTAGGAATCAATCTAACAAAGGAAGTAAAAGATCTATACAGTGAAAATTACATTACTCTGAAAAAGGAAATCAAAGAAGATTTCAGAAAATGGAAAAATATTCCCTGTTCAGGGATAGGAAGAACAAACATCATGAAAATGGCCATTCTCCCAAAATTATTATACAGATTTAATGCAATCCCAATCAAAATACCACTTGCCTACCTCACAGAACTAGAGAAAGCATTCCTGAAATTCATCTGGAACCAGAAAAGACCTAGAATAGCAAAGGTAATTCTGGGCAACAAAGGGAAGGCAGGAGGCATCACAATCCCTGACTTGAAACTATACTACAGAGCTACTGTGATAAAATCAGCATGGTACTGGAATCAAAACAGACCTGAAGATCAATGGAATAGGTTAGAAGATATAGCCACAACTACAAACACATTTAGCCCCTCATCTTTGACAAAGGGGCCAAACATGTACACTGGAAGAAAGATAGCCTCTTTAACAAATGGTGCTGGAAAAACTGGCTTTCTATATGCCGTCAACTAAAACTGGATCCATGTCTATCACCATGCACTAAAATTAAGTCAAAATGCATCAAAGACCTGAATATTAAAACGGAGACACTAAACTTACTAGAAGACAGAGTAGGTAAAAATCTTGATGACATAGGAGTAGGAAGAGAGTTCATGAACAAAAATCAAATTGCACGGGAAATACTTCCCAGAATCAACAACTGGGATCTCATCTTACTAAAAAGTTTTTGCATGTCAAAAGAAATCTCCAACAGAGTGAAAAAGAAAACCCACGAACTGGGAAAATATCTTAGCCAATTGCCCATCAGACAAAGGACTTCTATCTAAAACATATAAAGAATTAAAAGAAATCAGGCCCCTCAAATTCAAAGACCCAATCCAAAAATGGGCATCTGAGATGAATATACACTTCTCAGAGAAAGAAATACAAATGGCAAATAAATATATGAAAAAATGTTCAACATCAATGGTTATTCGGGAAATGCAAATTAAAACAACACTGAGATTCCATCTCACTCCAGAAAGAATGGCCAAGTTTAAAAAATCAAGCAACAACAAATGCTGGAGGGGCTGTGGGGAAAAAGGAACTCTTCTCCACTGTTGGTGGGAGTGTAGACTGGTGCAGCCACTGTGGAAGTCAGTGTGGAGATTCTTCAAGAAGCTAGGATTAGACATCCCATTCAACCCAGCTATCTCACTTCTGGGCATTTTCCCAGAAGAACTGAAAACATCATACCACAGTGATATTTGTGCACCCATGTTTATAGCAACCCAATTTGTAACAGCCAGATCTTCGAAACAACCCAAGTGCCCATCAATCAAAGACTGGATAAAAAAGATATGGTATTTTTATACAATGAAGTACTACTCAGCTATTAAGAAAGACTGCATTGAGACTTTTATAAGTAAATGGACATGAGTTGAGACCATACTCGTAAGTGAGATGAATCAAATCCACATGTGTAAATACTGTATTGTCTCCCTAGTGTAAGAAACTGAAAAAATATGTATGATCCAATATTTACAATAAGTACTATGTAAGGGTAAAAAACTGCTCGAAGAGCAAAAGTAATTGGGAAGGGGAAACGGGAAAGAGGGAAGGGAAAAGGAAAAGATATAAATCTGTATATATGTATCTGTAAGATAACTAAAACGAACATACTGCCGAATGTATTAGTTATTAAGAAAGAGCAGTTAATACTCATATGACTATATCAATTTTACATGTCTATATCTGTTAATGTAAACAACCATTTTGAATATAACAATACACAATATTGAGACCATTGTCAAGTTTCTATCACCCTGCTTTGTGAACGTATAATGTTACTGTTGTGCATTTACTCTAGTCGTTTGTCTCTTTTGCTTTTTGTCTTTCTTATGTGTCTTTTTTCTTCTTAAATAATAATAAATAAATAAATACATACGTAACAAAAAAACCACACTAATTAAGAACTCTGTAATGAAAGAGGAAACACAGAGGTCAATGGGAACAGAAAAGTCCAGAAAAGAAAGCATATACATGGCCAATTAATTTTTGACTATGTGGCAAGGTTCTGCAATGAAGAAAGGTTAAAATTTTCAGGAAACAGGATCAGGACTGGACGTCCATGTATAAACAATAAACTTACATCAATATCATAAGCAAAAGGCAAAAAGAAGAAGAAAAATGAATCACACACCTAAATACAAAACAGAAAACAAAATTTCCAGAAGAAAATAACAGGATAAAAATCTCTGTAGGATGGGTTAGGGATTTATTAGCTCAGTGGCACAAGCACCTGCCTGGCAAGTACAAGGTCATGAGTTCGATCCCCAGTACCAAAAAAAACGTCTATAGGGAAAAATTTTTGTGACTTTGGCTTAGCCAAAGATTTCTCATGGAAGACAAAAAACACAGATCATAAAAAGAAATACTAATTGGACTTCATTATAATTTCAAATTTATGCTCTTTGAAGGACATGACTATAGAAAATGAAAATTCAGGATACACTGAGAGAAAATATTTACAAAGTACGTATCTGGGAAAATGAGAAAAGAAAAAGAGCAAATTCTTAAAACCTAGTAAGTATTTGTAAATTTGAGTATAGACCTGGATTATAAAGAATTCGTGCTTTATGAAGAATGGCTTCCAAAATCAGATGTGTGGGACAACCCAATGAGATGAAAGAAAACATTACAACTTCTTATTTTTTCTCAATCTTTCAAAATTTCTGTGTTTAGGTATGTTTTAAAATGTTCAAACTATGTTAGTGCTTATATCTGTAACATGACTTTTAAATAAAAATGGGGAATGCTCGAAGGTTTTTAAAGGTATAAGCTTTATCATACTGGTAAGCCACTGATCTAGAGTTGTCTGCTCAACGTATGGTCTGAAGATTGACACCATCACCACTTGGGTACTTGCAGAAAAGGGAACATCAAGTCACAAGCAATCTACCACATCAAAATATTCTTTTATTTTTTTGTGACACTGGGGACCAAACTCACAACCTCGCGCCTGCCAGGCAGGCGCTTAAGCCACTGAGTCAAACTCCCAGCCCTAGTTTTTTTAGACAGGGTTACACTATGTAGTTCAGGCCAGTCTTGCGCTCACATTGTAGCCCAAGCTGGCCTTGAACTCGCAACGCTCCTCCTACCTCAGCCTCCCGAGTGCTGGGATTAAAGGAGTGCGCCCCCACACCCGGCTCAAAAATATTCATTTTAACAAGATTCTCACATGATTATATTATAGCAAAGGCTTTTTTTTTCTTTTTTTGGAGACAGTGTCTCACTATGTAGCCCAGATTGGCCTCAAACTCATAGTAATACTTTTGCCTCAGCCCCCCATGATGTACTGGGATGACAGGCATGTACCATCAAGCCCAGGTTATTTTTCAAATCTGGTGTACAACAGTTTTATATGGGCAGTTTGCTACAACACAGACTCTGGTTACCATTTCCAGAGATTCTGATTCAGGGACCGTATTTATACAATCAGTACTCCAGAATTATGAATGACTTTGAAGTTTCCTAAAACTGAAATTTAATCCACAATTTGTGTTTGTGTGTTTAAGAATGTATTTTTTAAGAGAGAAAAACTGGTTTCATCAAATTCTCCAAAAGTTATTTTAATCTATTGTTCCATAGATTAGACTTTCCTAAATATGATATGTACCCTATGAAAAATGATTTTCAGGTTATATAGAAACTTATTTTCCTTTCTCTTTTAAAAAAATGTAATATGGAAACTTCCAAAAATATATATATTTTTTGGTACTGGGACTCGAACTCACAACTTTGTGCCTACTAGGCAAGCGCTTAAGCCACTGAGCTAAATCCCCAGCCCAAATATTTCTATTTTTATAGTAGAAAAAAACAGAATGAAAATTCATCACCGAATTTTATCCATCTCCCTAAGCATCCCTACCATTATTTTAAATCAAGTCCAAGACATTTAATTTTATTCATGAGTTATTTTAATATGTATCTCTAAAACAGAACTCTTTAACCGCAATTCTACTATCACAACTAAAAAATTAACGAACATATCTTAATATCATCAAATATCCAAGAGGTGTTTATATATTTCCAATTGTTTCACAAATGTTCATTTCATTAGTTTGTCAAATCAAGATTCAAAGAAGGTCCAGACTGTTATAGCTCTTAAATGTGTTTTAATCTGTAAATTCTTCTTCCATTTTTACTTTAATAGTTATGTATATATTTTTCCTTTTCAATTATTTTGTTTTTATTTTTTATGAATATATACTAAACCTTCGATTTCATAGTCGTTAATTACTGATTAAGAACAGGGCTACAGTTAGGCATTTGAGATTTTTTAGAATAAATTAAAATATTAAATAAATAATAGTATCAGTAGATGTGACAAATTATCAATGTGGTCTTTAACAAAAAATGGTAAAATAACACTTTAGAAACATTACCAATACTTTAAAATGAGCCATTTTAAAACATACTATGACTATACTTACTTTTACAAAGGTCAAGAAAAAGCTCCTCAATCCCTTTGTTCTGTTTGGCTGAGGTATGATAATGCTTTGCTCCCACAGATTCTGCATACCTTAAAAAAACAAGTAATATCAGTGATTGACATAAAATATTTGAAATTATTTATAGTAGCAATTTCAGTGACTAACCAGTTTCGCTTAGCAAATTAGTAATTTACCCAAGTTTAGTCAAATTAAGATTATATAGCTATTCAACCACTGTAAACATTAAACCAAATTTTAAATAACATAAATATAGTAAGACTTGACATTTTTATCCATTAATTTAAAACTCAAATATTTTAAGTGCCTGATTGACTGAAACAGCTTTTACATCCTTTCTGCATTTTTCACTGAATATAAAAGAGAAAATGAAGTATATTTAAATATTGCCAGAAGTCTAGAAATTACCAATGTAAACATGCTTCTTAGAGTCTAACAGCTCAATCCATCTTAGAGGTACCTAAAGCACACTGACTTTCTTCTGAGACAGAATAGTAGTGAGTATGTAGCAGATGCATAACACTTACGATTCTGCTTCTTGAATGGAAACATGTCTCTCCTTTTCCAAGTCTATTTTATTACCTAATTTGAGAAAAGTAAATAATAATCTTAATACTGATTCTTTTTTATAGTTAAATTTAGCCAATTCTAAACATGCAATTGCCATTTTAGTTATCTGAAAAGATTATACAAACTCCCATCAGACCTGTCTTAAAATTATGAAAGTTAATCCCTATGATATGAGCGCTGTTCACGACTGTTCAGGTGAATGCCTCCACCTCCTTTAAATGGACAAATGTTCATCTCTTCTGAATCTACAGTCTGTCAGAAAAAAACAACTTTTCCAAAGAGAAGGGCCCTATTCTTTGATTTACAATACACAAGGGATAAGGGATTCCCTAGGTAACTTAGGACTAAATGAACCATTTTTAATGAAGTATAAGTAGTTAAAAGAGCAAAACTTTTCTCTGTTCCTCAATTAACTTAAAGCCAGTCAGTAATTAAGTATGGTTCTCACATAGTTAACTAAAATATACCACGCTAGCCTTTGGAACCCTAACAGTATTCTGGTTTCCTAGATAATATAAATTGGTTAAAGTAAAAATTAAAATACACGGATTTCTGAGTACTTCTCCTCCACAGGAATTGCAACATGTCTGTATTAATTGTTTAAAAAAAATTTTGGTTGACTTTTTATTAGAACTTTATGTATACCAGGAAGATTTAAAATTACTGGAAGTTGACCTCTCCTCAAAACAATGGAACCAATCTGAGATTATGTTAAAAAGCCGTCAAAATAAAAATGAAGATACTGTAAAACACAGATTCCTTATTGAGCACAGGATGTGAGTTGGCTGGACACAGTACCAAAGGTAATAGAAACAGAAACAAAGGGGGAAGATACCCTCAAGAAAGTACACATCAAATGTTTTCCTTTCTCCTCTTATATTTGGGGGGCAACCACATAGTAAAGGTATTTTTCCCCTTTTGGGACTTTATAGTGTTAAGGCAATTTTAGATACATTTTAGATAAAGCATTGAAGCAAGCATCTAATGAAAGGTACAATGTTTAGTACCAAAGTGTAAGTCCAGAGGTTTTGTATATTGAGGACCTTAAATAATGTACCCACCTAACTGCTGCCAGTTGCAAGAAACTATTTACAACCATAGTCTAAGGATGAAAAGGAGGAAACTAAAGAATACTATAAAGCTCCGTAGGTAACCATAAAACTAGTAATGAATTTTGTCTTCTTTGAACAGCTATCTGCCTCACCAAGAAGTTCCATATTATTCTGACATCCTGTTTTATTTTTTGTCAATCAAGTGTTTAATTTACTAAATATTATAGCCAATATATAATATTTAGTAAATATTATAAATACTTGTTTTCTCACAGTAACCAGAGAGAAAACAAGTTGTTTTATTCTACAAAGAATGCAAAAAGCACCATCTGGTGGCAGGCAGCTCCAGCGAACAAGTACAAGATTTCGCCTCTATGTAATTTTTTTTTTTTTTTTTTTTTTTTTTGTGGCACCAGGGATCAAACTCACAACCTCATGCTTACCAAACAGGCACTTAAGCTGCTGAGCCAAACTCCTGGCCCAAGATTTCGCCTCTAAAAAGGTAAAACAAGTTAAGTCTCTCTTAGAGACACCTAGAAGATTTTTGTTTCCATTAACCAAAACACTATGAATTTTTTTCTAGACCTTTAATGCTACATTTTCCAAATTCCACCAGTCATCACCATGTGCAAAAACAGTAAGGATAAGGAAAGCAGGTAGTCATTTTATAGCATCAAATGAATGTTAAGGGGAAATTATCAGATACTGCTCTGTCATTTAATAATATAATCGACTAATTTTAATAAGATGATTACTATAACCATTTTAGTAACCCAAATATTAGTTTAAATTAAAACACTGAAAAATCTTTCTATGAAATAACTACTGCTACTTGGAACAATCAGTACAGACTATGTTACAGAAAAATGACCTGTAAGTAACTGACAGTTCTTCCAAAGTTTAAAATCTTTTGTAGGGGCCAGGGACATAGCTCAGTGGCGAAGTGCCTGCCTGACAAGTGCAAGGTCCTGAGTTTGATTCCTGGTACCAAAAAAAATTTTTTTTTGTAGTTTCTATCTTCTTTCAAAAGCAAGCAGCTAAGGTTCTGAGGCTCCTATGTATTTTGATACTACTCTGCAACTACACAGGAATCAGTGAATTTTCTGATAGGCTTAAAAAACCTGAAAGCAAGGACAACTTCAAGTTACAGTACTACGAAGATTAAACACACACACACACACACACACACACACACACACACACAGGAAGGGGAGAAGTCACTTAATAGCAGAATAAAGAAAAAAACAGACATGGTGGCTCAGGCCTATAATCCCAGCTTTCAGGAGGGTGAGTCAGGAATATCCTCCTAAGTTTCAGGTAGCTTGGGTTACCTAGTGAGACCTTATCTCAAAAAAAAAAAAAAAAAGTACTACAACATACTTTACCATCTTTAAAAATACATATCAGAATAAATACATTGAAGGGATAAGGAAATAATTCAGTGGTAGAGAACTCGCTTAGGATAAACAAAGTCCTGAGTTTGATTCCCAGCCCCTTTCCCCTGAATATGGAAGAAATATGCCCACTGCTAAGAGTGGATAGCCTAATAATGATAAAGAACTACAATCTGTAAAGTAGAAATGGTCTTCCTATAGCACTTTCAGGAGGTCTAAATGAAGTAATATGTGGTTCTAAGAACAGTGTCTAGAATATAAATGGTAACTATGATAAATACACAGTTTAATAAACATACAAATGTTAAAGAATGAGTAGATGCAGAATACTAGGGGGTAGAAACAACGTAGCTAAGAGTATTAATCAGTGCATTAAGGGCAACCGAGAGGGAAAAGTCTGCTAGTAAAGTATAGGTTTCTCTCTAACTGATTAACATATGGTTATCAGTGGCCTAGAGAAGAACGTAAAGGTTAAGTATTCAATTTACACAGAAACAAGCAAACAGACTATAAATCAAACATTTTTGTTCAAAGATGTATGAAATTCCTATAGCTTTAAATAATTACATGGAAAGTATTTATTAAAAAAGACTTCAGATTTTTGTTAATTGAAGAAATAATTAGTTGACATGGCTGATAAAAACTTTATGTAATCTTTACCAATCCTGATAGATAGTGTGAACATACAAAAAGAGAGAAGCCCAGTGTGGTGGTGTGAACCTATAGTCTCAGCTACATACTTGAGAGGTTGAGATACTGGGATCACTTGAGCCCAGGAGTTCCAGGTCAGCCTGACCTATTTAAACACAGTGAAAGCTTGTCAATTGAGGGGAGTGGACAGAAGTGTACACATAAGTATATACCGGCTCAACATTTAGATTCTAGTGTTTATTTCTAATGTAGGAGACATAAAACACTAGAATTTACCTATGAAGAAAATAATCATGATGAGAAACTCTGGAAGGTAAGTTAAAGGAAAAACAGTTGAAGATCTAAAAATGTAAGATCTAAAAAATGTAAGAACCATTCAGGTGTGCTTCAAATGTTTGAAGGGTTGTCTTACAGAAAGGGAAAGGAATAAGTGCTTGTCAAATGCTGTTGTCTCTGCCAAGTGTTTTCCACATCATTATATAATCTTCACTACAATCCTGTACGTTAGTAGTAGTATTATTTCAAAGTTAGTAATAATAAAGAAAAGTAATAATAAAGAGAACACTACTATAGGGAACAGAACAAAATAATTGCAAAATGCTAAAATGGAGTTTTAACAGAATAAAGTACTGAACAGCAAAGAGAATTAAATAACATACAACTACAGAGGAATCTTGAAACATACTGTAAAGCCAAAGAAGTCAGATATGAAAAGAGTGAGTCCATAGTAAATAATTCCATTAATATAAAATTTAGAGCAAAACTAAACCATGCAGTAAAAGGTCAAGATAGTAGCTGGGGAGCAGGGTGCAAAGGGAAGGGAAGGTAACCATGATAGTACTGAGGTGAGAAAGATGCACAAATGGGGCCAAAGTGGGGCCCAAGGGCACTATTTACACTTCGTGAAATTTTCATTGTGGGAAAATTATGTTGTTACTGAAATTTTTATGCTTTTCTGCACATGTCATTTTTCAATAAAAAGTTCAATAAATGGGATGGGCATGGTGGTGCATGCTCCTAGCACTTGGGAAGCTGAGGCAGGAAGAACCCTAGAGGCTGAGGCCAGCCTGGGCTACACAGTGAATTCAAGGCAGCCTGAAACACATAGTGAGACTCTGTCTCAAAAAAAAAAAAAAAAAAAAGAAAGAAAGAAAGAAAGAAAAGAAAAAAAAAGAAAATTCACTTTTAAAAATCATTAAGTGAGGCTGAGGACGCAGTTCAATACTTAAGCACTTGCCCAGCACAAGTGAGGCCTTGAGTTGAATCCCTAGCACTGCATGTTCATGTACGTGTACACACACACACACACACACATACACACACACAGCTCACAATAGAAAGCAGTAAGTTAAAGTTACAGGCAGTATGGTATCAGCTCATATGAAGAAAAAATGATGAGGTAAGGGTTTGAATTGAACACTGCAGAAGCTAAGCCTTGCATGTTTAGCTTCTATTTGTTATCCAAGGAGTTCCCTGAAGTAACAATTGAGTTCCCTGGAAAAATCACCTCCAAATCTTATTCTAAGATACTAAACATTAAGATGTCATAATTCTTCCTTTCTCATATCATTTTAAAACACGAATGATTATTTACTATGTCTTTAATAACAACCATTAAAAAAAAACTAATGATACTTACCAACTATACATAAACAGATTTCATTTCCCAACATTTTCCGTAATTCTTTGACCCAATTTTTTACCTGTGTATATAAAACAGCAAATATTAAAACAAATTCTGTTAGAATTACAACACCTAAGAAGTCAACATTGTAGAAATACCTCAGATTTTTGTGTAACAGTTCATATATTTGATACTAATATGAATGACTGCCTTAAGGATCAATTATTACCATATTATATTGGAAACCACATAAACACACGCAGTGAAAAAATCTGCTCTCATTCCACAGTAGAAAGCCACTGGTACACAACTGTAGAACAGGGTTCTGCTATTCATGAAGCACAGCAGTACACTGTTAGGAGTACACTGGAACTAAACAAATTAATCTTTTTAATTTATGCTTTTAAATATTATGATGAACTAGCAGGATTACAACTGTAAGATAAAGAACAAATTAGGCTTTCATTTCATGTAACTGATCTATAGGCAATCAAACCAGAGAAAATTTATATACATTCTTTAAAAAAATCCACACACATCTACAAATTACAAAGATTACATTAGATACATGGTAAGCACTTACTGCCATCTGGTCCTATAGTACAAATGTAACAGTTCCACACTCCTATTCTCTGCAAGAATGCAGAGCAACTATCTTTAGTAAACCCAAAATCCTTGGTAAGTATCAGTATCACCTTATCTTTACAACACCTCTCTTGGTACAGCCCCCTCTTTTTGTTTCATTCCCATATATGTATAAAGCTTTCAAAGCATTTAATTTAGTTACACATAAGAAAAAAATGACAGTATGGATATAAAGTATACATCCTCATTGCCTCAAAACAAACACACCAAAATCCAATAAGCATATTATTCTACTCCTTGCTCACATAGTATCACAATTTGCTAAACTAATCGATTTTTTAAAAAGATTGTTACTAGAGCTAGAGTTGCAGTTCAGTGGTATATTATTTTCTTAGCATGTATAAGGTCCTAGATTCTCTCACTGCCACCACAAATAAAATACAATACTTGCTCACTCATTTCCCATTAGGTCCTCTTCCACAGGTGTCCTAATCCTAATCCCTATATAGTCTGTGATAAATTAAAGTTAGGCATAAATTCTCTGCTCATCCTTCTACCAAATTGTAATCAGATTTCTCAACCTTTGAGTTATGGCTGATCTTGTTACTTGCTTTGACCAAGAGTACATGACAGAAGTAATGCTCAGTCAGTTACAGACTTAAGCCCTAAGAAGGTCTGGCAGTTTTTACTTTTTGTACTCTCGGAATCCAGTTATCATATAAAATGCTTTGGACAGAATATAAAATGATGAGGGTGTGTGTGGAGAGAAGACCACACAAAGAATGGCAGGCTACGTGGAAGAAAACCAGGTCTTCTTGGACATTTCATGCCCAGTCACATCCCCAGTCCAATGAGCAACTCCACTGCTAACATATACAGCAGAGGACCTGCCTGGTCAATCCGCCAAATCATGAAGAGTAATAAACTGTCATTTTAAGCCACTAAGGTTTTGGGACTTTTGTAAGGTAGCCATAAATAACTTGTTACTTTTCTACCTACCAGGTTCAATTTTCTTTTAATCAGTAAAATACTTAAACCATTTCTTTTTATGTAGAAAGTCAGAAAAGGACAAGAAAATAGCATCAAACGGCAGATCCAAAAATAACTATTAAATTAGCAAGTTACTTATCGTTTCATTTTCTTATTCTCTAGACTACTCTGCCATGTAATTAATAATCCAAGAGCTAACTTGTATATCTGCTCCATTACATTTAATTGGGGGAAAATGAAGAGAAAACAAAACAAAAACTAAACTGAAAAGATAAGTAATTTCAGTAAGAACCTATAATTCAAGCAAAGAAAAGCTTCTGCCTTGGAAAGTATCCCCTTTTATTACACACTGCTGAGAAATTTATTCCAGAAAAGGTCAAATAAGTAACTCATCCTGATGTGATGAGAATTCAAGGTAATTTCAATGTTAACTCATTTTTGGTCCCAAACAACTTTAAAAATCCCACATTTGTTGTAATTTTAAAGAGGAGTTTTAAAAAATGAAACTTTAAATAAGCACTACCTAGACTGTGTTTTAAAAATTTTTATTGTATCTTTCAGGATATTCGGTGAGGACAAAGAGCTTCAACTTGATTTTGCTCTACATTTTTTCTCTTTATGAGAGACCCTGTGTGATCACACCAAGTTTTCAGATGCCCCATATGTTTGGAATCAAAGAAATGTATCTGATTTTTAAGAAGAAACAAACTCCCCTTAATTTTCTGAAGCTTAACTTTTATTTCCCTTCACTGATATTTGAGAAAGCTATGTAATAAACCATTAAGTAATCTAGTGCAAATTAAATACTCCAATAAAAAAAATTTGAGTGGTCACCATGATTCATTTATACCCAAATGATATACTTTTAAAACTAATCATACTAGTGAACAAAAGCATATTAAAAGAGACATGAAAAATCGGTTTTGTTCTTCTGATTACGTGACTTCATAAAGTAAACTGAATACCTTCTGAAAAGAATCTTCATCTGTTATATCATAAACTAAAATAGCTCCATTTGAATCTCTGTAGTAAATTGGACCCAATGCATGGAATCTCTCTTGACCTGCTGTATCCTAAATAAAGCAACAAATATTTATTAGGTAAGAATAAAACAATACATCTATTTTGACTTTTGATTAATTGGGAACTAGGGCATAAAGTCAGATAACCCCAAAATCGTATTTAAAAAAAAAAAGTTTATAAAAACAAAATTATTTTTACAGTCAAGTTATAAGCCCTATGTAATGTTACTATTATACAAATGTTACTTTACTTCTCTCAACTCCTCTTCTCCTCAGCAGTTTTCCTATCCCCACTAAAAAACCAGTTCTGTTGCCAGAGGATTATAATGATCAGTACTGCAATATAAGCCAAGAGTAAGCTCTGCCCCAAATTTAGACTCCCCATACAGGGACAAGCGATGGGAAGAGACCACGCCTCAGGACCACCAGCTTAAAGGTACCTTAAAGCACCACTCTAGCTCTGCTTTCCACTGGCCACACTCCCTTAAATCTGGCGCATGGAGACACTGATGGTGGGGGCGGTGGGGTCTCCCCATCCAGCCTGACCTCCAAGGAAACCCACGTCAACCCTTTGTAGCTGAAAAATTATGACATAAATATTCAAATATAAAATTGTATTTTGAATATAATTCTTAACCAGAATTTAGGAATATTTTTAATTAAAAATTTTTAGCTAACTTTCAGTTAACTTTAAAAATTTGAGAAATTCAAATTCTTATTGCATAAGGCATTTAGTTATAGAATACCAAGAATAAGGCAGACACCTTTACTCATATAGTTGAAAAGGTCAACTTACCCATATCGCAAGGTTTACTCTTTTCCCACCAATATTTAATTTCTTTGTTAAGAAAGATGCCTAAGAAAAGAGAAATATATTAAACAATGTTTCACACAAAATAATGTTCCTTATTCTAACAATTGTAGATGAATGAAGCATTTCAATGTGAAATTTAAATTATGTGGAAAAAAGGAAAAATCCAATTTTTAATTTATAATCAAACATTATTTGCATTAAAGACATTATTTACATTCTATTTAAGAAAAAGATATCCTATTTCACGTATTCAAATTATTAAAATTACAAAAAAAACCTTGGGATGTAGCTCAGTGGTAGAATACTCTCCTGGCATGTGTAAAACCTCTGATCCCCAGCAGTGAAAAGAAAATTTTAAGTATTTTTTCTTAGTTTGTTTCTTCTAGATCTGGGAAACATTTTTCTTGGAGTATTTGGTTTGATACCATATTCATTATTTACTTTTAAGAAGAAAGAATATAAGAGATTTCTAAGACACAATAAATGCCTTCTGGTAATTTACTAATTATATGAATAACAGTATCATTCCAAATGTCTTTGTATTTATATGGTTCAACTGTTTGTTGTATATCTAATAATCATCACAAATACTAATGTAACAGAGATAACAGGAGCTTAAAGTATACTGGAGAATTTGAAACAAAGAGAAACACAATTCCATATGGTAACTGCTAGAATGGAAGGTCTTGCCAAGTACACTGTAAGACAAGTGCTTAGGAAGCATAACAGTTACCTCAATCAGTCAAAGACAGCTTCAGTGACAGTAGGGGCTTCTCATAACAGATGGATGAAGCCATTGAAGCCTTGAAATACACGACCCCAAGTGTGTTTGGGCAACTCCAACTCAGTATAGTCAATGCCAGGGGGAGACTATATAGATAAAAGTTTGAATTCAAAGGATTCTAGGATTCTACAATAAGACTATGGGCTTTATCTTGCATAGGTCTTAATAAATTCTGTTTCAAAACATTAGGTACACACACACATACACTTTGTCAAAAAAGTATTATCACGTTAGGTGTATGTGGGAAATGTTACATTCTGCTCTCTCTATATTCAGAACGCACACCAGCACATGCAACCAAAAAGGAGGCTGGCTGTGTTTATTCAAGTACTTCCCAAACTCATTTGACATTCTTTTCCCTTAAGTTTCTTCCATGTAACACAGAACCTCTTCATTTCCCTGGAGAAATGCCTAATTTATCATATGAAATAACTTAAGAAATAGTACTATTGATAATGGAGGATCATCAAAGGGTTGTAAGCAATGGGAAAGAGTACATCTACATTTTCAGAGAATGACACTGGGAGATAGGAAGAAAGCTGCATTAACAAGGACAGGACAAGGCCTACAAAGCTGACAGAAAAACAGGAAAGGCTTGAAATAAGACCAGGAAAACAGAAAAGAGAGACTAGAGTAAAGAGTTATTGAAGAGGAAATACAGTTAGAATCCAGAGTTAGTTGACATATTTTTTAAAAAGAACAGAAAGGTCATTTCAGAGCTATGCAGAAATGTCACAAGTAAATGTACTGATACAGAAGAAAATGCATAGTAGAAAAGTAAAACAAGAAGCCAGGATAGTTAATTATTTGAGGAAATGTAGATTTCAGGAAGAATTTTTTTTGCTGTGGGCCTACCAAGGAAATGTAGAACTAAGAAAAGGCTACTGAGTTTAGCGATTAACTAAGGGAGTCCCCATGTTAAACATAAATGGCAGAGCTGGGATAAATCCTGGAATTCCTGCTTTTAAGGTCCAATACTACTCCAGATTTCTGATTACAAAAAACAAAGATTACACAGAAAAGGGTTAAAAAAAAAAAAAAAGAAATAAAAGCAAAATAGTCAAAGAACTTGGAAAGTGAAAAGACCAAATACATGTTATGAAAATACAGTGGTGCCACAGTTCATGGACTTAATTTATACCATGATTTTGGGATGGCACGTTTGTGTATGTGCAGGAAAGATGGCTCCGGTTGTGTTTGTCTCCTGATGTACTTTGCAAACAATAACAAAATTTTGCCACAACGCTTTTGTTTTTGAACCAAACTGTTCAACAGCAAAAGGTATTTGTGAACTGACATGCCACTGTAAGGGTAAATAAAAGACTTCTCCCACTCACTGTAGCATAGGGGCTAAGAACAGGAACTTTGGATTTGAATCTCAACTTAATCACTTACTATTAGCTGTACAATTATTTGAACTCACTCATTTTCACTATGGTTTTAAAATTAAAGCCATATAGAAGAACTTAAAATCTGAATCTTATTCAAATATAAACGTCTAGGTTAACTTTTTTTCAGACATCTTCAAACTGAAATGATCTTCCCTCCAAAACTGACTTTCCATTCCAACTTTAGTTTCTTGACTACAATTTTCAAGCCACCAAAATGTATTTGTTTTTGGCTGTTTGGTTGGTTTGAAATAGGGTCACTACACTATCTAGACTAACCTTGAACTCCAGGGCACAAGTGATTTTTCTGTCTCAGCCTCCCAAGTAGCTGTGAATACTGGTGCACATCACTCTGCCCAGCTGTCAGTAACATTTAGAAACTTAGAAACATTCTTCTCCCCTTGTCAGTCCATATTCCCACCAGATCCCCCATGTTTTGTCTTTGTATTTCCTTTGGGGTTCTATGACCAGTAGTCTCATATGTCATAATGTAAACACCTCTCATCTCATCTCATTGTCTTGCTCTGCATGACAAATTATCTTTCCCAATCTCCCTAATTTTTCTTCTGGTTTTTTTTTTTTAATCTCAAAACTCAGAGAAGTGCTCCCTAATAAGTATGTTTAACAACATCCCTGCTGGTTGTTAATAATATAATAACCTTTTTGTCACAAGTGTTGTTGGCATTTCGTAGCTGAGGGGAGTATATTGGAGCTGGTACAGTCAGTCATTTCTTTTCTATCACCCCCTCTGTAACTTACATCCGTCCTCTAACTGCAAGTTTAAAGAACAGCATTAAGTCTTTCCTTCAGAGCTATGGTCAGACACGACAGTTTTATGGAAAAGGTACTCATCAGCATTAACTATAAGGGGGGAAATGGTAAAAAACAGTAAAATAAAACTAAATATTAATTAACAGCTAATTAGTTAATAATACAAATATAGCACACATCCATACAGTGAAATACTGCAGTTAGTGCTAACACTAGCTAACATTTATGGAATGCTCACTTTCTTCCATGGACTGCATTATGCAATTTTTATAAACTACTTCTTAAACTTCTCCATTACAAATGTTGGAGAGGTCACAACTACAAGTCTCAAAGCTTTGTGTCAAGATTGCTACAATGACTTGTCCACATCTATCTTCCTAAAATAGGTTCCAATGTATTTTTACTTACTCTACAATTTATTTATACTCTTAATTCTATTTGGTCACAAAACTCCCCTCATATTAGGTCTATTCTTTCTCTGAATTCCAGCTATCCAAATTTAGTTCATTCTTCCTTAGATTTTTAAGTTTCTTACAGTATTCATACAATTCACATTGAGTTCCTCTACCTTGAATTTACTTGATTTTATAATATACAGCATATATAGTCTTATCTTTTAACAGGCATAATCACGCTCATCTGCAGACTACGTATTTTCAACAGTTTCAAGATGCTTAAAGTGAAATGGTGAGTGTTCTAAGAGTTCTTCAAGTATTAACTCATTTAATTCTCCTAACACCCTGTGAGTCAAGATATAATTATATCCAAGTACTGCCCCTGCCCATAACAGACACTCAAATATTGTTACTGCAGATAAACACATGTATGGATGTGCTTAGGTAAATCGATGCAAGTGTAACACAATTTATGTAAAAGATATGCTTCAAAACATTTCCTTATAAGCTACATTATTTCATCTTGAATATGTCATGCATTAATACAGCATATTATTAAAGGATTTCTAAAAATACTTCCTTATAATGAAAACCTAAGGCCCACTTAGTGGAAAGATTCCTTCAGTAATATAAAGATCTTATTTTATATATATTTTAAATTTTTAATATTTTATATTTTCTTCAAGAGAAAACACTTTTTAAATACATAACTGTATTTGGGGATACAGCTGAAATATTTAATGTATTATCAAAATAGGAAATGATCAAAAGGCAGAAATTTCTTTTCTTACCAGTTCTATAATGTGCATGCTCAATTTGGCCAGACTACCTGTACTAGAATATCACTTGTGGTTATAATATTCTGGGGCAAAGGTTCTTAACTTTGGTACACTGCAGTGAAGGTGAAAGGGGAAAGTGAGTGAGGAGTTAAGAATCTAAAGAAAAACACAAACACATTCCCAAGAAAACTGTTCATATGTATTACTAAAAACAATTTCCACAGCACTCCGGAGGCTGAGGTAGGCGGAGCGTTGTGAGTTCGAGGCCGGCTTGGGCTACAACGCGGTGCAAGGCTGACCTGAGCTACATAGTGCGACCCTGCCTCAAAAAACCAGGGCCGGGAGTTTGGCTCAGTGGCTTAAGCGCCTGCCCTGGCAGGCGCAAGACTGTGAGTTCAATCCCCGGTGCCGCAAAAAAAAAAAAAAAAA
>RJWM01000480.1:0-19194 GCA_004363535.1 Dasyprocta punctata | reverse complement strand
TGCTTGCAACAAGTTTATAAAGCATATAATTGGCTGTATTTTACTGTTGTAAGCCTGAGATTTAAAATATAGTGAGTCACTCAAGGTCAGACAACTTACTGGGTACCGTAGGCGGAAGTCAATCTGACTCTATGATTTTTTTTTCCACTGAATAAAATTCTCTGTTCTAGAAAACACATTCTTAATGTGTCAGTCCTCCACTGGGACAGTTAAGTACTCCTGGATACCAATTCAAAATATTCTCAGGGTAGAAACAAAGTAACAAGGATCAAAGTCATGGTAAATTCTACCCTTTTCTTCCAGACATTGAGTAAAAACATCACTACTTCTAATCCCAATGATTCCATCTTACAAACTTGAAGATATCTTAAAACATTAACAATCTTAGTATTAGTAGCTCAGGCTATCATTTGTCATTTGTACCTGGTGCTTTTTTATCCAGCACCTTACCTTAATCATAGTTGATGACCCCCCCCAAAGAAATTCCTTTAAAAAAAAAAAGTAGCCTAGTGTGGTGGCACACACCTGTAATTCCAGCACTCAGGAGGGTGAGACAGGAGGATTGCCCTTAGTTCAAGAACAGCCTGGGATACATAAGCAAGTTCAAGGCCAGCCTCCACTACACAGTAAGACACTGTCTCAAAAAAAACAAAAAACGAACAAAAAATAAAGTAGGCTTATGGGAAACAAACAACGGGAACAAATTATATATACCAGATGAAAGCTTTTTATAACATGTCTGATCAATTTTTTGGTTGTTAAGCAATCATTTGCTAGGTAGGCTTACTAACTACTGGCAAGCAAAATATCTAAAGCATCATTTTGTAAGCATAAGGAAGTTGTTGAAAACGACACAGTAACTAGAATGAGAACAAATACCCTCCTGTATTTACTATGCAAGCTATGCACATACCTAGCCACATTATTTCTGGTGGTCACTAACACTGTTGCAAACTTAAGTATGTATCTATTATAAATTCTAGGTATGATATGGCAGAATTCAGACAATTCATAAAATTGGCTCTTTGTAACAAGGCAATAAGAATTAGCTATCAGAAAACTAAGCTGGGTGCTTAAACATTTTTCTACTTTCTGTTCCTGGTTTCTAAAAAAGAACTTCTCATCAGTTTAGTGCCAAAAAGAAAGTTTTAGTCTCTGATTCTGGGTTGGCTTAAAACACAAAGCGGGGTATCTTTCCATTTTCTAACATCCTCTTCAATCTCCTTTTTTAGAGTACTATAGTTTGCAGCACATAGGTCTTTTACATTCTTTATTAGGTTGACTCCTAAGTATTTCATTTTTCTGGATGCTATTGTGAAAGGTGTTATTTCCATAATTTCTCTCTTAGTGAGTTTGTTATTTGTGTACAGGAATGTTAGTGATTTCTGAGTGCTGACTTTGTATTCAGCTACACTACTGAATTCGTTTATTAACTCTAGTAGCCTTCTGATGGACTTTTTAGGTCCTCTATGTACAGTATCATCTCATCTGCAAATAGTGATAATTTAACTTCTTCCTTTCCTATGCTTATTCCTTTTAAAGCATAGTAAGATCCAAATATACAATAGATATTTTAACAATGAAAGGGAAAGTGCTCAAAATTAAAGAACAACTGGGATAGGGGAAAGGAGAAATGGAAGAAAGGAAAAGATTATTTGTATGTAAGTATATGCATATAACTATTTACGATAAGTGTGCAAGATAGATAACTATACTACTAATTCTGTTCATCAAAAAGAATAGTTTGTGTTGTCATTATTTGATTGTCTGATCATTTTTTATGCCTAGATCTTGTAACTTGAACTACTACTTCTAAGATAACAATATGCAATAAGTTAACTAGTGTCGATTTTTTTTAAATTCTGTATTATTTCTACCCTTTTTTATATTTTGCTTTTTAAAAAAAGAAGATGCAAAGCGGAAAATAGCAGTCAGATATGGAAACATATGTATTAGGAATTTGTGGTCACAATTCAGAAGAACCTCTTTTTTAAAACAATTACCCAACCTTCTATAGTTCCATAGTTCTACGTGTATAGAGTGGAATACGAAGGGGGTAGATTTTAAAAATACTTCAACTAGTGTACTGTAAGAAGATGCTGTAATGAACTGGCTAAATCAACAATGATGTGGCTTCCACAGGAACTAACACACTTCAGACACTCAAAATACTGTATTTTAGACACTCATATTGTTAATCTTACATACAAAGAAACCAAGATTCCTAGACCAAAGACTCTGATGCAAACCGTAAAACCAACAGCTAGCATCTGAATGCCAACTCTTACTCAGCAACTTAAGATGCATTTCAAAATAAAAAAGGAGACCTGGTTTAAGAAAAATATACAACATTGCTATTTGTAGGATCCTGGAAATTGAATCGAAGTCTTTTTTTTTTTTTTTTTTTTTTTTTTGCGGCACCGGAGATTGAACTCACAACCTCGCGCCTGCCAGGGCAGGCGCTTAAGGCACTGAGCCAAACTCCCGGCCCTGGTTTTTTTGAGGCAGGGTCGCACTATGTAGCTCAGGCCGGTCTTTGCGTTGTAGCCCAAGCCGGCCTCGAACCCACAACGCTCCGCCTACCTCAGCCTCCCAAGTGCTGGGATTAAAGGCGTGCGCCACCACGCCCGGCTTGAATCAAAGTCTTAAATTAACCAAACTGTCAGGATACAGTACTACTTGTCCAGCCAACTTTACACCATTATTTTGGTAATCAAATGCCACTTAAATTAACAACCAACTAATTATTCAACATCGAACATTTATTAAAGAAACATACACAGTGGGCTAGGGATAGAGTGCTTGCCTAGCATGTGTAAGGCCCTGGATTTGATCTTCAGAGGACATGTGTGTGCGCTCCCACACATACACTGAGCTAAACAAATAAACAAGGATGTGCCAGGCACTGTGCACTTAACATAGCATGACTGTCTATGTAATCCACCTGGAAGATAAATGAGTGAAGCACTTGCATTTTATATATGAGAGCTTACGACTGAATAACCTGCCAAGATCATAATGGCTATGACATGGGAGTGAGAACTCACACTCAAGTCTAACTTCAAAGACCTTTCTCTTTCCACCATATCACAGGCCTCCTGATAGATCTGGATACACAGAAACACAGCATTATCTTTTCTTCTGAGAGCATCTGACAAACCATCTCCTGATAATCCTTATGGGCAAGACTGATGTGGCTGGAACAAAAAGGATATCTGTGAAGCTGAAGTAACCTGTTTATTAGTACATTTTTGTGTACACATGGATTACATTCATTGTGGGAAGTTGGTACATGTATGTAACATCTTAATTCCTTTTTTAATCCCCTTTCTCTCCCTCTCTTCTCCCTCCATCCCTTTTGCAAGAGTTCACTCTGTTTCCTATTTTTTTTTTTATTTTGCTCTCTAGTTTTTTTTTACTCATTAGGTTTCTCATATAAGAAAAAAAACATGCAACAATTAAGCTTATGTGTCTGATTTCTTTCACTTAACATTATGGTGTCAAGATGCATCCATCTTCTTACAAATGACTCAAATTTATCCTCTATGGCAGAGTAGTACTTCACTGTGCTTACATTTTCTCTATCCATTCATCTCCTGATGGACATACAGGCCACTTCCAAGACTTAGCTACTATGAGTTTTGCTGCTATAAACATGTGTATACTGAATTTCAGTAAAGGAAATGTGGGTTCATACAAGCTGGTCTTAAAACTATGTTCTGCTTCCAGGACATTAACATATACAACAAAACCAAATCTTCAGGGAACAAAACTGTAAAGCAGCTAATCCAGACAGCAGCTTACATGTCTTACTTTTTGATGTCAAGGATCCAGCCACTTAACCAACAGAAGCCCAATCAGTGTTTCACAAACTACAGAATCAAGATTTAAAGGACATTAAAAGGTCTTAACCACAGGGGTAAATCAATCAAAGTCAACTTTAACAGATCAAGTACAAAAACTACAAAGTCAAAGAAAAGAGAATTTGAGGGATGCAAGAATTTTTGAAGCAATGAGGATGAATATCTTTTAGTTGGCAGAAAATCCAATATTAATCAATATGACAGGTGCCTAAAAAGCTCAGAATCTTTTCTACTTCAGTGTTGGAAAATGATTCTCCTTAGAGGAAGTGACAGCTTGCACTTCTCTATTCAATTCAAATCACTCCTGGACTCATTTCCATAGCTCAATGCATCCCACTTTACAAGAAAAAAGAACACCTAAGGGCTCACTAAGCTGAGGTAGGAAGATCCCAAGTTCAAAGCCATGCTGGGCAACTTAGCGAGCCCCTGAAGTACAATAAAAGTGTGGTGGCACATGCCTGTTAATTCCAGCACTGAGGAGACTGAGGCTGGAGGATCATCCTGAGTTTGAAGCCAGCCTGAGCAACACAGTAAGTTCAAAGTCTGCCTGAACTACATAGATCCTGTCTCAAAAAATGAACCAGAGAGAGAGACAGACAGACAGACAGATAGACAGACAGAGAGAGGGAGGAGGAAGAGGAGGAGGACGAGGAGGAGGAGGAGGAGGAGACCGAGATGGAGACCGAGATGGCAATGGTGACGGAGAGACAGACACACAGACAGGAGATGTAGCTCAATGCAAAGATCCTAGGTTCGAAAAAAAAAATAAAACAATGATTAAACAAAGAGTGTCTAGACCAGATGTCAAAACAGTGAAAAGATTCAAAATAATGTCATTGCAGATTCAGTTAAAGGAGCCAGAGCTGTTTACTCATGAAAAGACTAGACCCAAAGAGATGCGATAGCAATCTTCAACTATCAGAAGTGATGTCATATGAGACCAACATTCAAAGCACAAAACTAGGACTACAAAATCACAGTTTAACAGATTTTGGCTTTATACACAGAAAAACCTGTTGGAAACTAGACCTGTCTAAAAATGAAATGGGTTGCCTCAGGGTACTTCCATGATACTAGAGAAAAGAGAAGAGAAGGTGGACAACCATGTGGCTGAAATAGTCACCAAAAGTCTGAAACACTGAAATATAAAATTTTAGGTTCCTGCCAGCCTTTCAGTTCTTTGACATATCAATGCAGGAGACTGTACGTTGCAAAGCACAAAGCATTTTACAAAGACAGGTTACTTGTTGACAAGAAAAGATGAGCCAGGCATAGTGGTGCATGCCTGTAAAGTCAGCCCTGGGAGGCTGAGGCAGGAGGATTGCTGCGAGTTTGAGGCCAGCCTGGGCCACACAGTAAGCTAAAGACCAGCTTGGACTATACAGTGAGACCCTGTCTCAAAAAAATTTTCAAAAGCGGGGTGGGGACATAGCTCAGCAGCACAGTGCCTGGCAAGAACAAGGTCCTGAGTTTGATTCCTGGTACAAAAAAAAAAAAAAAAAAAAAAAAAGATGAACTCTTCCTCTCATATCTTCAGATGCATAATCTCCCCATTTTTGGAAATCAAAAGCATACAAGATTATGTCTCACAATTCATACATATCAAACTTTTCTGAAAAAATCTACTAAGAAAAGTGAAGTGATATTGAGAAGGATTAGAGTGCCGTTTCCATATGCAAGATACAAAATCTTCAACTTTCTCATATAATCAAGATACTGTTTATGATGAGTTATAGAAAGATGAAAATCAAGACTGCTATACTTCTGATACTGCAGATCAACCATAATAACTTCATCCTTTCCTGTGCGGTTCATCATAGTTTTTCTCGTGAATTTAAAAATCTTCGTTTGCTTTTAGCTTTAAAGAAGTTTTAAAAATGTATAATAAAAGTTAACTTTTTAGGTTGGAGGGCTAAATTTAAAAAAAATTAAGATCTCAAACATGACGACTTTCTCTTTTATCTTAGATCCTAACACAAAGGAAAACGCTAAATGGCCTGTTTACAAATATAAAAGGCAGTGTAACCTAACTGCTCCAAACGTTAAGTCTGACCTGAGCTCCAAGTTGAGCTAGGGCAGCGCTGCATCATTAACCTGTGGCCCTATGAACTGACATTCACTTCTTCAGATATTATTATGTTTTACATAGGATTAAAAACAGAAGAGTAAAAATAGAACATGGAATCAGAGCCAGAGCATCTTTGTAAATTTTAGACCCGGTAGTTTAATAATAGCATCAAACATCAAATGTCAAAACAATTCAGAGATTACGCATGCTATTAAATAGCATCCATGTTCTTGCACGCTACACAATTACTAAGTAAGATCTATTGTGCAAGTTGGGGCAGTAATAATAAAGGCAGAGTGCTTACACTGGATCCTGTCGTAAGTGCTTTTACACATACTTATCCTGGCAAGCCTAAGAGTTAGATACTATTATTGTGGATATTTTAACAGGGACTATTTTAAACTCGGGAACAGACAGATTAAGCAATTTACCCAAGACCACATAGCTAGTCAGATGAACGGAAGTAGGATATGAATCTAGGCAATCAAGCTCAAAAGTTCACCAGACTCTACTGCCTTTGGGCAAACTGGTTTCTTCAGGAAAGAGGAGGGCTACAACTCCCTCTCAAAGGCCTGGCTTCACTCTCAATGAATAATTTTTTAACACATCTCCCTTGTAACTGCAAAAGAAAGCCAGGTTTTTATGCAAGGTAGAGAAAATGAGCAGCACCAGCAGCCAAAGATTCTAGTTTGGGGACCAACGACAGCTGGCCAGTATTCACCTGACGTTTCAATGTGGACTGACCGACCTGGCAGAATCAGTGACCCACAAGTCAGACCCACCACACAGGCTGCAAAGAAACTGCGTAACCTGCACGGCCAAGCGGTCATTTCAAAACCCCTCCAGAGGCGGCTGTTTTTCCATTCCTGTCACTCGTGACAGGACAAAAATGTAACTTGCATAAACACTTTGTCGTCAGCAAGAGCTGAAGTTACAAATCACCCCATTCACAAAATCAAATCCGCAGCTAAGTTCCTAATTCAGAAGAAAAGAAAAGAAAAGAAAAGAAAAGAAAAGAAACGAAACGACAGGGGCTGCCACTTGGAGACTGTGGGGTGAAAACACCTAGGGCCCAGGCGGAAGCGCATCAAAGGGGAATAACGAGTCCACGGACGGGGACTCCCGGACCTGCGCAGCCACCTGGGGGACACTAGGGACTTTTCCGGGCCCATCCACCCCTCCCGGCTGCTGCCCTTCGTCTACGGGTTGTCCCGACCCGGGCGAGTTCAGAAAGGCGATCGCACCTGCAGAGTGGTGATGTGCTTGTCGTTGAACTTGTTCTCGCAGTAGCGCAGCACCAACGACGTCTTCCCCACACAGCCTTCCCCGAGCAGCACCACCTTGAACGAGTAGGCTCGCCCCGCCGCCCCGCCGCCGCCGCCGCCGCCGCCGGCCGCAGCCATCCCGCCGCTCCCCGGCCGCTCGCGCCCCGGAACCGCCGCGGCGCCTTCTCAGCCGCGGTCTGCGCACCCGCTCCGCCGCGGCCCGCCGACTGGGGCGCCCGCTGCACGCCCTCCTCGGGCGCGGCCTGGAAGGGCCCAGAGAAAGTCCGAGAATGAAGGGCCCAGAACCACGTCAGGCACCCGAGGACAGCCGAACGGCGCTGCCTCTCCGCCTCCCTCTAATGGCGTCTCCTTCCTCCTACGTCACACTCCGGGTCACGTGACCGCGCCAGCCGGAGCGGGGCGGGGCCTTCGGGTCTTTCCGCGCGGTGCTGGTGGAGCCGGGCGCCTGGCGGTTGTGTGAGCGCCGCCTGGGCGTCTGCTGGTCGCCTCCGCTGTGCACCTGGTGGGAGCCCGGGGGAAGGAGGAACCAGCGCCGTGTGGCAAGCCCAGCTCTGATGGAAAGATGTGCAGAACGTTATCGTTTTTTGCCAAGCGAATGTTCAGAAGACTGATGACCTCTCGCTCCCGGGGTCATTGTAAGCCAACTCGGCCAAGGTGCCCTTGAGTCTCTCTCATGACATACACTCCTGCAAGAAAACCTGCTGGTTTTTCCTGCAAACTTACCTAGAAAACTGGTGTCGGTTACACAAACATTCTCTGTCATCGGACTTCTTTTACACTTCAGCCCATTAAAACAAGACAACAACAAACCATTCGCTCATTGGATAATTTTTTTTTGTTTTTTTGTTGTTTTGTTTTTTTAGTGGGGGGCTTTTTTTTTTTTTTTTTTTTGCGGCACTGGGGATTGAACTCACAACCTTGCGCTTGCCAGGGCAGGCGCTTAAGCCACTGAGCCAAACTCCTCAGCCCTGGTTTTTTTGAGGCAGGGTCGCACTATGTAGCTCAGGCCGGCCTTGCGCTCGCGTTGTAGCCCAAGCTGGCCTAGAACTCACAACGCTCCTCCTACCTCAGCCTCCCGAGTGCTGGGATTAAAGGCTGCTGGGATTAAAGCCATGCGCCACCACGCCCGGCTTTGGTGGGGGGCTTTTTGAGACCGGGTCTCATTATATGGTTCAGGCTGGCCTTGAGCTCACTTTGTAGCTCAGGCTGGTCTGGAACTCGCAAGGATCCTGCTGCCTCAGCCTCTTAAGTGCTGATATTACAGGCATGAGTTACCAAGCCCGGCTTCGATAAATATTTGAATATGCCCGCCATAGGCCAAGCACAATGCTGAAGGAGTTACAACAACTCTATCTTAGGAATGCTTGCTTTAGCAAGACTGATGCCAATTATACCATGAATGCTGTTTATCTTGAACAGTTCAGAGTATTTTACAGGCATGCATAGGAAGATAACTGGTTTAGCACACTACAAAAGCATTCCTGGAAACAGTTATCTTTGGGTAGGAGTATCCCAAGCAAAAAGGAGCCACGAGGTAGAAAGGTACATCTGTGATTAAACAATTGAAAGTGTGACAAGAGTGCAGACAGGAAAAAATAATACAGATGAGGATGGCAAGAAAGTCCGGGGTCATTACAGAAAGGGCTTTAATCAAATGAAGGGGGTTTTAATTAAGAAGCTGACATAATTAACTTTACCTTTTGAAAAACCATTCTGGCTATAATTAGAAAAATGAGTAGGAGAATAATAGTAGGTTGATCTAAAATTAATCATTAAAGTGATTGTGTTTTTATGAAATATCATCATCATTATATTTAAGGGCATTTTCTCCACATTTTCCCTCTACATACTTCCCTTAGGGCTTTGCATGTACGTGCGTATTTCCAGAAGTAGCAAGGGACTTCATTCTGAGGGGGACTTTTCCGTGTCATTCTGAGATTTCTTACAATGGACTGAAATCTCCCTATCTCCCGCTGCAGTTAACTGTTCCTGATTCAATTTAAACAACACACATCTAATCCTGATTCTCTGTAAAAACATCTTCATGAATATGAAGAAAGCGATATGATCTTCCTTTAAGCTTTCTCTTTTCTCTTCAATCCTTTCAACTACTGTTCAGATTACATGGATCCCAGACAACTGAGCAGCATGGTCATCTTAGAACCTATATATAGCACTTCACATTTATCACCGCACTGAAACAATTTACATGTTTTTATTATAAAATAATTTTTAGAGTCAAATAATTGCTCCAGTTTAGCTTACATTTAAATCTTACACTGTGCATTTAACTAACAGAACCTAATTCACATGAAAAAAACCTTGTTGATTTGGGTGTTTTAAGAAGTGTTTTTAAGTTACTAGCATTTGAAAGCATACAAATTATGCCAAATGGATATACACTATACCCAGAACATTTGTTATGCATTCAATTCCTTTTTTAATTGCATTTTTAAAATTAATTACATTTAATTACATTGGCGTTTCAGTGGTGTATATAAATTTTTACAAATTTCAATAAATAGGTTGTCATACATTGAGCACAGAGTGGATAAATATAAATGTAAACTGCGGTAGGCTGTTACTAGCCACCAAAGACGTCGAATGCTCTTCTCCAGACCCTGTAAATGTTAGTTAGTGTGGAAATAGGATCATTTTAGGTATAACTAAGTTAATCATCTTGAGACAGGGAGATTACCTGGCCTTTTCAAAGTTGGTTTAAAGGCAATCGCAAATGCCCTTATGAAAGAGACAGAAGGAGATGCTACACACCCCAAAGAGAAGACGGTGTGGCCATGGAGTATTGTAATAGTTTTTGTACCAGGAAGAAAGAGTGGTTATAAAGTTGTTTATGGACCACTTTTAATGAGTGTGAGTCCTACTTTCAGAGTGTCCCTTTTTTTTCTCTCTCTGTTCTTTCCCTATTTTTGCATATTAAGAACAACTTCATGGGCCAGTCGCTGAGTGAGTGAGAAGAAAAGAAGAAGTCACCAAGAAGCGAGCCTTTCCTGAGAATTAGCACCATACGCAGGCCTCTGCGGGGAGAACCAGATGCCAGCCCCTTCCAGTATGCAGGCTGGGAAACAAGAACAGCCAACTCCCGCCCCACCCCATCTATGTGGGATCTCCTTCTGAAGGTGGTAGCTATTGTTAATTCCCTATTATATTGTTTTGAAGTCCTGTATCATTTTCATTGTTTTGTTGGGTTGGGTTTTATTGTTTTGCTTTGTTTGCTCTTGTTATATCCAATGGCATGAGCAGCTATTTCAAAGATAGCAAGATGTATTATGGTAGGCATTTTGGATTTACTATTGTCTTGTTTTGAAGTCTTTTATTGCATTCATTGTTTTGTTTTTATTGGTTCTGTTCTGTTCTGTTTTGTTTGATTTTTACTGTGTCTGAAGGTATCTGTAGCTATTTTGATGACAACAAGATACATTATGGTAACCACTGTTGATTTTGTATTGTTTTGACATCCTGTGTCACTTATGCTGGTTTGTTTTGATTGACTTTATTCTGTTTTATTTTGCTTGGTGTTATTCTCTTTAAAATAAAAAAAAGAACATGGTCTCCAGTATGATTGTCCAGTTATGTGAATTGTTGAACTTTCATAAAATGCCTAGAATTGAGGAGTCAAATAAATTCTTATTTTTCACTTGGAAAGGTGGAGAATTATTAATGACCTTTGTACATTTTTTTAGTTCTTTTGTTCTTCATTCTTTCACCACTGAAAGAATATTTATTCAGATTTTACTATATACCAGTCTTTGTGCTACAAATATCTCTGTTCTCAAGGAGCCTCCAATCTAATGAGAGCTGTAGCAGAAAATGCCCCGCAACCAGTTTGTTAGTTGCCCAGGTGCTAGTTATAGTTACAGTTCCTGTTGCTTTTGTTCCTTTGAGGTGACTGATCACTGTGATGCATAGCTGGTCACTATGATGCATATTGCAAGGACCAATTCCCAGTTGACAAGTCATTCTGCCTCTGTACTTCCTGCTTGCTTATCCCATATAAGCTCCAGACCACCAGAGATCAGGGCCTAATATTTTGGGAATGATCCCAATCAGTGCTCATTGATGTAAATAAATCTGCCTCCAAATCTTTGGAGGTGTTGTGGTGTTTCTGTTGTCATTGCATAGCCACACATGATGAAAACAATACTAACAAAGCACTGTATAGTGAATCATTCCATAAAACATGTGCTCCTTTGTAGAACTATGGAGCCATGGAGGGATAGCAACCTACCCAATCATTTAAGAACATAAATCACATCAAATGAATATTCTTCTATATCCTCAATCTTCTTTTTTCTTATGAAAAAAAGTACAACAAAATTTCATAAAATTTCATAATAATAGGAGGATAACAACATTAATACATTGCATATTGTTATCTATAAAGTAGTCATTCAAAGTACAAGATATGGGCATAAAAATTCTCCAATTGATACAAGCACAAATCTTTCCTTTCAATGAACTAAGAGACACTTGTAGTATAACTAACTTGCATTTTTTCCTTTTCCTTCCTTTCCCCTTTCCCTCCTCCCAGTTCCCCTTTCTTTTTAAATAATTTCTTCCTACTTCATGACATCTATTGTGCGTTTTAGACCTTATTTACTCTTTCAGTTTCTCATATCAGGGAGCTAATACAGTGTTTACACACATGAGTCTGATTTATTTCATTTATGAGTATGGTCTCAAGTTGCATCCATTTACCTATAAAAGTTTCAAATTTACCCTTATTTATGGTTGAATAGTACTCCATTGTATAAAAAGACCATATCTTTTTTGTCCATTCCTCAGTTGATGAGCATTTGGGTGGTTTCCAAGATTTAGCTATTACAATTTGTGCTGCTATAAGCTTGGGTGTACACATATTGCTGTGGTATGATGTTTTTAATTCTTCTGGGAAGATACCCAGGAGGGGACTAGCTGGGTCAAATGGAACCTCTAATTCCAGTTTTTTGAGGAATCTCCATACTGATTTCCACAGTGGTTGCATCAGTCTGCACTCCACCAATAGTGGAGAAGGGATCCTTTTCCCCACAGCCCCTCCAGCATTTGTTATTGGTTGATTTCTTGATGATAATCTTTCTGGAGTGAGATGGAATTTCAGTATTTTAATTTTCACCTCTCAAATGACTAATAATGTTGAACATTTTTTCATATATTTATTTGCCATGTGTATTTCTTCATCTGAGAAGTGTGTATGTACCTCAGATGCCCATTTTTGCATTGGCTCTTTGAATTTTGGGGGCCTGATCATTTTAAATTCTTTGTATGTTCTAGATAGATGTCCTTTATCTGAGGGAAAATAGGCTAAAATTTTTTCCCACTTTGTGGGTTGTCTTTTCACTCTGTTGGTGAATTCTGTTGCTGTGCAAAAGCTTTTTAATAAGATGAGACCCCAGCTGTTGATTCTTTGAAGTATTTCCTGTGCAGTCTGGGTTTTGTTCATGAACTCTCTGCCTATCCCAACATCTTAAGATTTTTACCTACTTTTTCTTCTAGTAGATTTAGGGTTTTTGTTTTAATATTTTTTCTTAAGATTTCAGCAGATTTGACTCAGCTGACCACTCTCTCTTCCCTGGCACATATTCCCCTATTGACTTCCAAGTTATCAAAATCCTTAACTTTTCTACTTCTTTGGCTGCTTTTTCTGCATATATTTTCCGCCTTTTCCACCCATTCTCAACCTCTAAATGTTGAAACTCAGGACTCAGGTCTCTCTAGTAAAATTCTTGCCCTCAGCAATCACATCTAATCCCATGTTTTAAAATTTCCCTGTATGCTAACTCCTAAATTTATTTCTTTAACTCCAGCTCTCTCTCCTGAGCACCAGATATATATGAAACTACCGAATTAATATCTTTAGTTAGGTGTTAAACAGATATCTCAAACATGATCTACTTAAAATTCCCTTCCAATTTCTTCCAAAAGCTGTACCCCTGTGTTTTTATTTTTAACCTCAAAACAATTCCATAGTGAGTCCATTTGCTGAAGATAAAACCCAGTCAACATTTTTTGTTTTCTCTTATTCCCATGTACTTCCAGTCCACTACCATGTTCACTCAATTCTACTTCCAAAATAGATTTTGAATTCATCAGCCCTCCATTTCCACCACCACTCTTATCTAAGGATTCTAGGTAAGCACTCTACCACAGACCTAGATCCCCAACCCCTGTGGCAGAGATGGCATGTTGCCCGAACATTCCATCTTCTCCTGTCTTACCTTTCTATATTGTGGAAATAAAATAAGAAACACTGGAATCCATAGTCTTGTAGTTGCAGCAATCATGTAGCCACCACCAGAATAGATGAACTCAGGGAGGCTACATACATGCAAGGCTCAGGGGAGCTCAGGATAGAGTCTGAGAGCACTGTACCAAGGACTGATCAGACCCTCAGATAACTTAAGGGGGCTGCCAAGATAAAGAAAGTCAAAGAGACAAATTTCAGCGTTCGAAGTGGAGGGTGTAGTTCACCTCTAGTGGACTGGCTCAGCCATCACCACAATCAGCTCACTTTTATGGGCTAGTGGGGGTAGGGGGTAGCATGCATTTCATGGAGCAGTAACTACAGAAAGTGGGTGAATAAGGATTAAGTTAATGAGGAACCAGATTTTCTCTAAATTTAAATGCCTGTATTTTGACAACTCTCCTCAGCAGATACCATCTAGCCTCTGGAGGGCTGGGTTATCAGAATCTCATACACAGGCAGGAGACATGCGGCCTTGGGTATACCCCCCTGTTCCTGAAGCAAGGCCACACTGAGCTCTGAACTGCAGAGGAAGAGGAGCTCTGGGGATCACCCAAAGTAATCGAAGTGAAACTGCAAGGCAGTGTCAAGGAAAGGAGAGACAAGAACTCATGAAATGCTTTAGAGAGTTCAAGTTAAGTGACCAGTAAATGTTCACTGACTTAGCTACAGGATACACAATACCTGGACATCCTGGGTAGAGAGTTTTAATAGGGAGAGAGAGTTTTAATCGGGTAGTAGGAGTTGAAATAAACTTGTAGTGCTCAGGTACTACCTAAAGATGGTTGATTCAGTCCAGTGGGTCTCAACCAGAGAATTCCTTAGGGGACACGTGCAATGTTTGGTGGTACTTTGGCTACTATTGGCATTTAGTGAGACAAGACTAGGGATGCAGCTAACAAGTCTATAATAACACACACACTCACACACACACACACACACACATCCCCATACAACAAAAAACTATTAAGCCCAAAATGTCAATGATGTCAAGGTTAAGAAGCCCTACTTTAGCATAATTAAGTATGCACATTTTTGCAGCTCATAAAAATTATAAATCTCCTGGATGTATTACATCATAAAGACAAATAGGTGGGCTGGACAAGTAGTTAAGAGAATGAGAAATTTAAGAAACTATTTCCAACTTTGCTATTATTATCTATGTACATCTTTCATATATTTATTTAAGTATTTTTCTCAGTTCCATTTCTCCATGTAGAATCATCTTGTGTCCACAAAGCATTTTTAATCCTTCATTGAACAATCTTCCTTCTAACAATTGTTACAATGAATATATTCTTATTCTAATTAAGTTTCCCTGTAGGGACAAAAGGAGAAATTAATGGCTAGGTATGGTGGCACACACCTGTAATCCCAGCACTTAGGAGGCTGAGGCAGGAGGATCATTGAGTTTGAAGCCAACCCAGGCTATGCAGTGAGGTCAAGTTTAATCTAACTATGTAACAAGGACCTGTCCAAAAAAAAAAAAAAAAAAAAAAAAAAAAAAAAAAAAAAAAAAAAAAAAAAAAAAAAAAAAAAAAAAAGGAAAAAGAGACAAATAAAAAAAAAAAAGCACTTCGGTAATCAGAGAAAGTCTAGTACTTAGAAATTCACTGTTTCTGTACAACTTTTCTACAAATACAAGATGTTTTGCATTGTATGCAATCATTTGAAAAAGAAAAAAATTGAATCCTAGGGGATAAAGTGGAAGGGGAAATAAGAACAACAGAAATACCCTAAGAGAGAATGAATTAAGGAAAACAAAACAAAAGTTTCCTGCAGCTGACAGAATCCAGGGATCTAAATTCAGAACTTTGCAGAAGGGCTGGGATTTTCAGGGTAGTCGGATTATGCTCTCTGCTGGGGGCTAGAACTGTGTCTGTCACGTTTGTGTCTGCAGATTTTGGAACATAATGGTCTATTAATATCATTAATTGAAACGAATGAATGAAGCCTATAAAATACTGTATATTAGACAGGAGCTTTATGAAATGCTTTTGAAACATTTTCCATTTGAAGCATCTAATAAGAGTAACAACAGAAAGAATAATAGCAATGAACTAGTGTGAGGTTTTTATGACCTAATTTCCTTTATTAGCTTAGGCACTTAACAATCTTTGCTGAGTATCAGGCACAATGGTTCTGCCTTTATGGAGCTCATGGTCACCTGTGGAGGCCCCAAGGGGACAATTACAATGGGGATAGTGGTGGTGTTGACGCCAACACAGTATCCAAACGCCTCCTTTCAATCAGAAGCCAGTCCCTATGCTGTTTTGCAGGAGCGCAGGTGCTCACAGCTTTCAGTTCGTTTGAATCTCATCCCCCTGAGGTAGCTGGCAGCTTTCAAAAGCCACCATTTGTTCACCTTGGAGCAAGAGCTCAAATGCTTCTCACAGGCAAACAAGACTGAGATGTAGCTGTAAGTGATAACCACAAGGGGGCACCAACAGCTCAATGAAATTTAATAGGCGGGCAGAGGCCATGCAAGGTTGCATAACTTAAATATCCTTCAACAATAAAAAGAAAACTATCCTAAGATTTCCTTCTGAGTTTTAGAAAATGAGAATATTTAAAGAGACATGAGGCTGGAAAAAAGAAGGTACAATTTGCAAGCTATTTATCCCTAAAATGACAGATCTTAATAACTAGAAGTATTTTTAAAAATTACGTTTTTCTCAAAGAAGAAATTTAAGTGAAATATTCATATTCTCATATCTTACCAGCTTCCATTAAAAATGTGTATCTCAAGAGTTACAAAGAGAAGAAAAAACGTGCAAGAAATGTTATTTGATTATAAATTTGCACTTGTAAATCAGAGCACAAAGCCTATCTAGTTATATCAGATGGAAATGTTTGTTTGTAATGATTGACAACAGAATTTTATAGCAGCAATTTCTAAATTACTACAAGGGGTAAATTAAGAATGCCAGTCTCAGTGAGTCAGTCTCAGTCTGTTGTAGGTTCATTTTCAGCAGGTATGCAAACTGGAAATTCTAAGGAGATCTGTCCACTTAAAATAGGCCTGAATAGCCGGGCGTGGTGGCGCATGCCTTTAATCCCAGCACTCGGGAGGCTGAGGTAGGAGGAGCGTTGTGAGTTCGAGGCCGGCCTGGGCTACAACGCCAGCGCAATGCCGGCCTGAGCTACACAGTGCGACCCTGCCTCAAAAAAACCAGGGCTGGGAGTTTGGCTCAGTGGCTTAAGCACCTGCCCTGCCAGGCGGGAGGTTGTGAGTTCAATCCCCAGTACCGCAAAAAAAAAAAAAAAAAAAAAAAAATAGGCCTGAATAACTATAATTTCCTTTTGTTAAGAAATAAATCAGGGTAGAAAATATAAAAACCTCTTGCAGAAATGATTCATCCCTGTGAAATAATTTGATTGAGTGTTCTTATGGGAGATTCGTGACGTTGACTCCAGAGACCTTTTGCATAGCTGTGATCTAATGTAAAATTTGTAAGTACAGGAAAGTACTGAGGATATAGTAAGTTCAATATCACTTACTTGAGTATTTTCTTCTATCAGGCACTCATACATACTTCACAAAGGTCTCACTTAAAGTCTTACCATTTGTCTATACTACTTCCTAAATACTTTGTAGCCTATATCACTGAGTATCATAATTATTCCTCAGTACTAACATTATGAGCTCTACACTAGTAGAGTTCTGTCTTGCTTCTCATTATAGCGTATGTTCAGAATATGCCTAGAACACAGAAGGTGCAAAACAACCACATTTTCCAAGTACCAACTGCTTATGACTCCATTATGTATATCTTATTTTTTTTCTTCTTCTTTAGCGCATCATGAGAGATATGGTCTAGGTTCAATCTTGTGGATGTGGATAGCCAGTTTTCCTACCACCATTTGTTAAAGAGGCCAACTTTCCCCCAGCAAAAGAATGTGGCCTCTTTGTCAAAAATAAAGGAGCTGAGTGCGCCTAAAGTTGATTATACATGCTCTATGCATTTCCGTTGACTCACAAATTTATTTTAGTGCTAATACCGTGCTGTTTTAATCACCTGAGTTTTGTAGTATAACTTGAAGTCCAGGACAGTGATGCCTCCTGTCATGCCCTTGAGGATCAGAGCTGCTTTTGCTATTCTAGGTCTCTTCTGGTTCCATTGGAATGTAAGGATTGATGCCTCTAGTTCTGTGAGGAATGCTATTGTGATTTTGATTTTGATTGAAGTTAATCTGTATTACTGTTTTGGAAGGGTGGTTATTTTGACTGTAATTGTTTTTGCACATCCAGGAACACAGAATACATTTCCACTTTCTGAGTTATCTTTGATCCTCTTTTTCAGTCTTGTAGTTTTCATTGCAGAGATCTCTTATTTCCTTACTTAGGTTAATTCCTAAGGATTTCATTGCTTGATGCTTTTGTGAAATTGTTTCCCTAATTCTCCCTCAGTGAGTTTATTATTGGTGTACATGAATGGGATTGATTTTAGAATGTGGTCTTTGTATTCTGCTGTAGTTCTGAAATTAATTACTAATTCTAGCAGTCTTTTGTGTACTTTTTGTGGTCTTCTATGTAGCGGATTATGTCATCTGCAAATAATAATATTTAAACTTCTATTTTTCCTGTCCATATCTCTTTTACCTTTTACTTTTTTCTTTTGTCTAATTGCTCTGGCTAATGTTTCCAGAACTGTAGTGAACAGAAGTGGTGATGAGGACATTCATATCTTGTTCGTGATTTTAGAGGAAAAGCTTTCAACTTCTCTCCATTTAGTACAATGCTGGCCATTGATTTGTCATAGCTGACATTTATAGCATTGAAACAAAGACTTTCTATTTCTATTTTCTTCAGGGTTTTGATCATAAATGGGTGTTGGATTTTATAAAATGTTTTTTTTGCATCTATTAAGGTGATCGTGTGATTTTTGTCTTTTCTTCTGTTCATGTGGTGTATTAAATTTATTGATTCGTGTATGTCGAAACAACCCTACATCCCTAGAATGAATTCTACTTGGTTATGATGTATGATACTTTTGATAATTTGCTGCAATCTATTTGCCAGGATCTCATGGAGGATTTTTGCATCTTCGTTCATGAAAGAGATTGGCCTGCAGTTTGAGGAGTATCAGCATCTAAAGTTCTTGTAGAAATTAGCATCAGGACCTTAACTTTTCATAGTCGGTGTTTCTTTCATCACTCCTTCAATTCCATTGCTTGATATCAGATTATTTATGATTTTTGTACTTTCCTGGTTTAGCTTTGGTAGTTCATGTGTCTCTAGGAATTTATCCATTTCTTTTGAATTTTCTCTTTTATTAGAGTCTGGGTTTTAAAAGCAGTTACCAATGATTTTCTGGATTTTGGCCGAATCCATTGTGATTTTATCTTTCATTTCTAATTACATGGATTTGGGTCTTTTCTTTCTTTGTTTTGGTAAAATTGGCTAAGGGTTTGTCTATTTTGTTTATTTTTCCAAAGAACTAACTCTTTGATTCATTTATTCTATTTTTTCTTTTAGTCTCAGTTTCATGAATTTTTGCTCTGATCTTTAATTTCATTCCTTGTGCTAGCTTTGGATTTGGATTCTTTTTTTTTTTTTTTTTTTTTTTTTTTTTTTTTTTTTTTTTTTTTTTTTTTTTTTTTTTTTTTTTTTTTTTTTTTTTTTTTTTTTTTTTTTTTTTTTTTTTTTTTTTTTTTTTTTTTTTTTTTTTTTTTTTTTTTTTTTTTTTTTTTTTTTTTTTTTTTTTTTTTTTTTTT
>RJWM01000479.1:0-214663 GCA_004363535.1 Dasyprocta punctata | reverse complement strand
AACAGAGACACTAAATTTACTAGAAGACAGAGTAGGTAAAAATCTCGATGACATAGGAGTAGGCAGAGAGTTCATGAACAAAAATCAGATAGCACGGGAAACACTTTCCAGAATCAACACGTGGGATCTCATCCTACTAAAAAGTTTTTGCATGTCAAAGGAAATCTCCAACAGAGTGAAAAGAAAACCCACAAACTGGAAAAATATCTTTGCCAATTGTCCATCAGACAAAGGACTCCTATCTAAAACATATAAAGAATTAAAAGAAATCAGGCCCCTAAAATTCAAGGACCCAATCCAAAAATGGGCATCTGAGATGAATACACACTTCTCAGAGAAAGAAATACAAATGACAAATAAATACATGAAAGGTAGTATTAAAAATACATTCTATGGATTTCAATAGTCCTGGGTAGAAATTATGTAGATTTTTTTTTCTCTCCTAAGTCAATTAAATGATCTCTGGCTGTTTCCTTATCATTAAATGAAGAGTAATACCTAACTTCCAGGTGCACTATAGAGATCAAATCACATAGTATGCATGGAGTGAGCATCAAATATAGTATCTCACTTGTTTCTCCCTTCAATTCCCTTTTCATCACAGTTTTCCCTAATACCTGGTAGTTCTGAATTCTTATTAGATTCATAAATTAGACTTGTTAAACACGAGTTGGAAATGCAAGGAGGTTCTCAGGCATGAAGTACACTGGGGTAAATGATATTTCCTAGTAACCCTAAAAACAGTCAACCATTATCAAATCCATGATTATTGACTAGGAGCTGCTGAGAGACTGAGTCCACTACTTGACCCAAGTAGCAGCTCATACTGTACCAAAAACACTGTATGCCTTTTATGCCTTCCTGAAAGGAAGTAGATCAGGGTAAATTCTAAAAAATACTGCTTTAAGTCTTAAATAAGGTCTATTTCTGACTTAAGTCTGAGTAAATTGGTAAATATTCTATTCTTATTTCTGCATACATAGGAAGAAATATTTGTGTACACAGTCATATGTACAGAAACACACACACACTCACCTCTGAAAAGTCTCTTGATGCTAAATATACACTTGTGTCTCCTGGGGTTCCTAATTCATGAATCTCCATGGTAATAATATATAATCAACTCTCTGGAAAGATTTAAAAGCAAAAGAAGTATAAACAAAGCTTTTACTTACCTCTAATTTGATTCTTGGTTAGCCAGCAGTACTCCATAGCTGATGGTTATTATTCACGTGTATTTTCATTTAAAATGTGCCAGCTGGGGCCAGTTCTCATTTGAGAATTCTAGCAGCTGTCCCAGTGGAAAATAAAAGCATGCCACTTTAAATTTAAGAGCTGGGCCAAAGAAATGTCAGATTCCTGCCTCTGCTGTACAATGACACACATTATATTTGACCCGAACACGTCCCATCAATTCATGTTCATGAGAAAATTACACTTTGGATTTACTTGATTCCTGTTCTTTGTCCAATCTTACATAAAAAGGCAATTTGATCCTCTCTTCAATGGCCATTATATAAATATATTCAATACCAGCATGCTAATATCTTGAAAGTTTGATGATATTTTTTGAAATGCTAGCCACATTATTCCCCTTTCTTGTTCTATATGACAGAATAATTGCAATCTAATCAATTTTAATTAGTTATACTGGTTCTCTTCTAAAATGTATTGCACTTCTTTGTTGATAAATTTTAAAATAGATTAAATAAGTAATTTTTCCTTTATAATTTTTCAGACCTAAGTGCGTATCAGCTATTTGAATTGTTTCTATCCCATTGATTTTCTAAGCATATTCAATATATTCTTCCCGATATGTACCGTAAATAAGTGAGATAATTCAACTTGCAACAATCCTTTGCAGGATGCATTAGACTTCTAAATTTTAATGGAGCGGGTTTTGATGAATTGTTTTTACTTTTGGCTACTTTTTTCCTTCATTGTCTCTGTTAGATGAACTTTTGTGCTGTAGATACAAAACATGGAAAAGTACATGCATTTATTTGGGTTATGTTGCATATACTGATTGAAATAAATGTTTTTAGAGGAAATCCCTGCCATATAAATTTATGTGTCCTAATCCTGGCATTACAAGTTAAACTATTAAGAATGATGAAAACAAATACTTAAAAATGACTAGGAGAGCACAAATGAGAAATTCATTTTGACATTTTAGGAAAGCCTGCAGATAGGTGGAGGCATTTGAGCTTAGTCTGGGGAGTAAATATTATTTGATGTTTGTAGAAATTGTGGTGTAATTAAATGAGAAAGTGTATTACTGGACAGGAAAATGGTGTAAGAAATGACTTGGAGGTATGCTTAAGCAATTGAGTGGTCAGCATTGCCGAAAGTAGGGTTCCCAAACCCAGCTGGCTGTTTTCAAATATTTATTAAGACACATCCATGTTCATACCTTTATGTCATGCCTATGGCTGCTTTTGCCCTACAGTGGGTGTCGAGTTTAAAACAGTTACTTTCCAGTCTTTTGTCCAGGAAAAAGATTCTGATCCCCTGACTGAAGCATACAATATATGTGGGAGGGAGAAGACAGAAAAAAATGATGCTTAATGCTGCAGCATATTTGAGCTTTCTTAAATAGATTTAGCCATGTGACCAAAAGTTTTGGTCATTGAGAAGTGGAAGTTATGTGCACAACTTCTGATTGACAAAATTAAAAATAAAGTAGATCATTCTCTGTTTCATTTTTCTCCCCTCCTGTTATTCAGAGCATGAACACAACTGGTCCAATTGTCTTGGGCTCAGATGTCAGAGCCAACAGTGATGGAGGGTGATGTTGTCTCGTCAGATTGGTTCAGTTCACCTCTGTCCTGTTAATAAGAGAGGAATACACACCTGACATGCATCTCTAGATATTTTTGTTGCAGACACTTGATTGTTGCCTAAGTATTATTATCTTATTGCAGTATTGTAGTACTCTTTACATTTAGCTCACTTTCACAAGGATGGGGAAACATATCAAAATTACCTTTCCAAATTATGGGAAAATCCTAAAGATAATTTCTCCTTGGCTTGGTCTCTAAGCTTGTTTCATTAACTATTTCAGGATTATCCACACCTCAGTGTAATTCATGGTAGACATGAAACTTTCTTTCATGTCCCAATGGCTCCAGCACAATCATTGAAAATGTTTCATTTTTAATTTTCATTTGTTTACTTTTTTATTCCTGAACACAATTTTTGCTTTAATTTCTATTTATTTCCTCAAAACAATGAGAAAGTAGTTTAAGTATTAAAAGGCATGCACATTTTAATGCAATTTTATGTAGTGCCAAGTTGATAATCCAAAATTTTTAACCAATTTCAATGGTGTCACTTTCTTTCATTTTCTTACTTTTCTGTGTTTTTAATTTTTAAGTGCCTGTTGTGTTGGAAAAACCATGGACATTTATACTTTATCTTTATTTTTTGAAAAAGCTAATGAAGCTGAGGATTTGGGTTTCTGAAAATGGAAATAAAAGAAGCATCTCTGCAATAAACATGTACGACACTGTACAAAATACATGAGTAGTTGTTTCCATAGACGAGAAGAGAAACAAATCAGGTGAGTTCTACCTTCATGACAGCTATTGTTCTGGGAACATGTTCTGAACCAAAGGAGGTCATAATGAAGCCTGAGTAGAGTCTCACTCCCCACAGGACAAAGCAGCTAGGTAAAAGAGATAAGAGCTTGGTGTTTCAAATTAGTAGTATAACCATCTTAAATGTCTTGTAAATAGAAAAGTAGATAGATAGAAAGATAGATAGATAATTTTTCTTTTTCATTCCTTCTTTTCTTCTTTTCCCCATCCTGGTTTCCTTTTTCTTTTGAACAGTTTCTTCCCATTTCACAGTATCTATTATACATGTGAGAAGCTGAAAGTGTAAATTACAAAGTCTTATAGGCTAAAAAGAAATGATGATAGCAATATCCCAAATTTGAAATTAATTTTATGATAAAAATAAATGGCAAGCAAAAGAAATTAGTCAAATTGATGCATAAAGCTAAGAAACAAAAAAAGAAGAAAAAAAGAAAGAAAGAAAACAGCATCACCCAGAAAGCAGGAAAAAAGAAAAAGAAAAGGAAAAACAAAGCAGAACAAAATACCTATGGTTTTAGGACAGGAGCACAGTCTTAGGTGTGATTCAGTGTTATAATTTCAAACAAAATACATTCCAAAACAAGAAATTTATCCTAGATGGTACAAAGTGTTTCTTAATTACAAACTGTCAGTTGACTGACTATATATAATATTTTTAATTGTGTATGCACACTCTGTTGTGTCTGCAAACTATTTAAAAAATGTGACAGAACTAAAAATAAAATATACACAACTACAGTAACAGTTGGAAATTTTGAAAGTGCCAGATTCAGCACACGTCGAAGGGCAAAGTTAAACATTTTCTTTTCATATGTTTTGGTGATTGTGATTTTAGTTTTTCATTTGCATTTGTATGACTGGGCATAGAACCATATGAAGTAGGTGTTATTAGAAATCTAATATTTTTAGTTATTTTGAAATATATCATTTTGTTCATGTAATGTTATAAGTTGCAAGTATTTTATATGCATCAATTCTATTCTTCTTCCAAGAATTTTGACATTTGGAAAAATTTCCTCATTTAAAAATATTAGTGTTTAAATATGACATCTGGATACTTTTGTGTTTCCTTTTTGCATTTTAAATTTAGTCTAATTATAATTTTTTGGTGCTGGAAATTAAATCTAAGAACTTCACGATGAGCTATATCCCCAGTCCTTTTAAGGTTTTCTAAAAACTTGAGACACAGTCTTTTTGAATCACTAAATTGCTCACACTGGGCTGGAATTTTCCATTTTCCTGCCTCACCCTTCCAGAGTGCTGTGATTACAGTTGCATAACACCATGCCTAGGTTATCCATGTTTTATGATATCAAATTTTTATTATTTTTTATTTAAGACAAAAAAGAAACAGAAAAGAAAGGCAAAAAGCAAAAGAGACAAACTAACGACAGCAGCAAATCCAAAACAGTAACATTATAAGTTTATAAAACAAGATGATAGGAACTTGACAATGGTTGCAATATTGCATATCATTTCCTTCAACACAGTTGTTTAGATTAACAAATACAGACATGTAAAATTGATCTAATCATATGAGTATTAACCATTCTTTCTCAGTAATTAATACATTCAGCAGTATAGTCATTTTGGCTAACTCGCATGTACATTTATACAGATTTATGTCTTTTTCCTTTTCCCTCTTCTTTCCTCCTTTTCCCTTTCCCAATTACTTTTGCTCTTTGAGCAGTTTCTTACCCTTACACAGTATTTATTGTAGATTTTGGATCATATGTACAGTTTCAGTATCTTACACTAGGGAGACAATACAGTATTTACACATAAGAGTTTGATTTACCTCACTTATGAGTATGGTCTCAAGTTATGTCCATTTACTTATAAAAGTCTTGAAACAATCTTTCTTGATAGCTGTGTAGTACTCCATTGTATAAAAATACCACATCTTTTTTTATCCATTCCTTGATTGATGGGCACTTGGGTTGTTTCCAAGATTTGGCTATTACAAATTGCATTGCTATAAATATGGGTGCACATATATCACTGTGGTATGTTTTCAGCTCTGGGAAAATGCCCAGAAGTGGGATAGCTGGGTCAAATGGGATCTCTAATCCTAGCTTCTTGAGGAATCTCCACACTGATTTCCACAGTGGTTGCACCAGTCTACAATCGCACCAACAGTGGGGAAGAGTTCCTTTTTCCCCACAGCCCCTCCAGCATTTGTTATTGGTTAATTTTTTTTATCTTGGCCATTCTTTCTGGAGTGAGATGGAATCACAGTGCTGTTTTAATTTGCGTTTCCCAAATGACCATTGATGTTGAACATTTTTTCATATATTTATTTGCCATTTGTATTTCTTTGTCTGAGAAGTGTGTATTCATCTCAGATGCCCATTTTTGGATTGGGTCTTTGAATTTAGGGGCCTGATTTTTTTAATTCTTTATAGGTTTTAGATAGCAGTCCTTTGCCTGATGGACAATTGGGTAAGATATTTTCCCAGTTCGTGGGCTTTCTTTTCACTCTGTTGGAGATTTTCTTTGACATGCAAAAACTTTTTAGTAAGATGAGATCCCAGTTGTTGATTCTGGGAATTATTTCCCATGCAGTACAATTTTTGTTCATGAACTCTCTGCCTACTCTTATGTCATCAAGGTTCTTATCTACTTTGTCTTCCAGCAAATTTAGTGTCTCTGTTTTAATATTCAGATATTTGATCCATTTTGACTTTATTTTAGTGCATGGTGATAGACATGGGTCTAAATTTAGTTTATTGCATATGGAAAACCAGTTTTCCCAGCACCATTTGTTAAAGAAGCTATCTTTCTTCCAATGTATATGTTTGGCCCCTATGTCAAAGATGAGGTGGCTGAGTGTGTTTGTAGTTGTGACTGTATCTTCTAATCTATTCCATTGATCTTCAGGTCTATTTTTGATTCCAGTACCATGCTGATTTTATCACAGTAGCTTTGTAGTATAGTTTCAAGTCAGGGATTGTGATGCCTCCTGCCTTCCTTTTGTTGCCCAGAATTGCCTTTGCTCTTCTAGGTCTTTTCTGGTTCCAGATGAATTTCAGGAATGCTTTCTCTAGCTCTGTGAGGTAGGCAAGTGGAATTTTGATTGGGATTGCATTGAATCTATATAATAATTTTGGGAGAATGGCCATTTTCACAATATGTGTTCTTCCTATCCATGAACAGGGAATATCTTTCCATTTTCTGAAATCTTTGATTTCCTTCTTTAGGGTAATGTAATTTTCACTGTATAGATCTTTTATTTCCTTTGTTAGATTGATTCCTAAGTATTTCATTTTTTTGGATGTTATAGTGAAGGGTGTGGTTTCCCTTATTTCTCTCTCAGTGACTTTATTGTTTGTGTACAGGAATACTATTGATTTTTGAGTGTCCACCTTGTATCCAGCTACATTACTAAATTTAGTTATTACTTTTAAAAGTCTTCTAATGGAGTTTTGGGGGTCTTCTATGTAGAGTATCATATCGTCTGCAAATAATGATAATTTCATTTCTTCCTTTCCTATCCTTATTCCCTTTATTTCTTTCTCTTGTCTAATTGCTCTGGCTAATATTTCCAGAACTATATTGAATAGGAGTGGTGATAATGGACATCCTTGTCTTGTTTCTGATTTTAGGTTGAAATATGATATCACATTATATAAAGTTATATAAGCTTGAGGGTTTTTCCCCATGAATTAGCCAATTATCATAATGCTATTTATTAGATATGTATACTACAAATTATCACATCCATCATATATCAAATATTCTTTTCAATAGGTTTATGTATAGGATTTCTATTGTCCTTTATTGTTACACCTCTTCTTGAATTAATACTGCTTTAAAACTTAAAACAGTAGATATAAAGTCATGATATTCCTCTCTCATTATCTCTCTTTCATATTTCTTTGATTATAATGTCTTATTATAATAGAAATACCAAGTTTTAGTATAACAACCATTTTGAATTTTGATGGAATTTTAATTATGTGTGCTATATACTGTATACTGTGCCCTATTTTATTTCATTTTCTTTCTTTCGTCCGTTCTTTCTTTCTTTCTATCTTTCTTTCTTTCATTTTTTGAGACAAGCTCTTGTTAAATACTCCAGACTGTCTGTAAACTCCCAATCCTGGTATTGCAACAACTCTAGAATCACAGGGCTGTACCAACACACCTGGATCTTATTTCTGATTTTAAAAGTTTCTATGTTATTTTTACTGTTGTGTGCAATGTTGGATAGCTAATTGAAATTTAACCTCAGTTTCAAATTAATGTTTATGCTTTTATAGTAATATTAATTATGATAATACATTGAACATTTAATAGTTGTCTCTATCCTGTTCTATGTACTAAATCATTAAAATAAAAAATTACAATCATATCCATAATATTAATAAGTATTGTTGTATGCTTAATATGTTTTAGATACTAGATTAGGTTTTTGAAATGCATTATCTATGTGTCTATCTATCTATCTATCTATTGAGGAGAGTATTGATGCTTAAGGAGCCAAAGTACTTGTCAAAAATCTCTCCCAAGTCGATGGTGGAGCCCAGTTTTTCACCTAGAAAGTGAAAGACAGGATGGAATAAAGTCACACTTTTGAATTGAAGTTTTGATTTTTCATGTGAACATATGCCAAAAATCAATACTTTCGAGCACTGTCTTTGAGAGTGGTGTGGACAAGATATTGAAAAATAATAAAGAATGTTTGAAAGTGCTTTTGGCTTGAAATTGACAAACACAAGTTTCAAGTTTGTTTGTATCAAAAAGGAGTACCAAGAGAGAGGGTTTAGGAGGAGAGAGAAAGGAGATGAAAAAAAGAACTGAGATGTATTGAATACACTTACCAGCTCTCCATAAAGAATGTGACGATTATATGATAAAAACATACTAATAAAAAATAAAAATTATAAAAGCAAATTGACTAGCTTCATGGAAAGCTTTCTCAAATATTTCTTTATTTCTGCATGCATAAACATACGACACACCTACACATACGCACATAAGCATATATGTACACATATGCACATATAAATGCATACATGCATTCACATGAATGAGTGTTCACACACATGCCTGTGCCTAGAATGTGCATGTGTGCATGCATTCACATTTCTTTTTTTTTTTCTCCGGCACCAGGGATCGAACTCACAATCTCACGCCTGCCAGACAGGCACTTAAGCCACTGAGCCAAACTCCTGGCCCTGCATTCACATTTCTATTCTGATTTTTTTTTTTCTCTCTTTTTGTGGCACCGGGAATCAAAGTCACAACCTTGTGCCTGCCAGGCAGGCGCTTAAGCCACTGAGCCAAAATCCTGGGCCGCATTCACATTTCTAAAGTATAGGACTGACTTAAACTTAATACTGGAAGCTACCAGGAACTTCCCCCCATCCTTGGATTCTGCTTTTTGCATTAAAATTTTTTTCTTCTGTTTCTTGTCTTCATTTTTTCTTTTATTTCTAACCTTTGCCCTTCTTCCTTCTATTTACCTACCATTCAGTCTCCTCCTCTCTCCCTCTGCCTCAGCCTCCGAATCTCTTCTTCCCCTGGTCAATCTCTCCATCATAGCCCTTTGCTTTCCTCTCTCAATATTTTCCTTTCTATGTTTCTTCAAGGTTTTTTTTACTCAGCACAACCTGGATTTTACTAGCTTTGCTATGAAAAACTGAATCTATTCTGTGATTACTTTTTTATTTTTTATCAATATTTGATTTATTTTTAAATCTTTGAGAAAGCTTGCATACTTCACCTGTTTTTAGAAGGTCAACATAGTAAATGCAAGGAAAAAACCCTGGCCTGCCACATGAGAGTTTCCCATAGAACAATGTTCTTTAATGCATGCTCAGTAATGTCAGCTCTATTTTACAGATGATGGATGTAATGCTTCCTAAAACTTATGTAAAAACATGTTTTCACTCTCTCAGCAAGTACATATTCTTGTTTTTATAAAAGCAATCTGAAGTTTGTTCATGGAAGCAAGTAAATACTATTGGTGATTATGATCTAGTTATATTTTATGATAATGTAATATAACAAATACAAGCTCCCCAAACACTATAAAATGTATGAAATATGATATTTGCTGTAAACAGGTAAATGAGTATAAATTATTTCCAAAGTCATACATTTTAAACCACTTACACACACACACACACACACACACACAATACTTCATGTACTACGGAGTTATATCCTGATAAATCAATTAGAGGCTGAAGATACTGCAATCTGAAAGTACATTTAATGTACACAGCCCACGACACCTCATAGTTTATCAATGCCTACTTTGAACATGGTCAAAGCACTTGAATTAGCTTACATTTGACCAAAATCACTAACACTAAAGCCTGTTGTATAATAAAATTTCTAATATCTCAATTAATCTATTGAATATGCTATTAAAAATAAAAATGCAGAATACCTGTATGGCTAAGTTTTGAGCCATCATGCAGTTGAAACATGACAAATTTAATCATTTTAATTCAGAAACTGTTAATAAATAGATGGATATACAATTAGATAAATGACACAAAAATTATTACTATCTTCAGATGCAAGTATGAAGTGGATTTAGTTATTTGTAACAGCTATTTGTGTTGTAGAAACTATTAAGAAGATCTTACCATCCAAAGGTGATTTCAGATTAAACTGATAAAAATCTACTTTGGTTCTTACATGTTTCCTTGATTAGTTTGGCCTCTGAAGTTTATTGATACTCAATGATTAAAGTTCTTTTGCTCTTTTATAAGATTGGAGTATAGTCATTACCAATTTTCTATAAGCAATGTATTTCCATCCTTGGGTACACTGTAAATTTAATGTACAAACTATTTTGTTATATTCATTACTAATTTGGGGATCAAAGACTCAATTTTAAGGGTTATACCCTGAAATGAATTGCCAAGAGCCTGTGATTCAGAGAATACAATACTCTTAAAATGCAGAACATATTGTAATGCTTCATATTTACCTGAAAAAGTAAAATATGAACAAGGGCCAGATCCTAAATACCAACACATAGTACCCTGTCTCTTATCACACCTAGTAGAGTTTTTTTCCACCTGCTAGAAAACATGAGTTATTAAATAAAGGCTAAAATTTATTTAAAGAAATTGTGAAACATATTCCATAAGGGAGAAAAATTTGATTTTATCATCTTTTGTCTCATCACCTACTAACTGCAGAAAATCTACTGCTGTTGGATTCTTAAACTTGAAGTGTTGAATTCCTTTGGGGAGACAGATACAGATGAGCTGTTTCTTTAAAGAGGTATCTGTACTCCTATGTCCATTAAAATACTATTCACAACAGTCAAGATGTTCAAATAAGTCAAATTTCCTTCAGTGAATAAATGGATAAAGAGAATGTGGCATATACTTACAATGTAATGTTATTTAGTCTTGACAAAAAGACAAACACATTTCTAAATGTGACAACATGGATGACCTTAGAAGCCATGGCAAATGCTGTGTGATTTTACTCATATCAAGTGTACAAAGCAATCAAACTCTTACAATAAGAGAGTAGAATAGTAGTTTCCAGGAGTTGGGAGGGGGAAAGTAGAGCGTTGTTATTCAATAGGTACAAAGTTTCAGTTTTGCAAAATAAACTCTAGAAGTTTCTGAGAATAGATAAAAATGTTAACATGATTAGGTGTTATCAATTATATGTTCTATTTGTTTATAGTCAACATGTTGTGCACTTAAAAATTGTTAAGAGGGAGAGTTCATATTGTGTTCTCATCGCAATAATGTAAATAAATAAAGAAAGAAAATTTAATCAGGCATCTCAGTGTTGTGTTCGTGAAGCTATGATGGTATGTGACAGTGAAATAGGTCCTTGAAGAGATGTCTGGTGCAGGTGTAGCAGGTTGGAATGCTTTTATGGAGAATGCAATCTTGGAGAAATACTTAGGGGTTGCAAAAGTCTTCCAGTCAGAAGGGTGATAGTGTAAATTATAGAGAAATGTCATGGTGCAATCTGATGGATCTGGTTGAGAGGAAGGTTAGAAAGAGAAGGAAAAAGGTGTATCATGTTTTTACTTTCCCTCACTATGTTTTTTGTCCCCTTTTGCCTTTTTTTTTAAAGATATACATCAAAATGTTTAATGGTTATTCTTATGCTAACAGGAAGGTTACTTTAACTGAAGTTACAGGTAATTTAATACTTGTCATTCATTTAACATAATTGAATCAAAGACTACTCCTTGACAAATATTTAGTGAATTGAATATAAAGTAAAAATCTTAGTTATTATGGGGGAGTATATATATATATATATATATATATATATATAGTATAGAGAAAGAGGCAGAGAGATCAGGATTATACAGAGTGTAATCATTACTGGACACTTACACACTTATGCACAAAATCATAGTCAAAGATAGTAACAAGACTGGTGGGTACTTGCAACTTGAGTCTGAGGGAAGGATGTGTCTAGTGATCAGAACAAAAGAGATTTTTATCCAAACCAGATTGTACCTGATTCATCTAGGTCTAATATTGAACATACCAAGCACTTTCTTGGCACTTACCACACCAAGGTCCAGTTATGGAGAGCCACGTACCATTCAAATGGCATTATTTGTTTTAGTACTCTGAGACACTATCTGAGGAAACAGACTCAGGTTACTTGGGAACAGTCATGATATTTGTACACAAAAGGATATCATATATATATTATAAGGATATTATATATATTATAATGTATTATATATTCTCAGAGGAAAAACTCCCATTGAAAGTGAGATGCAATAGCCTTTGGGTACTCTAATTATTCAAAAGTTCTGGGAGCCAATGTGCCACTTGTAATACTCAGAAGTATATGGATAATATTTAATTTAATACTTAATACTTAATTGTATTGGAACATACGATAATTTTTGAGTGCTAGAATAATCCTTAGAGATACTTTTATGTTGTTTTATATTTCACATGGCAAGGTAGAGTCTGGTATGGGCCAGATAACATACAAGGGTCCTCCGTGGACAGGAATAGGGCTGGTATCCTCATCTTTGGATTTACCACTCTCTGTAACTTAACTAAGTGTGCAGTGTGGAATTTGAATATTATTCACTTTGTACAAAATTTAGAGTACAACCCCCCCCAAAATTCAGAGTACTGTTTTCAAATGTTGGAAACAAAAGAGTTGATGAAATCTAAGAGAAAACAGGTCACCAGAGTCTCCTGGCTTGTACTGAGTAATCTGGTGGTTGATAGGACATTGTGCAAAACAAGTCATAAAGGATCCCCCAGGACAGGAAAGCCATTATCTTGGGAATTGGGGTTGTGCTCATTCCATTCACTGAAATAAGTGAATCCAGGGGAATATTGAGAAACTAGCTTTATACAGTGAATTGAGGAAGCTCATGGTACATTGTTGATCACTACTAGTCATAGGTGTATAGGCTTGGGTTTTCAAATTAGACTCACACTGAACACGTGAATGCAGGAGAGATGAACAAGGAAATAATAATTTTACTCCTAAAACTGGATTATATAGCTCATTATGTATTATGGACTGTGTAGGGAGAGAAGAGAGCATCGGCCAATTTCTCAGTTCTAAGAGAACAACAATAAGCAAAGGACAAAAATCCGTTCCAAAATTTACCCTAGAAAAAGAGCATTTCTAGAGTAATTGTATACTCTATCACTTAACAAAGCAAAACAAGGAAAAGAATGTGCTCAGAAGAATCCATTTGGCCGTGATGAGTTAAGAATTCCCAGTTGTGCTTCCTTGATGATCACATGAGCAAGCACTGGAATTCACCATGGGATTCAAACCCTGCTTGAATCACTTCCTCACTACCAGGTAGCCTAATTCTCCTTTCTTTCTATATGCATCTCAAATACCAAATTCCACTTGTTTATTGTAATAGTTTTTTGTCATGATTTCTGTGACGTCACAATTTATTCTTTCATTTATGTTCCTAAAAGCCTTGGAAGGTGACACAAACCAGGAACCTAAAAGGTGTTTGCTAAATCATGAAGTTAGCCAAATTATTGAAACATAATAAACTAAGAAATGAATATGAGGTTTGGATTAGGTCTTTAAACACCATCACTCTGATCATTTGGAGAATATCATAATTAACCACTGTCAAATATATTTTTCAACAAACTCTTTTATCCTAAGATCAATTTGAGCTGCATCTCAGCATTTCCCCTCTCCAGGTCAGCTTTTCCATGTTAAATTCTCCATTCTTCTAATAGTACTTTGGTTTGATCTTTTTCAGCTAAATTGTTTTTTTCCTTCATCTGTTTCTTCTACTGATTTCAATATTACATTTAGTCAGACCTTTTTCCTCACATGACTTTTCTTAACGTTTCTTTATTCTTGATTGTTTTTCCAGACAGTTAAAAAACTCTGAATCTGAAGTGGTATTCTTGTCTGTCATATCTCAAACCAAAGCTTGTCTTAAATTTTGTTTCTGATGCAACTTTCATATTCCCAGAGGCACTATCTTCTGGAAAGAAGATAATTGATAATCAATTCATTGATAATTAATAATTAATTGAAAATAAAATCTGGACACTTAATTGAAGAGATTTCAAATTAGATATTGCTTTGTATAAATCATATAGGAGCACTGTGTTACTTAACTTTCTATTGCAGTAACAACATAATCTAGAAGATCAATTTAGAAAGAGAAAAATTTCATTTTCTTTTTTTTTAAATTTTTTTGTGGTACCGGGGATCAAACTCACAACCTCATGCCTGCCAAGCAGGCACTCAAGCTACTGAGCCAAACTCCTGGCTGAAAGAGAAAAATTTCTTTTAGCATACAGTTTTAGAGATTTCAGTCCATAGCAAATTGGCTGTATTGCATCGGGGCCTGTGTAAGGGCAGTTCATTTTGTGGGGAGCACATGGTAGGATAAAGCTTCTCGCTTCATTCCAGAGCATAAAACAAGCAAGAGAAAAGGAGTGAAGAAGTGATTAGAGTTCCTCTGTCCCTTTCAAGGTATTTCCTCAGTGATTGGAGGATCTCACTACAGACACTACCTCTTAAAGTTTTTGTCACTTCTCAATAGCTCCATGGACTTTTGGGGGACATTACAGATTCAAATTATAACAAATATGCATTTCTGTAACTTTTTACCTAAATGGTGAATCATAACCCAAGATAAAGCAACAGAATAAGGACGGGCATGGCTAGATTGAAATTGTGCAATGGGTCAAGGAAGCAATTTGTAAAACTCCACAGCTTAATGGAACCAAAGCTACTTTACCTGAGTAAGAATGGCAAACAATGTAAGGTAAAGAATTGCAGAACACGTCAGTCACAGTTGCTATGAAGTAGGCAAAAATTTAGTGGAATAAGCAGTCCAGTTGTGTAGTGGTAACTACAAGTAGATCTCTTAGAGTCACATGATACCAAATAATAGCTAAAGTATTTTATGGGTTGGATATGGGCATCCTGATATTGTTATAGTTTGCAAGTGTTTTTGTTTATTAATTTTTTAATGAATTCCTAGTAGCAACTTATATCTCCTCTGCTCTGGTGTTTTCTTTCAGCAGTCCTGTCCCAGTGTAGAATCTATTCTGCTGTGAATAAGAAAAATACAAGGACAGTTTCTAGTCCCTGGGGCCTACAGGCTAACTCCTGGTTCACATCATATAAGTAGATAGTTTGCTGTTAATAAAGTAGGCTCAAATGTATTATCTCATTTAATCATTTATACCATACTGCAATGTACATACCACACAGATAAACAGGGAAACTTAAACTTAAGGAGTTAAGGTAACTGTCATATGGTTACCAGATAAAGAATTAAAATAATCCTGGACTTCTATTAATTATGATTCATGTTTTCTTTTACAACATCATACAGTAAATACAATATAAAATATCTTTACAGTATAAAATATCTTTGCATATGCAGCCTTCAAAAACTTCAAAGCCCTCAAGTTTCTAGGAAAAGAAGAGCAAGTAAGACCAAAGTTCATAGAAAGGAGGAAATTGTAAAGATCAGAGCAGAAATTAATGCAATTGAGACTACCAATACAAAGAATTAATGAATCAAATAGTTGGTTCTTTGAAAGAATTTTAAAAACTTGATATACATCTAGCCAATCTTATCAAGAAAAAGGAAAAAAACTCAAATTCATGCAGTGAGGAATGAAAAGGGTAAAGTCACTACAGATCCTGTAGAAATTCAGATCATCAATACTTCAAAAATCTTTATTCGCATAGGCTGGAAAACACAGAAGAAATGGACTGATTGTATGAATTATCAAAGCTGAATCAAGAAGATGTAAAAATTCTGAATAACCCAGTATCAGTTACTGAAATAGAAAACATAATCGAAAACTTACCAAACACAGAAAAGCCTAGGTCCTGATGGATTCAAGGATGAATTTGGCAAGATATTTAGAGAAGATTCAATACCAATACTCCTCAAACTCTAATGAAATTGAAAGGGAAGCAATTATCCCTAACTCATTCCTAGAAGCATGTATTACCCTCATAGCAAAACCAGAGAAAGACCCAACTAAAAAACAGAACTACTGGCCAATCTCACTAATGAACACAGATGCAAAAATCCACAATAAAAACTAGCAAACAGAATGCAGCAAATCATCAAGAAGATTATACACCATGACCAAGTGGAATTCATCCCAGGAATGCATAGATGGTTCAACATGCAAATTAATAAATGTAATACACCACATCAATATAGCCAAAGACAAAAATCACATGGTCACCTCATTAAATGCAGAAAAAGCTTTTGATAATGTCCAACACTTATTCATGAGAAAAACCCTACAGAATATTGGAATAGATGGTCTCTACCTCAATCTGATAAAGCTATCTATAACAAACTAATAGCCAGCATCATACTAAAAGGACAAAAACTGAAAGCTTTCATTCTGAAATCAAGAACAAGACAAGGATGCCCACTATCACCACTCATATATTATGGTTCTGGAGACATCAGCCAGAACAATTAGACAAGAGAGAGAAATAATAGGAATAAGGAGAGGAAAGGAAGAAATTAAATTATCATTACTTGCAGATAACATGATACTCTACATAGAAGATCCCAAAATCTCCACCAAAAGACTATTAGAATTAATAAGCAAATTCAGCAGTGTAACTGGATACAAAGTTAATACTAAAAAATCAATAGCGTTCTTGCACACAAACAACAAACTCACTGAGAGAGAAATTATGGAAATAATGAGTTTTACAATAGCATTGTAAAAAAATCAAATATTTAGGAATTAATCTAACAAAGGATGTAAATACAAGATCTATATATTGAAAATTACAATAATTTTCACTGAAAAAGGACAATGAAGAAGACATCAGAAAACTGAAAGATATCACTTGCTCATGGATAGGAAGAACGAACATTGTGAAAATGCCGTATTTACAAAACTGTTATACAGATTTAATTTAACTATGATCAAAGTAGCATCATCACACCTCACAGATCTACAGAAAACATTTTTAAAATTCATTTGGAAACAGAAGAGACCTAGAATAGCAAAGGTAATCCTGGGCAACAAAGGGCAAGGCAGGAGGCATCACAATCCCTGACTTGAAATTATACTACAAAGGTACTGTGATAAAATCAGCACGGTACTGGCAAGAAAAAAATAATTGAGGATCAGTATCCCACAATAGAAGATGCATACACAACTAAAAAGGCACTCAGTCACCTTATCTTTGACAAAGGTGCCAAACATGTTCACTGGAAGAAAGACGGCCTCTTTAATAAATGGTACTGGAAAAATTGGTTTTCCACATGCCAAAGACTAAAAGTAGATCCATGCCTATCATAAGGCATTAAACAAAGTCAAAAAGGAACAAAGATCTAAATATTAAAACATAAACCCTAAATCTACTGAAAGAGAAAGTAGGTAGAACTCTTGAAGACTTAGGTGTAAGCAAAGAGTTCATGAACAAAATGCAAAACTGCATAGGAAGTACTTCAAAGGATCAACAACTGGGTTCTCATCTTATTACAAAGTTTTTGGATATCAAAAGAAATCACCAACATAGTGAAAAGAAAACCCACAGAATAGTGAAATGTTTTAGCCACCTGTCCCTCATACAAAGGACTTATATCTAGAATATATAAAGAATTGAAAATAATAAGGCCCCCAAATTCAAACACCCAATCCAAAAATAGGCATCTGAGATGAACACAAACTTCTCAGAGGAAGAAATACAAATGGCAAATAAACGTATGAAAAAATGTTGAACATCACTGGTCATTTGAGAAATGCAAATTAAAACAACACTGAGATTCCATCTCCAGACAGAATGGCTATCATCAATATATCAAAAATAACAAATGCTGGAGGGGCTGTGGGGAAAAAGGATTCCTTTTCCACTCTTGGTGGGAGTGTAGACTGGTGCGACCACTGTGGAAATCATTGTGGAGATTCCTCAAAAGCAAGGATTGGAGGCCCCATTTAATCCAACTATTCCCCTTTTGGGTATTTTCCCAGAAGAACTCAAAACATATTACTACAGTGATATATGTGCACCCATTTTTTATAGCAGCACAAATTGTAAGAGCTAAATCTTGGGACCAACCCAAATGCCCATCAATCACAGAATAAATAAAAAGATGTGGTATTTTTATACAATGGAGTACTACTGAGCTATAAAGAAGGATAAACTAAAAGATTTTATAGTTTAATGGATGAAATGTGATAAAGCTCGTAAGTGAAATAAATCAGACTTGCATGTGTAAATATTGTATTGTCTCCATAGTGTAAAAAACTGAAAGAACAAATAGGATCCAAAAGGTAAAATAGATATTGTGAAAGTGAAAAAGAAAGAAACTGTTCAAAAGGAAAGAACAACTGGGATAGGGGAAAGAAGAATGGAAAGAAGGGCAATGATACATATATATTCTTCTTTCTATATATATATTAGAAAATTACACTACTAATCTCTGTTCATCAAAAAGAACAATCTGCACTTTCGTTGTTTGACTGATCATCTTTTTCATGCCTATATCTTGTAATTTCAAGCACTACTTTGAAGATAAAAATATGCAACATATTAACCATTGTCAATCCATTATTTGGTTTTGAAATTCTATATCATTTTTTTTGTTGTTTATAAAACACTTTAAAGACCTAAAATTTAGAGTTAAATTTACTACTTACTGCTAGATCCTACTAGCTGCAGGATCAGTGCTAGTTTTTGTTCTCTGTGTATATGTACATTTAAAAATATATACACATGAATACATTCTATATATGCATGTATATATATAAACTATGTACACATATGTGTTTCTGTATGCATGTATGTCTAGAATACCCCCCTCCAAAGCAGGGTATTCTAACGAGCTCAGAAGTGGGAATTTTAGAAATTAACTGAATCTTGGGGACACTCTACTCTTTAGTGGATTAATCCATTGGTGAATTCATAGCAAAATGTGATAGGGCCTGGTTGGAAGAAGTGTTTCACAGGAAATGTGATTTTGAAGGGTGCATCTCCTTCCCCGGCTCTCCCCACCCAATCCCTGCCACCCACTTCCTGGCTGCCATGAGGTGAGCAGTTTTTCTCCTCCAAAACAATGATGTTTCTGCCTTGGAAACTGCCATCAATGGACTAAAACTGTGAGGCAAGATAAACTGCTACTCCTTTAACTTGTAAATATCAAGTATTTTGTTCCAGAAATAGGAAAAAGATCAATACACATACATATAGTGTAATTTTCCTAAAATTTTTGCTCTCTGAATGAAGTTCTTCAAATTATCTACTTTTTCTTTACTAAGATATGAATTTACTAGAGTGCTGAAGTTTGTTGGGGGGAGCTATATGCTGAGCTTTCCCTAATAAATAAGCACATAAAGTTAAACTTTTTTGTTCATTTGTAACACTAAAGATTTTTATTTTCTTCATTTCTACTGGTATGATGTTGCTTCTTTGAAAACAGTTGATACCAAAAGTCAGTTTTTACTTATCTGACAGTGACAATTTGGGGTTACCTCTAGGATATAATCCACAGTCCTTCTGTTTTTACACAGATGACTGAATATTTTAATGTCAGTACAAACTAAGGATTTAGGGCACAGCTTATAAAAACACAACATAGACATGCAAAAGAATCATTTTCAGAATCCTTATGGGTTTGGGAAAAATGATGGATAACTGAGTTTTTATCTCAGAGCCTTTCATAAAATGATTACCTTCAGAGCCACAAAATGCTTTTAATTTTTAATGTGCTGTGTTTATTTCTAAATGGTAGAGAAACCTAGAGTTAATTACAAGATGCAAGTCTCTCTTGTTTATATGTGGCATATGCTCCCTGGTTGCAGTGCTTGCTACACCCTGGGTATCCCTCTCATAAAACAGATGCTTCAAGGAAGAAAAGGGGCATAGATTCATCTTTAATGATGAAAAAGTTTACTCTTTCAGAAAAGGCTTTCTTAGAGCTGAATCAAGTATTTGATTTTTCACTAAAATACAAAGTGAAAACCATTTTTAACAAATGCTGTAGTTAGAACCAACTGAACAAGGACTTGAAGAGGACTTCGTGTTATTGTCTAAAGTCCAATTTACAGTCACTTAACTTGTCAACTTAGGTGCTTTATTTATCGATTGGGCATCAATATTTAATCTTCTGATTCTGAAGAAATTGTAACATCCCATCCTATGTTCAGTACTTTTTTTTAAAAATCAACTTCTAGACTCTATAACACATAATTTTTTTTTTTTTTTTTTTTTTTTTTTTGCGGCACCGGGGATTGAACTCACAGCCTTGCGCCTGCCAGGGCAGGCGCTTAAGCCACTGAGCCAAACTTCCGGCCCTGATTTTTTGAGGCAGGGTCGCACTATGTAGCTCAGGTCGGCCTTGCGCCGCGTTGTAGCCCAAGCCGGCCTCGAACTCACAACGCTCCGCCTACCTCAGCCTCCCGAGTGCTGGGATATAACACATAACTTTTAAAGTTTTGCTTGTTTTGAGAACTTACTTTTTGCTAAGATGTATTTTGACTTGATCGATATTTTTGAGCAAAATATAGGTTTAACTGCTCATGTGACTCCTATTTTAATGTCAGTGTTTACAAAAAATCAAAGTAAGTCGAAAGTAAGTCAGGTGTGGTGGCACCCACCTTTAATCCCAGCACTCAGAAGGCTGAGGTAGGAGGAGCGTTGTGAGTTCCAGGCCAGTTTGGGCTACAATACGAGCACAAGGCTGGCCTGAGCTACATAGTGCGACCCTACCTCAAAAAAACCTAGGGCTGGGAGTTTGGCTCAGTGGCTTAAGCACATGTGTGGCAGGTGCGATGTTGGGAGTTTGATCCCTGCTGCTGCTGCAAAACAAACAAATGAAAAAAAAAAAACACCAAAGTAAGTGTTCTTTTTACTCTTTTCAAAAAATCACAATATATCTTCCTCTCTTGTTTTACCTCACTCTTTGTCAACTGCTGTGGTCATTAACATTGTGATTTTTGCTGAATGTCTTGTTTCTTATTTCCAGCAGTATGCACATGAAATTCTCACATTTTATTATTATTAAGTCCTTGATGCACATACATACATGTGCCCATGTATGTGCAAGACAAGGCTTCATATTTAATTTGAATAATAGGCTGAAAATGACTCAAAATCTTATTTTTCTTAGCAATGCTTTGGGCATTTGCAGAGAAAAAATATGTAGAGAGAAATGATTCCACATAGAACTTGTTTCATCAGTAACATAAAGTCCAAAAGTTGGTCTTTCTGATCAAAATCTAGGGGTACCTTAGATGTTAATATAAATCATGCTATTAAGTAGCCTCTAGTCATGTCCAGCTTTCAAGTTCAACATAGAAAGTTGTGATTTAGCACATGCATTCTGGGAACAGATAATTCGATTGAATTCTATATTTTCATTCACAGGATAGGTATGATTTCTCTCAGTTTATCTATAACCCCCACTATACAAGAGCTCTCTTTTTTCTGTATTCACAATTCTTGTTATTGTGACCCTTTCCAAAGTTGCCCATTTCAGTGGGTATGTGGTGCTTTCTTTCATGGTTTTGATATAGATTCTCTGATGATTAATGATTCTAAGTATCCTGTTTGGAAGTTTCTGTTCACATAGCTTGTTCATCTTAAAAAACTGGTTTGTATAACTTCTTATTTTTTAGTTTAAATAGTTCTTTAGACACAAGTCTTTTTTATGGTGTATGTCAGCAAAGTGGCATTATTATTATTTCTATTATGTTTTGCCTTACTCTTGATAGGGCCTTCATATTGAACTACATCCTCAGGTTCACAAACCTTAAGTGTTTTGTTTTGTTTGTTATTTTTGAGACAGGATCATCGACCAAGTGGAGCTAGAACACGCAGCCTCCTAGGGTGCTGAGATTACAGAAATGTGCCACCATGGCTCACTTCCTTACTATTTTAAAAAGCATAAAACATTAATTTTGATAAAGTACAATTGATAAAACTATCTCAAAGTTTGTTCTTTCATGCCCTAATTAAGAAATTTTTTTCTAATCCATTGCTATGAAACTTAAATTTTCTTCCAGTTTAATACTATTCTGCATGAATATATTGTGACCTACATATGCAACTGAAGATTTTTCACGAGTCACATTAAACAAGAAAAAAGAAAGAAAATTTGATCTAATATAACCAGAATTATATCATTTTAACACATCAATACAAATGCTATTAATGAAACACATTTTTTAGTATGAAATCTGTGAGGACTGGTGTGTGTTTAAAAGTTTTAGCATAAGTCACATATGACTAAATACAGTTCAAGTGCACAATAATCCCATGTGGTGAGTGACTACCATAATGGATAAAATAGTTACACTCATTTAATAGTTAAACTTTCACATTGATATTGTTAATTAATTTTGAGTTACTTTTTGTATATGGTGTGAGATAAGTGCCAAAGTTAATTTTTCCCATATGGCATCTCTTTCCAGTTATTAAATGATTATCATTTTGTTATTAAATTACCTTGGTCTCTTGGTAAAAATAAGTTACAATAAATTTGTATGTCTTTTTCTGTACTCTCTACTCACTCACTTTAATTGATTTATATTCATTAATTTGATTATTTTAGCTTTATGGCTAAGTATCGAATGAGGTAATATTAATACCCCAACTTTGTTTTTATTCATTTATTTTTTTGTCTGATTAGGATATTCTTCATTCTTTTGTGTGTTCACAAACATTCTAAAATTATTTGTTAAGTATTATGTTTTAACCAAAGCTAATGAAATTTCATTGTGCTTAGAGCTCAATTAGTATAAAAATTAATTTTCTAATTATTGTAAGCTTTAGCCACTGAAACATAGATAGATATATTGATATTTAATTCCTTCATTGATGTTTTCTACTTTTGTGTTCTTGCCAATATTTTGTTAGTATTAAATATTTCAAATTGATATTTTATTTATTTTTATGATGCCAATTTTAAATGGTTTTATTGAAGACACTGAATTTCCACTTATAATACAGTGCTTATAAAGTGCAATGTCATATTTTCCCTGTGTACATGTTCCATTATTCAAGTGTTGAGAATGCCCAGTACTTTACTATAGCAGTTAAAGTTTAATAACTACCACAGAATTTGCTAAAAATTTAGGTCCTTCAATTTTGTTACTATTGTGGAATAATGCTAACTCACTGTATTTGGGGTTGGCTTAATCAACCTCTTCAACAGTGGGCCCTGAGGAAGCACCACCGGGTTGAGGAGCTCCTCCACCAGGGAAACCTCCAGGCATTCCTCCAGGCATGCCACCTGCACTCTGGTACACCTTGGTGATGATGGGATTGCAGACTCTCTTCAACTCCTTCTGCTGACGTTCAAATTCTTATTTCTCCACAGATTCATATCTAGTCAATTGATGATTTCATTACACTTGTGAAGAATCTTCCATTTATCTTCATCATTGTTCTTGCCCTGAAGCTCCTCATCTTCAGCAGTTGCTTTCTTATTGAAAGCATAGAACTCCAGTGAATTCTTGCAGGACACCTTGTCCCTTTGCTTCTTATCTTCTGTTTGGTACTTCTCCTTCCCAGACCATATGTTTTATGTCATCCTTGCTCAAATGGCCCTTATCATTAGTGATGGTAATCTTGTTCTCTTTTCCTGTACTTTTGTCCACTGCAGAGACCTTGAGGATGCCATTGGTGTCAATATCAAAAGTGACTTCAATCTGAAGAACACCATGAGCCATGGGAGGCCTGCCTATGAGTTCAAACTTGCCAAGAAAGTTGTTTTCCTTGGTCATGGCACACTCACCTTCATATACCTGAATAAGCGTACCAAACTGGTTGTCAGAGTTGGTAGAAATGGTAGTATTATGGTTGATGAGGACTGTCATGACTCTACCAGCAGTTTCAATATGAAGAGAAAGAGGAGTGACATCCAAAAACATCAAATTTTGAACATTTTTGGGCTTGTTTCCAGATACAATGGCTGCCTGAAAAGCTGCACCATAGGTAACAGCCTCACCAAGTTTGATGCTCTTAATTTTTTTCTATTGAAGATATTTTGTAGAAGATTCTTGATCTTGGGGATATGGGTAGAACCGCCCACCAGGACAATGTTATGGAACTGTGACTTGTCCAGTTTAGTGTCTAGAAAAGCCTTCTCCACAGGGTCCAGAGTGCCATGGAATAGGTCAGCATTCAACTCTTCAAATTGAGCACGAGTAATGGAGGTATAAAAATCGATTCCTTCATAGACGGAATCAATCTCAGTACTGGCTTGGGTGCTGGAAGAGAGGGTTCTCTTTGCTCTTTCACATGCAGTAGGAAGATGACAGACAGCTCTCTTGTTCTCACTGATGTCCTTCTTATTCTTGCACTTGAATTCAGCAATAAAATGACTGACCCCTCGATTATCAAAATCTTCTCCAGCTCAGTGGGTGTCTCCAGCTGTAGATTTCATTTCGAAGATTTCACCTTCAATAGTGAGGATTGACACATCAAAAGTGCCACCTCTTAAATCAAAAATCAGCACATTTCTTTCAGATCCAACCTTTTTGTCTAAGCCATAAGCAATAGCAGCAGCCGTTGGCTCATTTAAGTACATTAAGAACAGCAATGGTTCTAGTAGCCTTGGTTGCCTGACACTGAGAGTCATTAAGGTAAGCTGGCACAGTGACCACAGCATTGGTAACAGTCTTCCCAAGGTAAGCTTCTGCAATTTCCTTCATCTTTGTCAGCACCATAGATGATGCACAAAGGACACACAATAAAATACCCACAGTGACTATTTTTGGTATTCAAAGTGTAAATGAATTTAATTTTACTCATTTTAACTTTCTTTATAATCACTAAACATGGATAATAATTGATACATATATTTAAATATTTTTATGTGTTGACCTTCAAATTTCTCTTGTGGGCTATATTGTATCCAGAAGTAGAAACTCAAAATATATAAAATACAATGATTTTTCCTTTGAACATTAATTCCATATGAACTTGATAGAATATGTGCAGTATGTTTGTATACTTGAACGTATATAGAGTAGAAGCATAATTTGAATTTATACAAAACAAGAGATTTAAAACAAATTGATATTTGCATCTATTGCTTCTCCTTGAAGTACTTCTGTGGAATTTTGCTACATATGTACAGACACTTCAGTGCCACACTTGAAGGGGCACTGTTCTTGCTCTTCACCCAGACATTAATAAGAATAATTTCTAACAAACAGAAAACTTATCCTGGTTCATGACTATGTATTGCAATAATATAGTTTTAGTATTTGTACTGCTGCTGAAGGAATGCCTGGACATCTGGAAATATAAGGTTCAGTTCAATGTAGAGTGAAGTGTACAAACTTCTCATTAAACACAAGTAACTGCAGTTGGACTCAAATAAACTATATATGTATTGTTTCTTATCTTCCTTCAGTTTGCTTTTAATCTTGTATTAGATTGGTATGACAATCTGTAAACAGTGTAAATTAAGCACTAGGGCATAATGGTGAAAGGAAAGTTCCACTATTATTTAAAATCTCATCATATGTTGGTGCCACTGATTTAATATTCTAAATATAAATGCTTAATGTACAGTTGAAACCTTGCACTTCTGAAATGTGTTTACATTTTCTGAAGTATATAGTGTTCCCATTCATTATGCATTAGTTCATTGTTACTTTACCCTTCTGGACTATAATAAAGGTCTCAAATTCACCTTTACTTAAAAATTGAATGCTTATTTATTTATGTGACAGATTACAAAATTGTCTATACTTTTCTTTCTACATTTGTGTCCTTACCCTTTGTCACAAAGCATTTCAACGTATTCCCAATATGGTTTTGAGCTTGACAATAAACTCATTTTGACTGATGTGAGCTGAAGCTTGAGAAGCATTTGTAATAGTCAGTCTGATCTTCCTGATCTTGCCCTTTGTCATTGCCATGAGAAGGACATGCCCGGACTAGTCCACAGGCCTCAGGAAAAAGTTGAGAGTGTATTTGAGTGGTCGCTGTCAATCTGAATGAGCTCATCAGACATTCAGCTGTCAGCACTGAGACATATGCGCAAGTCTAGTAAGAAGCAGAAGTGCTACCCACAAACTACAGCCTAAGCAGTTTCCACACTTGTGAGCTAAATTTGTTGCTCATTGTTTTACATCTCTCAGGTCTTCTGGTTGTTTCTTATATAATACTACTAGGAAAATTAATGTGTCATACTGTAACAGTACTACCATAATAAAGTATTACCCTAAAAGAAACTTAGTATGTTTGGGTTTGTTTTGGGACAATGTGGGCTGTTAAAAGTTAAAAGTGACAAAAGGTGTCGAAGATGTAGCTTAGTAGTAGAGTTCTTGTCTAACATGTTGTCAACCCACTCAAGGGACCCAAGGCAGAGTTTTGAGGGTGAGATCACAAGGTTAAAGCATGCACATGCAGGGCTGGGAGTTTGGCTCAGTGACTTAAGTGCCTGTCTGCCAGGCGCGAGATTGTGAGTTCAATCCCCAGTGCCACAAAAAAAAAAAAAAAAGAATGCACATACGCAAGACATCAGCAACAGCAGCAGGCAGCATGGAGCAGAGCAGAGCAGAAGAGCAAGAGTCTTGAGAGAGCTGCCTGTGTCTTTATTGTATAATTCTTATACAGGTTGTTATCTCATGTTTACATTCTTACATAGTGCTATAACCAGCACATGGGTGTTTACCTGTACTAAGTCATGGTTACTAACTGTATCCCATTGTGCACCTGTGTTAGACAAGTGAGGCCAAATCTTCAGGTGTCCTTAGATGCCCCTGAGCTTTGAAGCAGGCTTAGTGGCTCCCTATATCTCACCCCCTCAAAGTTCAGGGGTATAAAAATGTAACATTCTATATGTAACTGGGCACAAGTAGCTCTTTGCATTGCAGTTAACAAATGGAGAACCATGTGGTTTTGAAAAACCACTTTTTTCATTTGAACAGTTTCATCCATAAGCAATATCAAAGCCTGACATATAACATTCAAGGCCTGGGCCATATGTTGAACAAGGGCTTCAACCTGGAGGGCTAGGTTTATGGTCCATGGCTTTGGTCAGATGCTATCTGTGTTCAGACTCTATTATTAGTGGTGTCAACAGTCAATTTTCCTGGTCACATGCTATTCCTGGCTCCAAGGCAGCATGACACAGCACTGGGGCAAAACTTCAAGGCAGCAGCCAGAGAAAAAAGGACGAACAAGCCTCTTCTCCTCCCTTGTATTGTACACCCCCCACCAGGCGGTGTGTAGCACTCATAAAATCTCTGTGCCCTCCTCTTGCACAGGATGAGGATATTTACAAAGTAAGAACCCTGGATCCTTGCTGAGTCTCTCAGTTAAACTTCTAAACTTCTCAAGTTGACACAATGTATCAACCATAACAACCCCACAAGGGACAGCGTTCTACCTGTCAATCCTGAGCTGCCCAAACCAGAAACCTGAGTATCAGCCCCCTCAAGGTAGCCCAACTGTGCATGCCCACACATAGAGGGCTTTCTTTATGCATCATAAGCAATCATAGTGTCTGCAACTCTTCCTGCTGGCTTGACCTACCTGTTCTGGTTTCAGACCAAAGTACTTCTGTACTGGGCTAGACAACAGCTGATGTCCATTGTGGGTCTGAGTCATGGCTAGACCCATAAGTATATCCAGAATCAGCTAGAAGTCTCTCTTTCTCTTTTGTATAGGAACCAGGGGTCAATCCCTATAGTCTGTCCTCATGGATGTGTTCCTAAGTCATGTACATCATGGGTCTCAAAACTGTAGCCAGTTTTGCTGCCAACAGGCTACCCAAGAAAGAGGCCCACTGTTAAAGATACATCCCCAACACGTAAGAGTGAGTGCCTGTGGCACTCCACTCCTGGGATGGACTGTTCACATCCATACCAGCCCTCTGTCCTATGATTCCTCACAGGCATGCAGAGCAGTGTACACCACTGCTGTTTCTCAATCAGGGAATGCCAGATCTTGGCTCCCTTCTGCAGTTGTGACCAAAACCCAGCAGAGTGATTCTGCTTCCCCTGTTCTTGCCACAGGCCCCAGCCAAATCCATCATCATTCACACTGACAGTTAGGTTACATGGCAAGTTAGGGTCGATGACTCCTAGGGCTTGCACCTGTGCAGCTGTTCTCTTTGAGTCCTGAAAGCAGCTTCCACTGCATCTATCCAGCAAGCAGCTTCCTCTGCATCAGCACAGCCCCATGTTGTGCCCTGTTTGATCGTCTTGTATAAATAGCACTGCAGGGTAGCTAGGTGCAGTACATCTGCCAAAAACCTAGAAAGCTGACAATATGCTTGTAATTGGCATACTGTCATAGGTCTGGTCTTACTGACCATATGGTTATACTGACCCAAGAATTTGATAGACAAGCCAGGTCCCTGGATTTTGTCTTCATTTATGGTCCATCCCTGTGCCAGCAAAGATTCCTTCAGACTGTGCACAGTGGCTTTAAAATCTGCAAAACAATTAGGATAACATAGTATCATCAACACAAAACAGTGAAACAGAGTATAGCTTGGCACAGGTGGCCAGGTCCTGGGGGACCAGGTCATGACACAAAGTTGGGCTATGCTGATAATCTTGTGGCAACATCTGCAAGGTCCATTTCTTGCCATCCTGGGTGAAGGTAAATTGGTCCCGACTGCCAGCATCAGGGTGAGACTTCACAGTCATCTGCCATGATCCATCTGGCTTCTGCACTGGCCCTACTGAAAGGCTCTGTGCAGAGAGTATCATGCCTGCTTTTTCCAATTTCAAGACAGTCTGCTCCATCTCCTCATGTACTCCAGGCTGTCAGTACTTCTTCAACACACAGTCCACGTGGCCTGTGTGTGAGTCAGCAGTGCAGGGTGTGGATGGCCTTGAACTGTGGTTTTTACCATGTGAATTCACAACTGGAATTCCCTCTGCATGTTCAGCTGAGTGCCAGTCAGTATATCTACCCCAATATGTTTTCAGCAACTGGGGAAACAAACATCATACAGTTGTGGGGGCAAACATTCAATACCCAAAGTCACTTGGGTCTTCTGGACCATGACGTGACCACTATATCCTTCTGTGCATGCAGTAGGTCCTGTAAAATGGTCTGGCTTCCTGTGGTATCCATAAACACTAGTACATACTGTACGTTCTTGGGGACCAGTAAATAGTCAATTCCACATGTGTCCTCCAGTCTCCTCGTACTCCCAAGACCCAGGTACCTCAGCCTGTCTCATAATTAGGATAAAAAGAGGACAGTGTCACCTCCTGTTTCACTGGGGCTACTTTGGCCTTCTGTAAGGCCTAGGCCCATTGATGAGTATTGCTGCTCAGGGCATAATTGTCTCTGCACAGTGACCAACATATCCAAAGCCTGCCCGTCTAACTTATCTGTGGCTAGGCTGGAGGCTGGCATGTTCATTCAGATCTGCTGCCAACTGACCTTCAGTGATCCAGAGCCTGCCCTTGGGGGAATAGCCCTGCCTTCCTGGGCCCAACTTCTTTTTTTTTCTTTGAGGGTATAGTTTTTACAGATCTTGCCTTACCATAGCACTTCACTTCCACATCTCCCAGCCTGGCCAAGGCATCAATAGCATTGGGGATCAAGTGATCAGTAGAGGGGTCTGGATGCCACTAACTCAAACACGCCACCCAACCCACTCCTAGGATCATGTCCTTCATGTATGCCATCAGCAGTTCCTCATCTGGGCTACAGTACTGCAGTGCAAACATCATCTGCTGCATGCCCATTTCATGTAGCAGTTATCAAGTCTAGATAGTGACTTGATAGATTCTCCCAAAAAAGGAAAGCTGCTGCCAACAACCAATTTATCACAGTCTGCTTCTGGGGCCGTCCTCTGCATATCCTGCAGAACCAATCTCATAGAAGAAGTATGGACTATGTTAGTTATTTGGGACATCTTCTGAGGGCTAAACTGTGTGCTGTCAATCACATTGTCCAAGAGCTATAGCAGCCACACAGGCACTGTTTCACCCAGTTTCTGCTTTGTTTTTGCCAGCCCCTGCAGCTCCATGGCTGTATAGGTCATGTACATTGTGTGCCAGGTAGAGGTAGGCAGGACCTCCTAGTCCTCCTCCCTGGGCTAGGGGTTCCTCTATCTCCACTTTTTGATGAACAGCCAGCCTAGCATGCAAAACCAGGGGGTTTTCTGGGAGTTTTTCTCAGACACAAGGACTTATGCTTCTGGAGACATTTCTGGAGGAGGCAGTGCTTCCCAAGCCTTGCTACCAAGCTCTGCGCTAGCCAGCCATTGCTCGAGGTCCTCTTCTAACTGCTGCAACTGGTCTACTTGCCAGACAAGGCCATCTGCCTCTTGATTTACACAGCATAAGAAAGTGAAAAAACAGCCAAACCATCCACCTACCTTTTCACAGTGAGGGGGAGAATTTTTCTATCACTTCCAAGGCTTACAAGACATCTTCAGGCTCCAAATCAACTGTTTCCTGGTCCTCTGGGGCTTCCCAAACTGTCAGGATGGTGGCTACAGGTAGCCATGATGAGGCAGGGTTGCTTATCAGTCATTGTCTAGAGTTCCTCCTCACCTTTGGGTGCTATTTCCACAACCACCACAGAACCATTCACCTCAGTGTCCTGTTGACTATGCCAGCAGTCAACCCACTCAGGGGGCCCAAGGGAGATATTTGAGGGTGAGGCCCCAAGGTTAAAGAACACACATGCAAGACATCAGCAACAACAGCCGGCAGCATGGAGCACCGCAGAGCAGAAGAGCAAGAGCCAGAGAGAGCTGCCTGTGACTTTATTGTATAATTCTTATACAGGTTGTTATCTCATGTTTACGTTCTTACATAGTACTATAACCAACACATGGGTGTTTACCTGTACTAAGTCATGGTTACTGATTGTATCCCATTGTGCACTTGTGCTAGACAAGTGAGATCAAATCCTCAGGTGTCCTTAGATGCCCCTGAGCTTTGAAGCAGGCTGAGTGGTTCCCCACACAAGTATAAAGCCCTGAGTTCAGTTCCAGCACCACAAAAAATTAATGAGAGAAACAAATAGAATTACTTTAAATATTGAGAAAAATATTATGGAGTTCTCTAAAAAGAGCACTCTTAGATAATTGAGTAGCTTTGGAAAAGCAATATAATCTGATGATTTAGAAAGGAAAAGCTGTACTTAATGCACCTTTGTGTTTGTAGAGGGGGGACTTGTAAATAAACCAATAAAAATATCTCTTGCTTCCAGCTACATATGTTGGGGTACTTCAGGACATACTGACTCAATAATGAGCTGATGCATCATGAGAAATTGTCAAAAGAACTATTATGAAGTCAATAATTTTCAGGGTCTTTTGCCTGGAAAGTAAGTATGCTTCTCCTCTACCTCTTCTCTAACAAAGAAACTCATTTAAAGTTAAAACAGCTTCAGGATAAAAATATAATCAATGTTTTGGTGTTTTTATTGTTAAGAGTTATCTGAAAGAATCAAGCTGTTTCAAAGAAAGAAAAAGATCTTGGAATTTGATTGTACTGTCCCAAGGCAGTCTGACAAATTCAAAGTGATTCTGATTTTATCTAGAAAGTGAAGCACTGAACTACACACACACACACACACACACACACACACACATGCACACACTTCTGAGAAGGATTTTAGTTCATGGAGAAAACTCAAATCTGAAAGAAAGAAAGTTTATACATTTTTAGTTGTTTATTTTCATCTGATTATTTACTTTTTTAGATTGAAAGTTATGGCAAAAGTACTAGCCAACAATTTATCAACAGTGTTAACCAGTAGGAAAGTTTCTGCGCCAAAACTTTCTGCAGTGAAAGCTGTATAGAAAGTATGGTTTCTAATTTCTGAACAAAAGTCAAGAAAACCTTATCAGAGAGCAGAGTTTTTCTTCTTTGAAGATGAAATAGGCCTAGCTACACTTATTCATCAAGATTTCAAACTCACTATGGACGTGTGCCCTATGTATTCATCTTTGGCTTTTATTTCTGAATGAAAATGTTTGTTGTGGTTATCTTGTGCCACTCTTACCATTGTGTATTTGGTATTTATGAGGCAGATCACTTGTCTTTTTAGTTCACAGTTCTCTTAATGAAGAGGAGAGATTAATGATCTAAAATAGGTCACAACACTTTTGGGGACGTAATTTAATACATGAAATTTGTGGGTGAACTGAGGGATGAGTTTAAGCATATTTTTCAAGTTGGAAGGAAGTAATTATTGGAAGAAAACTGACAATAGCTGATATATTCTGAAAATTCTTGCCCTTTGCCATGGCACATTGCAATGACTGATGTCAGTCGCAGAACTGGTTTTGCCCAAACAAATAGGAAACAGGAACATGGGCAAAAGTGTTTGAACAATTGAAGTTGCTCTTGCTTTTGGCAATTTCCGTTATTATGAGAAAGTCATTCATAAGCTATTCTGTTGCCCTGAGGAGGAGGACGTGTATGCAGAGGCAACTGTCAGATATTTGAGCCAGAATAGCCTGGCCTTGTATACATGAATGTCAGTTATCAAAGTCTAATTATTAGCATTTGAAATTTCCTCCAAAGGTAACATGGCAAAGATAGCTTCAAAGGCTCTTCTTTTTAAGAAACATGACCCTTTTACCAATAAAATCCTCAAGATTATCCTTATTTATAACTGAGTAATATTCCATTGTGGAGACAACTTGAGATCATACTCGTAAGTGAAATAAATCAAACTCACATTTGTAAATATCGTATTGTCTCCCTAGTGCAAAAAAAAAAAAAAAAAAAAAAAAAAAAAAAAAAAAAAAAAAAAAAAAAAAAAAAAAAAAAAAAAAAAAAAAAAAAAAAAAAAAAAAAAAAAAAAAAAAAAAAAAAAAAAAAAAAAAAAAAAAAAAAAAAAAAAAAAAAAAAAAAAAAAAAAAAAAACAACAACCTGAAAGGGTAATAAGATCCAAAATATACAATAGATATTACAATAATGAAAAGGAAAGAAAGTGCTCAAAAGGACAGAACAACTGGGATAGGAGAAAGGAGAAAAGGAAGAAAGGAAAAGATTACATGTATATAGGTAAATACATACATATGTATGTAGCTGTGTATATATACAAGATAGATAACTATACTACTAATCTGTTAGTTCATCAGAAAGAATAGTTTGTGCTTTCAGTGTTTGATTGTTTGATCATTTTTTATGCCTAAATCTTGTAACCTGAACAACTACTTTTAATATAACAATATGAAATATATTAACTAGTGCTAAGTTGCTGTTTTTAAAAATTCTGTATCATTTCTATCCCTTTTCCTGCTTTGCTTTTTAAAATAAAAAAATTTTTAAAAAGAAACATAACCCCAAAAATTACAATATATCTAGACTACTTTGTGTTCTGAATATGTGTCACTGTAAGTATTGGGATATGAATGAGACTTCAGAGTGAAATGCTGTTTAAAGAAATCTAGACCATTTTTTCAGAACTTTCAATTTGAAAGTAGAACAATTCTTAAAAACATGCTGAATTAACGTGCTTTGATTAAGTAATTTAGCACATTTCCATGCGCCTATGCCTAACTATTGAATGCAAATGTCACCCAAAGTAGATTATACATGAGGGGGAAAATAGGAGCTGGTGTCTGATATGCTGGTACATACTTGTGAAAACCAATTTACTTGGGGAATAAATAAAGTATCATTTAATTTAAGTGGAACAGCAAACACAGTCTAGCAATTTTTCTGACTACAGTTTCCATCTTCTAAAAATCTAAAAATAAGAATTACATTTTCATCAGTAAATGGCATAAGAATAGAGGAAGCTGGAATTTTCAATTTGTATGCATGCTAAGTAGTCACTTCATCCTAAAGCTATAATTGAAAGTCTTTTATATGGTAAATACAGAATAATTACCAAACCAGAATATAGTAAATATAGCAGCTAAAGAAATTCTATGAAAACAAAAACTTAATTTTCAGTTTTTATCACGTAGTTAATATTTGGCCTTTTATGAATAAGATTTTAAATGTCTCCAGTGAATGGCATGAACTGTGTACCAGCTGCAGCTCCTTCCTTCTGGTAAGATATAGTTCTTTTTTCAAAGCAGAAAATACACAGAGAGCATTTTTGACTTAATATGCGATTATTTTTTTTCTTGATAACAAAGTGTGAATGATTTTAGGGTAAGGTTTTTTTTTCTTTTTCTTTTCCCAGTCCATTTATCAGTTCTTCCTCTGGAGCAGCCTTACATTTTTATTTTCTTATTTTGTCACATGTAACTGAAATTCTTTAAAATGTCTTTATCAAAAGGTCAACTACCTTTTCTATCCAATTTAATTTTATCTAGAAAATTTTGTGACTTTGGATTTGGATTAGTGATAGCTAAAGATAAGTGTAATGTCACAGGCATTGGCACCTTGGCGGTCAGAAAATAGAGCTTGCTAACCAGCAAGGATTTGCAGTGAGCCAGTGTAGAACAAGTAATAAGGACAAAAATGGACTCTGACTATAAACCTCTAAACTTAACTTTTAATGAATTAGAGACAAAAAGTGTAAAGTCACTTTAAAACTATTAGTAGGTTCCTAGAACAGCACAGAATTTCAGTAATACTGACCGGTTCTATCAGAAGCAGATTTTTGACTTGCATTGAGGGTGTTGAAAATCAAAGGAAAAAACCCAGAGAAGCAAATATTTTTAAGTGACATTAGAAGAGAGCCTTAAAAATTGATTTTTAATGCCCAATCTTACAGGCAAAACAATCTCTGTAGTGGAACAGAAGCTTTGGGTTTTTTAGCTTGGAAGTCATTCAGTAATGAAACTTGCTGCCTGATGTCTTTTGTTCTTAATTTATGCTCACCAAGCAACATTTAACCACCCACTTAGGGTTTGCAATAGGAAAGAATTCCTAGGCTTTTGCCAGTGTAAGCATATGCATTGATGTGATAATATTGCTTTGCTTTCCATTTTGATTAATATCAGTCCTTCTGTTACTTATGTGGATTCATCTTCTGTATGAACCTACCCAAGGGTAGTGGCTAAATCAAGTCATTTCATGTTTGTTTGTTTGTTTTTTGGTACTGTAAATCAAACTCAAGATCTTGTGCTTTCCCAGTCAGGAACTGTGCTGCTGAGCTACATTCCAAGCTCATATGCTTTCTTGTGTTTTCCTTTCAGGACTTACTATCACATCTGAGATTTTAGGAAATTCCACTCTTCTTCCAGGCTCTGGAGGAGGAGCCTTCCTTACCTTTTCCACACTCTCATGGATTTGAGTGTTTCTTATCTTTGGGAAGCATTTCTCCAGCCCCTGTCTACATGGATACATTTCTTTCTCCTCTCTATGTGCTCATGCTTTTTCCAGTGTTTTACTCACAGAGACAATGATATACTTGCCATTGAACTGAGGGTCCATCTAAGTAGTTGAGAATGAGGTCGTCTCAAAATCTGTAACCTCTACACAACTCCTTTTTTTCCAAAGAAGACCCAAATATTTGCAGGGTCTGAGTGTTAGGATATAGATATATCCTTTTGGGGTTACTATTCAACACACTATGTTTGTGAATGTTATGGTAACTGTCATTTAATTTTGTAAATTCATCTCATTTATTAATATTTCTAGTAAAGAAAACATTAAAACCTCCCACAACAGATAACATCTCTTTAGTGAATTCTTCATGTTTAATTTAGAATCATGACTCTGCATGCCTTTGGGGCAAGCTGCTTCATTCAAAAGCCTAATAGCACAAACAGGTGAAAATCTACTGGATTAAAGTTTAAGTCCTCATCATTTATTGAGGGGACTTTCTATTATTAGAGAAACATTTTTATTTTGGATTTTAATGGCAAAGTCATTAATGCTTATTGTGTTGATCATTATAAAAATCAATAATAAACATTGTAATATCATTAATTCTGCATTGAAGGTGGCATCAGTGGATTTTATAGGATTAAATATGGCACTGCATTTCACAACAGAAACACTTTCAGATAAATCTTTGTTACTAAAGTGTGGTATTATACTAACAGAGATTTGAACCTTTTTTCTTTACCTTTTTGGGATATCAATTAATATGAAACTTAAAGGTTTTGTTTCTATTATAGATGTTTTTATGAAATAATAAGGATCTTTCCCACAAAAGTCACTTAAACCACTGAACAGAGTATTTGATCAATGATAACTTTCAAAAATATATTGAACACATCACTTGGATTGCTATGTAAATGAGATCAGAAACATCATATGATTCTACTCAGAGTTTCACAAATTTGGATTTAAATCTTTTTCACAAAGAAACCAAGTAAGACAGATGATTGGCAGGATTTAGTTTCTGTAGTCTTGTATCTGACTCCCCATATTTCTGTAGAGAGGAGTTTTTAAATGTGACAAGGACCCTAAGATGATTCAGTTATTTTCTGTCTCTCAAACTGCTGCTTGGAGACAGGACTTCAGGTCATAAGACCTACCTGAGACCGAAAATGAGAAAATAGAAATAATTAATATTTTGAATGCCATGAAAAATACACCTCTTTTCTAAATGCTAAGTGTTTGTATAATAATTAGTAGAACCAGCTACACTTTTGTATAGAATCTTTCTAAAGAAAAAAACAAAAAGACCCTTTTTTTATTTTAAAGAGGGTAAAACAGAATAAAACCAATAAAAGCAAACCAGTGTAAGAGATACAGGACTTTAGAACATTACAAAATCAGCAATAGTTGCCATAATGCCTTTTGACTTAATGACTTAATGTCTTCAAAATAGCTGCAGATAACTTCAAACATAGTAAAAATCAAGCAGAACAGAATAGAATAGAAACAATAAAAACAAAACCATGAATGCAATGAAGAAAAAAGCCAAGAATAAATCCAAAATTGCTACCATAATATATCTTGCTATCTTTGAAATAACTGCTCCTGCCACCAGCTTTGATACAATCAAAAACACCAAAACAGAATAAAATCCAATCCAACAAAACAATGGAAATGATATAGGACTTCCAAAACAAGACCATGAGAATCAACAATGGCTGCAACCCTCAGAAGGAGAGTCCCCTTTAGATGTTACACTGCAAACCACTATCCTCTGAACCTATGATCAGACCACTGGCCCTAGACTTGCAATGTTAGTGAAACAACAATTGCATTTCACCTTACTAGCTATCATCACAGCCTGTGTTTCTCCAGATAAGCTGGTTGCTTATGGCAAGGGTGTGAGGATGGGGCTATTGGTACTTCTTGTTTGCCAGCCCACGCACTGGACGGGGATGGGGTCTGTCTGTTCCAATCCAGTGGTGGCCTGTGAGTAGCACTGGTTCCCAGACTGGGCTTGCTTGTTGGTGTGGCCTTGTTCTCTCTAACCCCAGTCTGTGATTGATGCTGACTAACAGGGAGAGGCTGGGGTCTGTCTCTTCCAGTCTGGCAGCGGCCCATGCATAGTGCTGGTTCCTAGTCTGGTCTTCAAAACAACCCTTTTCTGCAGCTCATATACACTCATACATTCTGACTGAGGAATACTGTAGAAATGAGTGTGGTGGTCCACATCCCTATAATTGAAGTTTTGCAGGAGGCTTAGGTAGGAGGATAGCAAGTTTGAGGCTAGCCCAAGCAATTTAGGGAGACCATGCCTTCCAAAAGGGGGTTGGGGGATAGAATATAAAACTAAATGCTAGAAGACTTGCCTGGCATGTTCACAGCCCAAGATTTTACATCTAGAGAATTTCAGATATTATGAACTATTTTCAGGGAAAAAGAGAAAAAATAATTAATACCAGTGAGGAAAGATGTATCCAGAAAGGCATGGTAACTGGTCTCCCCAATAGACTGAGAGTAAAACTGAAAAAAATATAGGACTAACTTAAAGGAAAAATTAAAGACCATTGGCTAATTTTCCATTCTTCAGTAATAAGTAATCAAATATTCAAAACCCAAGAAGAAAATAACTTATACTACAAAATAGTATTTGTATTTGGTTATAATTTCCTGAATCTGGGTGTGGAAATATTCAGACAAACTATTGCTTCCAAGTTTTTGCAGTGATATGTAGTTGGAGATGAAAAATAAAAGGTTTTCAAGAAATTATTGAAATATAGAAAATGCACACATCTAAACAGAGTTTAGGCAAAGATTTTAGAGACTTCATAAAGATGGACATTGAGTAGCTATCAATTTGAATCATAGCTGAGATTTAAGTAGCATTTAATAAAATTTTGCTTAGTTCATTTCTTCTCATTTTAAAGCATTACAAAATCACAAGATATGCATATTTGTTTAGCTTTTGTTTACTTTTGGAACAGTTAGACTTGTGTCAATTTTCCCATTTAGTTAAAGCAGAAATATATTTATTCCTTTGAATTCATATTTCCAATGAATTTAAGAGATCAGTAAGAGTTGTAAACAACTCTAAATAGTCCTGTTGTTTCAATGTTATCTGTTCTAAAGCAATTTTTTAAAGCATATTGAGAGCACCATTATTAAACTAGATTTCTCTCCAAGTATACTTTGGTGACTGTAGCACTTCACAGCTGTAGGCATAAGAAAGTCTACAGTCAATATCACGTTGAGATACTTACTGAAAAACGAGTAATTACATTTATTGTTGTGAAAGGTATTAGCTAATATACTAAGTGTTGTTCAGTCATTCAATTTCTTACTGTGTAGAACTTGTAGATACTAGAAGCTCTTTGACATGTACTAACAATATAATTGCCTTATTGAAGTGAAATTCAGAAAGGAAAGTATGGATCGGATCTATATGAGTGTTTTCCATTTTTCAACTACTATAAAGCTCTATCACAGTTCTGTAGACACACTAATTGTGTGTTCAAAACTTATGTATTAGTAAATTTATTATTGTAATATTTAAATACGACTTTGAAGCAAGGAAAACTTTAAAGGTTCTCTGTTGGTAAGAAATTTCAAACTTAACCATCTGAGTCCAGCAAACTTAACCTTGAGGCTGATCATTTGGTTCAGAGCATCTTATGAACCATGTGGAAACTTCTGTGGGTAAGCTCCAAACCTTTCCCTACTGTGAATAAAAGACAATAAAAGTGTTAGAGTCTCAAAACATATGTAGTAAACATAAGACATGTCGAGACATAAAAGAAGTACACCCATCCAATGAACAAGAAATAGTAAGGGAGGCTAAAAGAGCTGCAGGGCAGAGCCACAGTAGGAAGCACAGCTAGACTTGTTTTCACAGACCTTCTACCTCAAAAATCCATCTGAAATCTGTATCTACTATGCTACTCAGTGCAAATGTTACTGACTTGCTTATTTTGATGACTTTGCACTTTAGTAATTCTCAGGAAATTTGCTTCTACTTTGTAAGGTAATTGTAAGGTAATTCGTAAGGTAATTTCTTAAGGTACCATGGAATCACAATATGCATGAGTAAATTTCTGAAAAGAAATTTAAGGAATCCCTTTAAGGTGAGAAGGGTGGAGTCAGGGGAAACACCTCATCCTGTACCAGGTGCAACCTCCTGGGTTGAGCTGGCTAAGATTCACCTGCAGTTGTGACCTAGATTATCAATTATTCTGGCTATATTTCAGGCATTGAAAAGTCCATACTGGATTGACTTAAACTAATGTGCTCATTGTAAATTTAGGATACTTAAAATTAAAAAGAAATGAAAAGATAACATTCTTTTTATACAAATTTCACTAGTTGAACTAACATATATTTGTTGGGTTAGAGTTTGGTAATCAAATAGAATAAAAATAAAATAAATACATTAATCGAGACTAGGTTGCTTTATAATATTGTTGCAAAATAAAAAACATAAATGCATTGTAAATCTCAGTGATTTAACTTCCACTCTATAAAGTCTTGTTATTTGCACATGACCTGCTTTTCTATTTGTATTCAAAATATATCTCAATCTGACAAAATTCCATAAGGTCTTACATACCTAGATACTCATGTAACTAAATACAAATTTGTGCCTATTAAATTTCCCTGATTTTATGGTTTCTTGCATAATGAGAGAAAAAATAGTTTGTTGCTAATATTAAAATTCCCATATTTTAACTCTGTGGCATTAAGAGGAGGCTAACAGGAGAACAGACGCATACATCATTCGCTACCAAATTCTATAGTTTGAATTCAAAAGGAATTTCTTTTGCCTTTTTTGAGACAGGGTTTCATTATGCAGTTCAGACCAGCCTTGAACTCATAGCAACCCTCCTGCTTCAGTCTCCTGAGCGCTGGTATTACAAGCATGCACCACCATGTCTGACCTAAAAAGGAAATTCTTATGCTGATAGTTTTTTCATGGTCTCCTTTCACAGAGGTTTGATTGTGTTAAAAAGATAATTATTGGACTCGCATATTTAAAATAATTTCAAATTATTGAACTGCTAGATTTATATTCATTTCACTTTATGAGTGCCTAAGAATTAGATATAAGGTGGAGAAAAATGAATAGGAAGAGAAATAATGAGAAACATTCTCTTACATCATAGGTTTACCTATGTGTAGATACAAAGATGAGACTTGAGGTTTTGGAGACATTAGTTAGCAGAATGTATAAGATATGGTCTGAAGATTTCAGATAATGAAGACCAAAGATAGCATATTCTATTTTCTCAAGCATATTGTTTACAGTTTTGATATTATTTTAGTCAAATTCACTGCTCCCGTAACACCTTAAAAGTCAGTGATTATCTTAACATAAAACAACTAAAACTAGAAGGAAATATTACAAAATATACAAGTTGAGAGAGAAAACAAAATTGTCTTCTGAGTTTTCACTCACAGAAAGACCCTGTAGTACTTTCTTAACTTTTAGTACACTGTGTCCTGAAAAAAAGCATCTAAATTTTAGCTTTCCTACATTCCTTGAGCTCTAAAGGACTTGATTACAACGAAAGCTTTCTGTTCACTAGTGTAATCAATAGCCAGGCCTACTTGCCTCCATAGAGATAAACAGCAGCTCAAGATTATACTGTAGTTAGTACCACTTGGTCCAGTGGGCCTAGGTTTGGATAGGCATCAGACACATAGATGGGTGACCAAAATATGTCAAATGTTCTTTCCCCAAAATGCATTGATCTTTCTATTTTAGAAGTTATAGATAAGATAAAGTTAATGATTCTAGTCATTTACCTTACTATGTGCCTCACTTCCCAGTTGGATAAATACTAGCTAAGAAACAATAGTTTTAATCCTATTCGTTGATTTTAGTTTCATCTAATTTTGCTCTATAAAACATTCTTGAAGAAATAGCCTCTGTGGCAACCTCTTTTGGGACTCCTCTTGTCCCTCAGGCACTTTCTCTTAACCTCCTTTTTTATCCTTGGAATTTTTTGATATTCAGGGGCCATGAACTTGACACATGTGACATCTTACAGGTTGGGAGTTGCTTTTCCTCTGTCACAATATTTTAACACAGCATTTCTAATATTTGACATCATATAAGAAATCTTTTTTACTTTTAAGCTAGTTCATTTTGTTTAGAATCTTTATGACAGTGGATAGAAAGATGGCCTGTTTTGAAGTGTGTGTGTGTGTCTGTGTAAGACACACAGAGAATACTTGTACATTTTGTTAAAATAATTATCAAAATATGTAACATATGTCTAGTGCTTTTATTTACACCCACAATTTGCCTGCATCACAGTTAAGGAAATCAAGGGAGAGAAAGTGAGAAAAATAGAGATAAGTGATAAAGAAAATCACATAGTTATAGATAATAGTGACTTAATAGGGAATTGGATGAAAAAGTTAATGAAACTCATTTCCCATAATATTTTGGATGATATAAGGTAATGTATATCAAGAAAGGTAAGCATTTATACAAATATTCATGTAAAATATGTATTATAATGTATTAGCACTTACAAGAGCTTGCAGGACTGGGGTCAGGCTCCTCAACAGACTTCACATGCTCTGACTCAGACTTAATGCTGGACACAAATTTTTATGATTGGCCTGTAATAGTCACCCACAAAGTCAAATGTAGAATATTGAAAAAAGACCTGTCCACGCCCAAGAGATCTGAAAGATCCAGCAGAAGTCTGGAGTCCTTGGCAGTGTCCTGTGTGAGTCCACTTTGGGAGGTTGAAGGATCTGTAACCAAAGCCCAGGAGGTCACAGGGTGTCTTAGTTACTTTTTACTCATTGCCGAGACAAAATGCCTGACGCCCAAAATTAGGGAAGGAAAGGTTTATTTCTTACAGTTCTCAGGGAGATTTCAGTCCATATTTAGCTGGCTCCGAGGCAGCATGGCGTGGTGGGACCGCCATTCATGGCAGCTGCAAACAGCAAGGCACGCTGGTGAGAGAGAGAGAGACAGAGACAGAGAGAGAGTGGAAGCACAGAAGCGAACAAGAGGAAGACCTGCCTCTTTTACACTGTATCTTGGCTCCACCCCTGGGTGGGTGCAGCACTCACATCATCAATCCCGGCGCTAGACAACAAACCGAACACAAGCAAGCGGCAGACTTAGCCCCCTCAAAAGTATATGAGGACTTGTGGGGACCTAGTATTACCCAATACACAGGGTCAGTTCCAGAAGCTAAAGAGCCTGTGCTGGCAGGCTGAAAGGCCTGTACTGGAAGCTGAAGAATCTGCACCAAAAGCCAGGAGATGATGCCCAAGTCAAAGGCGAAGACTGGAGCTCTTCAGAAAATAGCAGTCATCCTCAGCAGTGGAGAGGACTAGAACTCCTCTTACGAGGACAGTGGAGGCTCCTCTGAGGAAAATCATCTGAAATCCTTGTCTTCCATTTTCCTCTTATAGAGTTCTGACAATAGTCCTTAAAGTGGGCCTTCCACACCCTGAACTATGCTGACTCAATTTAGCTGAGTGTTCCCCACTCAAACTGACAATCAGTTAACCACATCATATAATAATTGTAATATTTTTAAGTCTATAACCATCTAGCAGATAATGTAGCCTATGGCCTATTATATACAATTTAGAAATATGTTGAATTAAAGGAGTTTTTATAAAGTGATAAAATACGTACGTATTATTAATCCTTTTGAATCTTTCTCTTAACACCATAGAAACTGCATTTCTAAAGAGGATCCAGTGGGTTGCAACTTGACATGCACCTATCATTATGTTGCAGATTTGAATCCAATTTCTTGCCATGTCCAATCTAAGCCAAGTCTTCTAGCAGATGTGTTATGCTTGATGCAATGAGATAGGAGTTGTGGGAATGTGAGAAGTAAACAAAAAGGAAAGTGGCCTGGGCACAAAGCAGCTGTCCAGATATTTTCCCAAAAGCTCAGGGGTGGCAAAATACTGTTGAGTGACCCATAATAACAAAACTCAGGCCAAAAGGACAGAAATTTAAACTTAACCTATGAAATAAAGTCGACAAGTGAATAGAGTATTTATATTCAGCCCTTAGTGCATTCATTTATCTTTGTCTGGACAAATTTACATGCAGAGAAAAAGTATAATTTGAGACTGGATTCTTAGCATGCTCCATATCGTAGCAGGAGGGATCATTACTGTCCATATGCATAACACACTGAGCAATCAAGGAGATTTTTACTTGTTCACATTCAGGAAAATGACAAGAATAAACCCAGTTAGGTACTTACTTAGCACACTGAGAAGATAGTGGCTCATCAAAGCCAAAAATAATTCAAAAATATTTTCTGAATTAATGTCATAGAAAAAATTACATTTAAAGCTGCTTCACTTTCTTTAGAAATTTACAAGCTAGTAGCTTAGGTCATTTTGTGATCAGCAAGCCTTTTTCCTGAATCATATATTATTTAATTTTCTCTTTTATATATGGGGGAGTGCCCCCAATCTGTGACATTTAATTTTTTTGTATGTATATGCATTGTTTCAAGGGTTGGACAACTCAATAATAGTGTTTCTTGGGAGGATTACTACTCTTTACCATTTCCTTCTGCTTTTTGTGTTGGGGACAGGAGTGGTGGCAAAGGCACCAATCCAGCTGCTGAGCAGCAGTGAGGTTGGCAAACTCCAGCAAAAGGGAAAATAGCTGTCCTCTGAGTAAGGAAGCAGGACAAATGGCATAAGCAGGAAAGAAAATCAGAGCTGTGAGGGAAAAAAGAGAGCAGTCATCATAAGATTGTATATTATCTTTTCCTCTATAAGAACCTGCAGTCAAACGAACAGATTCAAAGTCTCAATTGTGCTTATGATTGGCTGGATTAGTGTCATACAGTAAGTTTTCTTTTTCTTTCTTTTTTCTTCAGGTGATAATGCAAGTGAACCTGACTGGACTCCTCACTTTCCAGGGTATTGACACATTTCACTAATTCATCATCCTACTATTTTAAGAGGATATAGCTGAATTAAGCAGATGAAATAATGAATCTCTGAGTTTTTCTATCAGTTAAACTATATGCTACCCAAACTATTGGCCAACATTATATGACATACAACTGTGAGGCTTTTTAAAGTATTTTCCCAAGAAGGAGGTTATGAACAACTTCAAAATCCTTCCAGTGGATAGTTTTTGTTTCCCGAAAGCTGAAATTAAACCACGAAATACCTAGGAGGAGCATTATAGTTTGTTCTACAAGGTGTCCCCAGAGTTCATGTGTTCAGAGGTGGGACTTTTGAAAGTTGACAGAATCATAGGGATATTATACTCAGTAGATTAATCCATTCCTGAATGTGCTATTAGACAGTGGGGCCTAGCTGGGCAGGTGAGTTACTGAGAGTATGATTTGAAAGAGTACATTCTTGTCCCCAGACTGTTTCTCTCTTTGACTTTCTTGCTCTATCTCTGGTTCCAGCTACCTTGAGGTGAGTATCTTCCTTCTGCCATTCTCCTCTATCACAATATTCTGCCTTGGAGCCAGCTGATCATGGATGGAAACCTCTGAAAACATGAGCTAAAATAAATCTTTTCTCTTTTAAATAGTGTGTGTCACGTATTTTGTACCAGCAACTGGAACATTGACTTAGACAAGGACTCTGTGTTTCCAGGGGCAATTAAAGAAATTTTAACATAAAATTTGGGAAGAGGTTTAATCCAAGCCACAAAAATTTTTCGCCTGAATATACAGAACAACTTGTTCTAGTCAGGAAGAGCCATCACTCTGTTCCCCTGTCATGTCGTACACAATCATTTCGGTACATGTTCTTATATTATTGCCTTTGCCAAAATTTCCAGCACTTCCTTACTAATTATCCAAACCTAACCCATCCCCACAATCCCAGTGGCACCCCAACTTCTCATCTCATGCCTCATCTAAGACCTTTCTAGGTCCACGTTCTCCCTTTGCTTTTCTTCCGTGATTGCAAACAGGACTACAAAAAGTCAGCCAAGCAATCGCTGAAAGGCTCTGTTTAATAAAATCGTCCACATTTTATAGCAGTTCTATGAGTTATAGGTAATTATCTGCATTCTAAAGAAGATGAAAATCAGTACAGAAAGGTTAACCAAGTTGTTGAAAGTCACTCACTTGTTAATTCATCAAGCCAGGACCAAAACTCAGTGGGTTCCAGAGTGTGTGCTCTTTGCTAGCATAGCATGCACAGGCTTCAGTCTTATAGTAGATGATGCTCTGTATGGCTACACATCCGTTTGAGTCTGGGTCTACCTCTATTATTGTATTGCTGTATCTATCTTTTAGATAGATAAATAGAATTATATATATATATATATAATTTATGTGTACATATATAAGTATACATATATAGGTCCACTTGTAGCTAGCTAAATGATAGATACATGAGAAATACAGACAAGAGAGAGATAGGCACATGACAGCTAGATCAAGATGCCACAATAATATGTTCTGAACCACCCCTAACCTCTTTTGGGAAAGGAAGTATTTAGTGTTTTACTTATATCCGATAGCACTTGACAGAAGGTGTTAAACATAATTTATAGTCAGATAATATTTCATAATTGTTAAAATGCCAGAAACAGATAGTTTAGCTTGAATCCAGAATTCACTATAGTATGATCTGGAGAAACTTTATTAAGTTCTCTGAATCTACTTTGTCTTATGCATAAGGAGTTTGGAATAACAGCTCTTCGTGGAGCTGTGGCTAGCATTTATCAAATTCAAACCCCTTAGAAAAGGGCCTAACACAGTTTGGATTCTGTTTTAGTGTTAATTGATAAATATGGAGCTGAAGTTTGGTGGGAGGTAAACTTATTTGCAAAGTTCTGCAATACTCTAAATGTTTTCTGAAATAATTTGAATTATTCAATCTGATCCTTTTGCATTAAGTTTATGTATTTCAAACCTGTAGGTTTTATTAACACCACTAGTTTTCCCTGGGTCCATTTTGCCAGTAAAGTATAAACATAAGAAGACCTTTTCTTAATTTCAGCTATCTGGCATCCATTTGGCAAAAATATTTTTCCAACATCATGGGATTATGGCTTTGGTTTGTTTGTTGGCTTTTATGCTTTATTGGGCTTGTTTTTTAATATAAAGAAGCTGCTGCCATGAATTAAATTGCTTGAAATGCTGTAATAGTTGTGCTACTAAAGTTATACCTACCTTCTCTATAGAGCAAGACATGAATTTATTATGATCTCAGTAGAATCTGGGCTGAATATATTGGTCTCTGTAAATCAAAACTTAGAAATATAATGTATGGACCTTACAATCTAAATATTTGATTGCACAAAAACTATCATTTTTCTTGGAGGTCTTTTATTGCTGTGAAGTTAACATATCCATTTTTGCTACTGCGGTGAAGTTTTTAAAAACATTTCATTTGTTTTAAATTTCCATTCAATTAATTTTTCCTCCTTCCATATGTTCTAGTAATTGGGCAGAGTGATAAGAAAGAAATAAATGGCTTGAATATTTACTATGTATTACAAAATTCTCCAGGCGTATTTCCTGCTTTCCTTTAATTTCTAAGTGTTTTTCTTTCTAATGTCTTCAAGTGTCAATGGAGCTGGGATTATCAGACCCTATTGCTTAAAACTACTGTCATTTCACTGCCCAGTGGGCAAAGACTAAACAGAATGATTGTGGGATGGTGTCCGGAGACGAATAACATTAGAAGAGACTCTCTGAGGCATGTGATAAGTTGAAGCAAATGATTTTTCTGTTGAGATAAATCACAAATCTTCCTCTCTGCAGCATCTCTTGTTCATTTGTCTTAGCATATTAAAAAGAGCTGGAATCTAGAACTTTTTTCTCATCAATATTTATACTAATTAGTAAAGAGCATTAATGAGGAACAATAGCTCAAATGAAGCCTCCTCTAAAATAAAATGACTTTAAAAGTACTTTAGATTTTAAAAAGACAAGTTGTTATGACCACTCCATGATTTTAAATGAATCATTTGAGAACCTAAACAGGAAATATCTTTATATAGGTCACATCTATGAGGTGTGATGAAAAAATATGGTGAATGTTTTAATTTTTAAAAAATTTATTACAGTAAAAGATGTATTTCCATTTATCTTCCTTGAAGTACTCCCTCACTGTTTTGAACACACTTATTCCTTAGTTCTTGGCCATTTTCTGAAGTAGTTCTATAAGTCCCTTTTCATGTCTTTAGTTGAGCTGTTATGGCTGCCTCTGTGTCCTTAATTGATTCAAAACATTTATCTTCCATGGTTATTTTGATTTGGGAAGAACCAGAAGTTGCAAGGTGCCAAATTTGGTGAATAAGGAAGGTGAGGATACAGGGTAATGTTTTTACTAGCCTGTCTTTCTGGTGGATGGGACTGGGCAGCAGGATTCATTGTTTTTGTTCACACCTTGTAAAGATCCTCACAAAAGAGTACTTAAAATCTGCTTTGGAAAGTGTTAGTTAGGATGGAATAAGTGTGTCTGGGAGTATTTTTGAGGGGGAATTGATAACAATGGGTTTTTTAATGTAATTTTTTTATTTTAAGGATTCAATGTATATTTCCATCACAATTCATATGTATGACAGTGCCAGACCAGGAAAGTTTTGTTTTTCAGAAAAGCGTTTTGCAAATGTAATTTTATCAGTTTAAGACAACATAATCTCCACCAATGACATCAGTATTTACAAGAAGTCTGACTGAAAGACACTATCATTGACCTACCTTGAAGGTATTTTCATCTAATAGAGATTGCAGGACAGTCTTCCTTGCCATTGAATCACTTGCAGCAGCACTGTGATGGTGTTACATTGTGTCAACTCGAGAAGTTTTGAAGTTTAAGACTCAGTAAAGGGCCAGGGTCCTCACTTTGTAAACATCCTCATCCTGCATAAGAGGAGGACAAGAAGAGAGTGTGAGTACTACATTTGCCCTAGGGCAGGTAGCCTGCTTACGATATAAGAGAGGAAAAAGACTTGTTATCCATTTTTTGCTCTTGTTGCTTTGCTGTCTTGTGCTGCCTTGATGTGTTGTCCCTGTGTCATGCCACCCTGCCTTAGAGTCAGCTGATTATGGACTGAAACTTCCACAAACTGTAAGATGAATAAACCATTCCTTCCTTAATTTTGGGCACTGGATATTTTGTCCCGGCAAGAAGAGAAAAGTAACTAACACAAGCACCTTGAACGTGGTTCTATATTTTCTGTGGTACTAGAGTTAATAAAGTATATACACATAATCTGCATTCTGCCTTCACTTCCTTCCTTCCCTACTTTTACCATGTCTGAATTTATTATTTAGTCATGACTGTTGCTTCTTAAATGGAAGGCTCTGGTTAGCTCAGACAATGCTACTCCAGATTCCCTTTGTAAATCAGTCCCACAGAAGCCACGTATACTTCCAAACACAGGAGACTCTTGATAACTTGGCCTCTGTCATCGGTATTACAGCTAATGTAGACATGCATGATGTTACTGACATTGCTGTAAACTGCTCCCTGCTGGGGCTGCTGAAGTTCATGGCATTATAATTACCTCTAGAGGTGTAGACTCTGAAAGCTAATGCTGCTGCTGTACCTATTTGTTCCTTTTGTTACCACAATCAGCACATTACTCTGTAGACAAGAAAATCTTTTCTTACATTTTTGTGTCTATAACTTAGCCATAGACTTGGTCAAATTTCTATTTTTCAGTGCTGAGTTATTTAGACATATAAACCTCTTAAGATTTTACTCCTTTTCATTGTTGTTTGTATTTTTTTTGTTCGGTTTTATGCTAAGAAACTTCAAATGCTTTATATACAAAGGTCAAAGTTAGGCAAATGGGCAAACAAGATTTCTTGCAGCAATTTGATAATCGATACGAATAATGTGGGGCTGTTGGTGACCTGGGTAACATAAAAAAGAGAGCCTCGGCGAGGTGCTAAATATAGGGAGACCTGTGGGGCATTTTGCTTGGAATTTAATATTTGCTTGCTTTTTTTGCTCTTGACATTCAAAGAAATCCCCATCAAATACTAGATGAATGCAAGCTAAAGGCATAAAAATTTCACTGACCGCACATGACAAGAGTTTCAAATTTAGCAAAAATAGATTGGATGAATCACTAAACTAACAGTGGGCTTTAACAATAAGGAACAGCAAGTTTCAGGGAATAGGGAGAATCTGACTTTCAGAACTACTAACTTGTAATATCCAACAACACTGATGTCACCAAAAAAAATGACATAGCATTAAAAAAGGCCTAGGAAAGTATACACTTTTAGGAAAAATAAATACACAAATCAAATGAACATGAGGAAACCAATACAAAACCTTGATTAGTTGATTAGACAAAACCTAAAATTAAATATCATAAATTTGTGTAGTATTGATTTTATTATATGCTTTAATAAGTTAAGAAAAATCCTGAACAAATACTAAAGAAAAATATAATAAAACCTTGAACAAAGTAAGAATGCTAATAAAAAGGTAGAAATTATAAAAAGAATGTGAAATTCTCTGTTCGGACAGGAGTTGAAATACTGTTTGACATTCTCAAGAGAACTGAGAATTAGGCCAAAGAAAGTTTAGCAGCAGTGTAGTTAACATGTGCAAATAAGCGTCAAGCAGTAGAAGGGACAATAGGGGGTTTGAGTAACTGATAGAATTAATGATGAGTAGGTCATAGCGACAATGAAAGTAAAGTCGCAAGCCTGGATCTGACTATGTCAGTCATGAGAAGAATGATTCATTGGAGATAAATGGGAAAATGTTTAAAAAATTTTACCCACAGACTGTACTGTAAAAGTATCCTCTTGTTTAGTTGGGGTGTGTTGCGTGCACAGTATGAATTCGGTAGTTGCAGCTGGGGACTATCAGAAGCATATGAAGGTGTTGCATTTAGAACTCAAAGTTGACCAGTCTTAATAAATACTGGTTCATAAAGGTAAGGAGAAGCTGCTTTCAAGTATACTGTTACAGTAGGAGCCCCCACATGCTGTTATCATTATTTACACCTATTATTCATGTGTGATTATTATTATATTACTAAGGCTAATTAGGATTTTTATTAGTATTAGCTTCCATTTACGTGTATGAAGTTTAACGTTAATTTCTTTGTGCTATTATTTCATTCAACCTTTCTAAGCTTGTGCTATAGCAAAGAACTTTGCCAACTTTGATTTTATTTTATTTTATTTATTTATTTTTGGTACAGGGGATTGAACTCACTACCTTGTGCCTGCCAAGCAGGTGCTTACACTACTGAGCTAAATCCCCAGCCCTATTTTTTTGAGACAGGGTCTTGCTATGGAGTTCAATCTGGCCTTGAACTCACTTTGTAGTCTAGGCTGGTCTTGAACTCACAAGGATCCTCCTGCCTCAGCCTCCCAAGTGCTGGGATTAAAGGCATGCGCCACCACGCCTGGTTCAACTTTGGTTTTAAGTGCTATGAATTTCAAACACCTGTGAAAGAGTTGCCACATCACTCTGAAATCAAGAAAGACTTCTGACCTAGAAGTGTGAGAAAAAGGTGTGATGTCAATTATACTCCATACATAATGTATGCAAGGTGTCTCCTTCCTCATTGAGGTCTAGATTTAGTTCTGGCAAGCATGTTTCATGGTTATTCCTCTAAGGAAGTAAAAATCTATCTCAGAGTCCATGATCTTATTCCTCACACTGAACTGAGCACGCAGGGTTTTTGTTTCTTCAGAAAACTTGCTTTGTCTTAGGCACATGAAAAGGATTTTGGATAAAGGAGAATGTTTGAAACTGACATACATTTATATCATAAAAACAAATTATGACACAGATATATAAATGAATAAACAGTCAGAAGAGGTGAGCATATTAAAGAATAAACAGCCAGAATAGAACTAGCATCTTTCAAAATAATAGTTTCAAAGATCATTATATATGTTTTATTTTTCCTGTATGTTAAGGAGCCTTACCAAAAAAGGGGCAAATATTTCATTATCTTGTGATTGCAAAAACTGACAAACTGGCACTTTAACTGAAACAATACTAATGTCAAAAATTATAAGGAAATAATTTATGGAAACTTAGAGGAAATATTTTGTGAAGAAATTATATAAAATAAATTCTTTTTGAAAAATAAAATGAAATATATTCAGAATATATTCTGCTAAATGCAGCCTTGTGTATTTCAGTTTTACATTAACTTGACTAATGTCTGAAAAAAAACCTGACAGTTCAAGGTTTTGAAGAAAGTGCACATGTTTTAAGCATAATGAGAATGTTTGGTAATTTTTCAAGATTTCAAAATTTAAAATCATTCAGAAATCTTATTTTTCAAAAGCACTGTTTAAATAGTTTGCTGCTGTATCTGAATAGCAATTCAAAAGAATGTGCAATATTTTATATTTGGAACACATAAAGAAATCAGTACTCAAAGGTTGTGGTGCGTGTGTGTGTTTGTGCTTGTGTACACATGCGGGTGTGTGTTATGCAGGAATATTGTTGAACCTCAGAAAATACTCAGTTGAGTTTTCACATGGGAAAATATCATGTATATTTCCTTCAATTTTAAGAAATTTCAACTTAATTAATAACCTGGAAGATGTCATCAGTAAGCTCATGTCATCAATAAGATAAAGCATTTTGTAGGAAATGAGTATGTGAGTGGATTAAACCTTAAATCCCCTAATGATTAATTGAAGATTAAACAGATTTAGGAAAATATTGCTTTTTACATGAAAATGTAGCATGAGATTGACCTGGCAACACAGATTCACTAGAGGAGAGAATCTGTGCATGCTTAGTTAGCTTTACATGAGATCAGTTTGCTTCCATTCTTTTAACTCCTCAAGTGTCACAAAAACATTGCAATGGATTAAAGTTTAAGACCACTAGTTTAGGAGCACAAAAAATTAACAGTCTTGACACTGATAAGAAAAACAAAGAGGTAAAATAAAATAAGTAATATCGAATATTTAGAAGGCCAGCCAATATTTAAGGCATGAATTTTCATTTTACCTACATTGCAAAAAACTATTTCAAAGGTGATTTGAACTAGAAGTAGTTAAATAAAGTCTCATTCCTAGTAATACTCTGAGAAATTGTTTTTATTAAAAAATGTTTTTAGTTCTTTTGATAAAAATAATACAGTTGCAAAAGTGGGTAAAGTTTTCCTACAAAATCCAATGGCTTAAAAATGGTTTCAGTTAATTCATTATTTAATTTTGATTTGAATCAGAACTATTTAATCTGAATATTTAACAGAATCAAATCAAAGACTTTTTCTTAAAAGGAACGAGCATTTTTTAAAGAAACATTTTATACACACACACTCACACATATACACATACACATACATACACACATCAGTTTTAATTCCTTCAATGGACATAAGGATATAACACATCTATGTTACAGGTCCATGAATATTGACCACTGGTTACTTTGAAATAATTATTTTATTATTAGACTTCCTTGTTTGCGCACGTGTATGCATGCATCTCTGTGTGTGCATGTTTTGCTTTTAAGGAAAGTTAGATGGCAATCCAACTGTAATTTGTAGTATTAGTACCTATAAATATGAGTTAGTAAAGATTCACAACCCCTTATCGTTGATTTCCAAATCTGCCATCCCTGACAACTGGCATTGTTTTCATGACTCATGACTAATGTACTGAGCCAGGTGACAGGGGGTTAGTTAAGAAAGTCTCTGTGTTCCCACTGAGTGCAAATACCTGTATAAGTCACCCCAGGGGTTTCATCATGGTTCATTCTATTCCACTTATGCAGACCCTCTTGTAGCATTACAACTTTTTCCTTCATTGTATCATTGCTTTAAAATACAAATATTTTGAATTTTCTAAGTTATTCAACCCCTATGGTTTCATGACATAAATTGTAGATATGAATTAGAGCCTTGATGAGTATAAATATTCTGTATTTAAGATTAGAAGGAATAATCCCAGCACTCGGGAGGCTGAGATAGGAGGAGCGTTGTGAGTTTGAGGCCGGCTTGGGCTATAATGCGAGCGCAAGACCGACCTGAGCTACACAGTGCGACCCTGCCTCAAAAAACCAGGGCTGGGAGTTTGGCTCAGCGGCTTATGTGCCTGTCAGGCAGGTGCGAGGTTGTGAGTTCAATCCCCGGTGACACACAAAAAAAAAAAAAAAAAAAAAAAAAGAGTAGAAGGAATAAAATATAAAATTATTCCCAAGTGGTTTTTTAAATGAAGAGTTGCCACAGTGTTTGAAGAGATTGCTGTGGCATAATGATGGGAAGGAATCAGGGATATTTCACTGAGTCAGCCTGGTCTTCAATTATGGATGAAATGAGATTTGACAGGGACTATGTTTTAATGCTACTGTTGGAATAACTTAGAGAATCAGCGGACCTAAAGTGAAAGAGAAACAGTGACATTGAAGAATTAGTGAAAATGGGCACATAAAATGGAATTAAATGTTAGCAAAAATATACCAGGAAGCACTGTGGCAATAACAGAATTCTGATCAATTGAGCAAAAAACAAAACAAAACAAAAAAGAAAAAAAAAAACACTAGATCTCAGGAAGAATAAAGTAAATCAATATGTAGCAAACATGTGCAATGTACCTGAGACTATATTACCTAAGCGACACATTATTTTATTTTATTCTCTTCCAAAAAGAAGCAATTCAGTCATATTAACTTCATACTATGGAAAAGAAAACTGGAAAGTCAGGTTTACTAATTTGTACAATGTCACAAACTAGTAGGTGCCACAGTCAACATCTAAATTTATGCCTGACTGACAAAAGAATCTTTGCTCCATCTGTAATGTTTTCTTAAGAGATAAATTATGAAGAGGAGAATGTATTTTCTAGTAAAATGGAGAAAATACTCTACTGAGTTTTAGGAAAGAAAATTAAAAGTAGATATAATGCAGCAAAACAACAGTAGCACCTAAACTATTGCTATTAAGCATTAGTTTTGCTGCTACATAAAGAAGACCGGAGAAATGCCAGAGAATGTCTAACATCTGGAGAAGTATATGCAAGAAAATCAGGTATTTCAGATACAGAGCTAAGCTTTCATATCAGCCCTGTTTCATAATTTTACTTATCCTATTTTCTGTGAAAACAGAGATGATTATGCATTGTTAATAAGTTTTACTGTCTTAAGAACAAACAAGATAAGATTTACAAAACATTTAACATAGTATACATGCACAAAGCAAGGCAATTATTGGCTTTTTTCATGTAATTATCAATATTATCATTAAGAAAAGGAAAAAGAATGAGATTAAGCCTTCAAAGGCAAGGAGCAGCCAGAGGCAACTGAGGTCCACCAGGTAGAGCCTCTATGCCCCCAAATTCACATTTTGAAATCTTAACCATTAACAGAATAGAATCAGGACACTGGTCATTTTGAGAGGTGATTAGATTAATGGACTCAGTGATCTTAGGAGACCTTAAGGAACTCATTCTATTGTATGATCATGTGAAGACATAGCAAGAGGGTACTTGAAACCAGAAAATCCTCACCAGACATTGAACCTGTCATCATCTTGATCTAAGGGCACCAGAAATGTGAGAACTAAATTTCTGCTTTCTGAAAATCACAGTGTTTATGGTATATTATTAAAGTAGCCCAAACATACTTGAAGACATCAAATTAAGGAGTGAAGAGTTCATGAAAATACAATGATCAGGAATTAATGATGACTGATTTTTATGAGTGATATGGTTATATTTGCTTTTATCATCTTACTATTATTAAAATGTGTTTATATTAATTTAATGCTATATTTGTTTACTTCAACTAAATCTTGATTCTAAAGTCGATATTTAAAAGTTCTTTTGGAAGCAGTAAAGGTGCTATAAAAATAATTAGACTGGACTTTTAGCCTTGACATGTAGCAAATAAGTAAACAAACTAAAGACTTTCAAAGTCCATCTAATCCTCCCAATTTCCTTATGTATTTCTGTAGTATAACACATTTAGAGAGGCTTTTTGTAGCCAGAAAAATCTCTTCTTAATATCCTTTTCTTTCTTCAATTCATTCCTGAGTGGCCATTAACCTCATCAAGTCATTGAGTCTGTATTAGTCTGTGACCACTGTTTTCACAAATGAGGGAGCTACCTTTTAGTTTCCTCATTAATTCCACTTCTCACAAAGTACCTTCGTATCTTTCCTTAAGCTTTATCAATCCTTTTCTCTATTTTTTATTTTAAAAAGTAAAACAGAAAAAAGGACAGAAATGATACAGAATTTCAAAAAAATAGTAGGAAATTAACACTAATTAATGTATTGCATATTGCTATTTTAGAAGTAGTTGTTCAGGTTACAGGATTTTGGCACAAAAAATGATAAAACAATCAAACAACGAAAGCACAAACTATTCTTTTGGATGAACTAGCAGAGATTAGTAGTATAACTATTAACCATATATATAATATATATATATATATATATTATATATATAATCTTTTTCCTTCTTCCTTCTCTCCTTTCTCCTATCCCAGTTATTCTTTTCTTTTGAGAACTTTCTTTCCCTTTCATTATCACAATATCTATTTCTTTCCCTCATTTTGTTTATTGGCTGTTTCTCTTCTGTTTCTAAATAATATAATGGTTTGAGATCTATTCTAACCTTTCAATTTCTGTCCTCCATGTAGATGTGCCAGCCTAAGGCTTTGGCTTATATAAACTGATGCTGCTAACTTACAACTTGGTCCATATCCGAAAAGCTATGAATTAATGTATCTAATGGCACTTGAAATTTCCGCTAGAACAGAGCCTTAATTCCCTCCCACTACCATCACTTGGTTATTTGCCCCAAGTACTCCTGGACTTAGAATATGAGCCATATTGAACTCACTGCTAAAACAGCTAGGTCCAGTAGATCTCCTGAGCAACTATTTTTCTCACCTTTAGCATTAATTTTATTAACATGTCCAAATTATCCTCTAATCTTTTCATTGATCTTATACTCACACCACAATGAAAATTTCTTTTATTAAATTATGATTAAATTATTCTAATTCAATTAGAAGCAGACGCTTAAACAACTAATAATGAATGAGGGATAAAAATGAAAACCGTGTTAAAAGATTTATAAAAAAAGATGCATATAATAAACAGTTATAAAATTTATACAGAAAAATAGATTCTAAAAAAGGAAATCAAGAGTTGTGCTTCTACTTAGATCTGAAATGCTACAAAGAGATCATTATGGAGATACCTCAGAAACCTAAAAATAGGAGTTCCATTCAACCCAGCTATTCTTCATCTAGGAATCTTCCTGAAAGGGTTAAAGTGAACATATTACAGTAATGCATGTATATCCATGTTTATAGCTGTGTAATTTGTAATAGCTAAAACAGCTTATATACCCCCCCAGAAGATTAATAGATAAAGAGAGATATGTTTACACAAAAAGTACTATTCTGCATTACAGAAAGACAAAGTTGAGACATTTGTAGGTAAATGGTTATATCTCATTAACTGTAATATTAAAAGAAAGAAATATTGCATGGGTTATCTTATATGAGAAACCCAAAATATAAGAATAAATTAAAAGGCAGACAGTACAAAATACAGATATCTTTTTCAAATGTGAAGGAGGAAGTGAAGGAAGAGAAAATAATTAGAAAGAGAATAAAAAAGCTTAAATAGTGTTTTTTAATGGGAAGAGGAACAACAGTTGGCAGGATGGGAGGGAAAGGGGGCAAACAAATTGAGTTGTGGTATGTATATACATATGATAAATATAATCATTTACTATAAACATATACCAATAAAAGATAAAATAAAATACTAATAAGAATGTTATTCTTTCCTGATAGTAAGCCACATAAATCAGAAAAACATAATTTTTGGCATAAATCAAAAAGTTGCTATCCCAGGGACATCAAGAATCCTATAATACAAGAATATGTTCTTCTTACCATGGAGAAATGATGCCTGAGCACTGGCTTACCTAGAGAAATTATAGGAGAAAGGGACACCAAGTAACTTCCAAGAAAGAAAAAAAAGTAAGAAAATTATATTAGAGTGCTAATCGTTGGTGTGTATAGGTTGAGTTTATTACCTGATCTGTAAACTTTCTCATTGTTGGGACAAAATACCTGATTGTTTTGTCTTATGGTTTCAGAGGTTCTGGTCCATGGTTGACTGGCTCCAAGGCAGAAACATCATGCAGAGGTTTGTGGCACAGAAAGTTGCTCAATTTGTGGCACCTGGGAAAAAAACAGAAGAGGACCAGAAAAAAAGGTGTCAGTTATCAGATATGGGCCCCAGGGACGATGATGCCTTCATTAACAACCCAGACACACCCAGAAGTGTGCTTCCTAAGTGTGGCTGCTCTCAGGCCAATAAAGTTGACAATCAAGGTTAATTTGTCTTGCCATCAAATCTCTTGTCTAGGGCCAGGGATTTAGCTCAGTGGCTTAAGCACTTGCCTGAGTTTGATCCCCTGTATAAAATAATAATAAAAAAAAGCTCTTTTCTATAGAGAAGAAGATAATCCTGCAGTAATTTAAGTGCACCAGGCACAAGGTAAAAGACTCTTGAGAACTCCAGTGTTGAAGCAGACCTGGAAGACTGGTGAAGTTATTTCTAAGAAAAAGGCAACAATCTTCACTCAGATTACTCTTAACTACAGAACAAAAAATTGGGGCCAATGAGGGAAGGTTGGTAAACTCTGTTGCTCCCAGGAATTAGCTTGTGACACTATGACAGGGTAAAGGATGAACGGAAAGAATGATGAGAAGTGGGAAAGAGGAAGATGGAATTGACCCATGCATTAGAACTTCAGAAACTAAGGCCTTACTGGGACTGTAAGACATAACAGTGTTTTAAAAAGAGGTATGAACAGCAAACCTGTAGCCAATAGACAACTGATTCATAAAAATAATACTATTAAAAGAATAGAAAAAAAATTAGAAACATGAAACAAATAAATAGAGAACTAGTGAAATGATATATTTTAATTAAAACATCAATAATCACATTAAATATAAATGGTTTAAATACATCAAAGGGTGGAATTTTTAGAGACCAAGACAACTATACACCACTCTCAATAAGAATGGCGATAGATATGTTAATAAGCAAAAAATAAAATACTTATAAAAGATACAAATATAATATTTGTTTATAAAGAATATATCAGACTTCACCACAATAAATGTTAACAGAGATAAAGAGTATTAATTATGCTAAATATGTTAGTTCCTCAGAATCAAGTACTATTCCTAAATGTATATACAGTTGATAACACAACTCTAAAATGCTAATAAAATTGATAGCAGAAAATCGACAATTTTCCTTAAAGATTGTGATACTCCTTCTCAGGTAGATGAAAAATCAGCAAGGATTTAGGAAGTCTGAAAAAATATGTATCAACATGATAAAATTGACATTTAGAAAATACTGAATCCAAAATTGCAGAATGGAAACAGAATATTCACCAAGTTAGACAAGACTCTGAGGCACAAGATAAGCCATAATGAGTTTTTAAAACCATGCAAAATGTTTTCTATTATGAAAAGAAATTAAACATAAAGATAATAGAGTTCACAAATATTTAAAAATTTAAATATGTAATTAAAACAATCAATCACAGAGAAAGACAAAGGGAAATTAGAAAATATTTTTAAATAAATATGAAAATGCACCCCAAATACATCACCAGAAGTGCCAAGACCCTTCTTTTACCATTCTCATTATTACTGTTTTTGAGAACCAAACTCCATCACTAAGGCAAGAAAAAATATTAGTTAAATTAATTGGAGAGAAAGTACCAAAGCTGTTTATGTTTTAAGCAACATAATTGATTATGGATAGCAATCGATACAAGAAGCTTTTAGAACTAGTAAGTTTATCAAATCATGGGATATAAGGCTAACATACAATAGTCTATATATTTTCTATGTATACACAATAAACAATTGCAAATAAAAATCCAAATAAAGACCATTTACTATAGTGCAAAATGCCCTAAAACTCAGGTAATAGCTTCACAAAATTTTTACAAGATCTACATATTGAGAATATACTGAATAAATCAAAAGATATGCTAATTTTGTGGATTGGAAAATTTAACATTGATAAGATATTAACTGTCCCCAGATTTATCTTTTGATTTGAGTCAAAACGAATCAAAATCTCAGCATGGTGTTTGATACATAATTAGAAGTCAATTTTAAAATGTAGCTTAGAAAAAGAAAATGATTACAAGAATTTTCAAAATAAGTAAAAATTTGTAGAAGCCATTATCATATTTCTAGACTCACTGGGTAGTCATAGTCAACAAGAAAGTATGCTATTGTATTGGCAAAAGCAGAGATACAAAGATCAGCTGTTCAAAACTGCCATATATACATGTTTGCATAAATATTTGATTTATAGCAAAGATGCAAAGGCAATTTGAGTAACAATTGCTATGCTTCTCAAGAAATGGTACACAACAATTGGGCATCTATGTACAAAAATTATGACCTTTACCACATATTTTCCATAATATTAAAAAAATCACAAAATTACTTAGAACTAAATGCTAAAAACCTTTAAAACTTTGAAAAGAAACTATAAAAGAAAAAATTTATGACATTGGTTTTGGTAAAGATTTCTACAATGCAACACTGCCTACTCTGCATCTGAAAAGTATTATTAACAGAGGAAATTGATGTCAGGAGTTGATCTGAAAATGCTTAGGTATCCACATAATAAATATGTATCAAAAGTGTTTTTTATATAACAGTAAATGTTCTAGGCATAAAACAAAGTTTAGTAAATTTAAAAACCTTAGGTCTTTTAAATTCACAGTTAGCAATAAGAGAAGTTAAGTGAGGATCTAGGAGAGAAAATCTGCAAAATGCAAATCTGATTTCTTTCCAAGTTAAAACATATATGCTTTGGTAATTCTACCCTTCACAAACTTCAGTGTTACTTAGTTTTAAATATGACATCCTTAAAAAGGAACTTTGACCACACAATATAAATTAACTTTTAGTTTTCAATTCCCATTTTTTCCTATTTACATCGAACTGTGTTTTTCTGAAGTCTGCATAGTTTGTTCAGTTGTTTTGTTTGACTTCATATCTCTCACTTTGTTTTTGTCCAGTTCATCTACCTTTCGCTCGTTTACTGTCTACCCTGACCCAAAAACAGATTTCATAAGCACATGCTTTTGACTGATTTACTTCATGACTAGAATACTGCCCAGTATATGGAAACATATATTTAATTATTTATGGTTTTTATTTATGGTTTGAACCCAGCACCTTTGTACTGAGTTGAATCCCAGCCTTTTTTTTGGGGGGGGAGGGGCGTTCGGTTCTTACTCTTTCTAATTTGCTAAATTTCAGGGACCATGCTTAAATTTTCAGTGTTTCTGCCTCAGCCTCCCAGAGTGCCAAGATTGCAGGTCGTGCCTAACTTCCATAAATATTTATGAAATTATTTAATCAGCCACCATTTCATATCAATACCTGATACACATTTGCACATGTAGCTGAGAGGGTTCTGCAAGCCACCAAGGTGAGTGTGTTGTCCTCAGGTGAAGTCCTGGCAGAGGGGCACATTTCTTTTGACTCTGCTCTTCCACTGAGCACCTCACTATGTGGGTCAAATTAAGACTTTTTGACTCTTTCTCAAGATGGAAAGAAGAGTCTGCATTGCCACACTTGTCAAATGAGCTGGCAGATCACAGTAAAAGAAAAGATTAAATGAAGCCAGAATAAATGCAACACCAAAGGATATTTTTGGCACATTTTAAAAAACACATTCCAAACAAATTGACAGAATTGTGGGGCATTTCATGATGTCCAACTGGTGATCTATTTGTTTTCTTTAGGGTTTTCTCCAAAAACCTAATGGTAGTGATGTCCTGCCCATCCTTGCCTCATAATTCAGGTTTTGTGACAGTGAGAACCAACTATTACCAGGTGAAACCAATTGTATGCAAACAGCTTTGCCACCTGGGAAGGGACTTTGCCAGAGTTAAGTCCTCCAAACTTCAATAATGATCGTACATATTTGATTTAGAGCTGATACAATTATTTTTTCTTTGGAATAAAAAAAGCGTGCTTTAGCTTGTCAGATGTCTGTTTTTTCTTAATGTACACAGATCCTAACTTAGCATGGCCGGGCATCTTTAATGTCAGTCTAAGAACACGCTGCTTTGGAAAAACGGCTGGCGGCACTGCAGCTGCTGACTGTGGGGGTTGTCAGGAAGCTCCTGTTCTCCTGTGAACTCAGAAATATGTCAAGTGATTTTGGAGTTTATTTTGCTTCTTTTGGGGTGTAAGGGTACCATTTTGCAAATTTATATTGGCGTTATCACTGGATGGCAGAAACCTGAAAGAATGAATGCAGTTTCCCAAGGATCCCTATTTAAAAATCTAAAAAGGACTTTCTTACCAAGAACATCTGTCTTAATGCATCAGAATTGCTGTTTACTTTAAGTTATATTAACATGCCATTACTCCGCATTACTGTTCAGATAAAATTATTCCTCTTACAATGTATGAATGATTATTTGGAGATTTGAATCTTAGTCAACTGAACAGGTATCTAGGAAGTTTTGCAGTACTGGACAAAAATACTTGCTTTTCTAAAATGGGAATACTTGATAAGGGCCTTAAATAATTTCAATTTAGAAGCTTATTCCCCCAAGCACATCATTTTTGTTTTAGGTAAATGGTTCACGTTTATTTAAGAATAGAAACAGATACAGTAAAGACAAGAAAATCTAGAGGGTCTAGGGACATTTACTGGGTGGCGATAATTGGCACATGGAAGAAGTGATGAGAAAGTTTTGTCAGGAGAGAGACCTGTGCCAGCAGCCCTAACAACCGGCTCCCCAGTAATCAGCAAGGTTTGTGACAACCAATAGAAGTCACAGAGAGTACTTGAAATTGTAGAAAGGATTGATGATACTGTTCATTTTTGAAACTCAAAGACAAGCTTTATCTTCATAATCATTAACTGGTCTCCTTAAAATTTCAATAGTTGGGAAGGAATTGGAACAAACTGTCCACTAATCAATTTACAATCACTTGAAAGAGGACAAGGGAGTGGAATACAATCAAGTTTTTCACTCAATGAGGAACCAACTGTGCTAAGTCAATTTAATTTTTTTCTCTAATGGACTGACAGCACACTTAAACAGGGAGAGACAATAGATATAATCAATCTGTACTTGAGAAAGACTTTTCACTCCACTATACAGAAAACTCTTATCAGTGAGATAGGCATGTACCCGGGTGGTGGGTAGGTCATTATGAGGGAAATCACAGACAGCACAGGACAGACAGAGGACAGGGAAGGGCAGAGCCCCATGTGACTTGGAAAGGCATCATTCACAATATAGGAAACACACTTCTACCATGTTCCCAGCTGCTGGAATATTTTTATCATTAAAATTTAAGTCATTAAAAAAAAACTCAAAAGATTTTTTTTCTAAAAAGCATTTCCTTTTCACTGTATAAAAATATTACAGTATCTTCAAAAATATGTAGTTCCAAATTTTGGTCATTTTTTTGAATCTTCAGAAAACAGAGCTTGTTATTTTTGTGATTAAGTAGGACTTAGACAAAAGTAAATAAAATGTCTAAAGTCCCATATTTTAAATATATAGACAGTGATGACAGTTTATTAATTACCATGGTTAAATTTTAAAGTACATTAGAGTGATAGGTATTTGTGCATATTAAAAAGACCTAATTTATAATATATACAAATAAAGTAACTTAATAAAAATATTAACAAAAAGGAATACAATATCATTAATATTGCTTTTGTTTCATATGTTTTTATATTTTGGTCATTTATTTCAGTTTAAAATTAAATTAGTACCATTTTTGGAAAATAAGTCAGAATAGTAAATGATTATGTGAGAGGTTTACCTACCCTACTTCAGAATACTTAAATTGTTAAGCAAAATGAGATTTAAAGCTGTCTGGGAAGTCCCAGATACATACTGCTACCCCAACTCTGTGAAGTCCTATAAAAATCAAGTCATTGATGCCTGAGTCATGCTTGCACCTATTTTCTCTAGAATTTAATATAATACATAACTAGACCATTTAAAAATGCTACCGAAAATTCACCCAAGATAAAATGGAAAATGAATCATCAAAAGGAATGAAAGAAACCCAAATGAAGCAAACCTGTGATAAATGTTTTCACTTGTTGAATTAGTATTTTAAATTGTGACCCACAAATATGACAAGAATGAGAGAATACCAGATTTGTTTATAAAGTTTTTTTAACTTTAAAAATAAAAACAAGAAAAGGATACAAATGATACAGAATTTTAAAAAATAATAGGAAATTAATACTAGTTAATATGTTACATATTGTTATATTAAAAGTAGTTGTTCAGATTACAAGATTTAGTCACAAAAATGGTCAAACCATCAAGCAATGAAATTGTAATCTAAATTGGTATAATTCTTTCATAAACATATAACCCATCATATGGGAACTACTGATACACATGTGCAGTATGCTTAACACATTAATTCCTCTTCTGGGAGTTTATCTCAAGCAACTAACAGTAGTAAAAATGTGTGTTATATTTACTTCACTAGTCAGAGTGGGGAAAATGGTGGAATTAATTTCATCAGTCAGTGAAAGGTTTTGCAAGTATAGAATTAAATATTACGATGACTAAAAAATAAAAATAGATCAAAATTAGACATTGAGATGATGTGAAATAATGGAAACAACATGAAAATTCAGAATAGTGATCCTCAATCTTTTTGGTACCAAGGTCTAATTATATAAAGCACGTTTTTTTCAGGGAGCAGGGTGGAAAGGACAGTTTTAGGATTATTCAAGTGCATTAATTTTACTGCACACTTAATTTTTTTTACCATTGCTTTGTAATATATAATGAAATCATTTTGCAAGTCTCCATAATGCACAGTCAGTGGGAGTCTTGAGCTTGTTTTCCTGCTAATAGATGGTCTCATCTGGGGTAATTGGAGGTGACGACACCTGAAGTGTCCTGCTTATGTCCAGGGTACTCTGTGGTGAAGCAATTTTAAAGGTTTCATGGCTTTGTTGGATAGTGGTTGCCATATATTATAAAAAGAGAGCTCAGAGAATGTGATTCGCCTGTTGCAATAAGCTTACAATTTACACTGGGCTCTGGATATTTTATTTTATTTTATTTTATTTTATTTTATTTTATTTTATTTCATTTTATTTATTTTTTTGGTATCAGGAATCGAACTCATGACTTCATACTTGCTAGGTAGGCTCTGTACCTTTGAGCTGTATCCCTGGCCCCAGATATTTACTTTCAATTCAGCTTTTTTATTGACAGTCTTAGACTATTCAAGTCTTCTATTGTCTTATCATTGGGTTTTATCCATTTTCAAAGATGCTTTCCAGTGCTATTGGCTTTTTATTCATTTTGACAAGAGCCAGCTTGTGGTTTGTACCAATACTGTAGCTGAAGCAAATGTACTATACAGGAAAGAGCCATGGACAGAAGTGGTAAATAAAATAATGGTTGAGTATTGGTTGAACTAAAATAAGTGTTGAATTCCGACTTAAACTCTGTCACCATATGCAGCTGTACATATTGTGCACGTCAACTCACTTGCTACTATAAATCCTCCCACTGGGTACAGTTTGTCACTTCTAGCTCACTAATCAGGTTTCAGATGCAGCTTAATTGTTACTTGCCTCTTGCTTATACAGGTTTGATATGAGTCTGCAAGTAATTGATTTATTATGGTCTCTGTACAGTCAAACTTCTCTGCAAATGTTAATCTCTATTTGCCACTGCTCTCCAGAAACTGCATCATTTCAACTCACACATTAGATTTTCACAAGGAGCATATGACTTAGATCCCTTACGTGTGCAGTTCACAGAAGAGTTTGTGCTTTTATGAGAACCTAATGACATGGCTGATCTGATACAAGGCAGAGCTCAGCTTGTAATGCAAGTGACAAGAAGTGACTGTAAATATGGATAAAGTTTCTTTGCCCTCTCATTGCTCACCTGCTCTGTGTCCCAGTTTCTCGCAGGCCTGGGAACAGTTATTGGTCCATGGCCCAGAGGTTGGAAACCCTCGAATTGGAAGACTTAATGTACAATGATGAGTGTCTCCAACATATTGTAAATTTACAAAGACCTCTGAAGAAAATAGAGACAGGCTACTAAAAGCCTCTCCTAGAAAAGGCCTTGGCTTTGGGCTCTTTTCTTAGCCTGCCCAGCCCAAGAATTCTGCTTTGTGTTTCCAGAGAATCCTCCAATTGTTCTTTTGGGTTTTTTTTCAGGACTGGTGGGGATTTATCTCAAGGCCTTCACACTGAGTTATGTTCCCAGCCCTAGTTTTGAGACAGGGTATTGCCTGTTGCTCAAGTAAGTTTTAAACTGGTTGATCCTCCTGTTTGAGTCTCCCAAGCCCCTTCCACTTTGACATCCCATCAAGTTCCTCATTCCATACCCTTTATATCTAAGTCCTTGGTCTGTCTTTACCAAGAATCTTGTTAGGTCAACTTAGAGAATTTCCTGCTATTGAGGTCTTCTTTTAACAATTTTCAGCTGCCAGACTTTTGTTCTATTTGCTTGTTGTCAATCCTCAGCTGTCTTTGTGGTATCAGGAACAGAGCTCAGGTCATACTGTATTCATTTTGTGCTTGTATAGTAGTGCTGCATAAAATCTATCATTACCTCTGTGAACTAATGTCCAGCTTTGCTTCTTGACAGTACCTTTAGAACTGCCCCAATTTTCTTATAAAACAGGGTATCTTCATTTTCCAGGTTAGGTTTCCTAATCTCTAGCAACATAACTACTTTCTTAAAATCTCAGATGTTGGAATAGATGTTTAAAAGTAAGACCAGCTTGGGAGAGAGAGATGAGGTAAGGCAAGCACAGTGACCATTACTACAGAGTTTGACATATACTGATGGATTTAATTAAAAACCACCATGCAAAAGTCACAATGGGTGGTTTGTTAGTTTAAAATCTAAAATAGAATTGTGTTAGAGACAGGATGTTTATATGCACATCACTTCCCTGGATAAGAAGCTATATACAAATGCAAATTATTGAATGAAGTTTTTCTTCAGTATGGTGCTGTTACCAGGTTTTGGGCTGCTGGAGTCTCCTTCTAGAGGTGGTGTCTAGGTTCTTTCTGTCTTGAACAGGAATTGGTCAAGAAAAGTGCGAAAGGTGTCAACGTTTAACATTTACTAAAGATACAAAAAGAAAAGAACCATGTTCTGTGGGCAAGTATGAGCCAGTTAAAAGTAGGGAATAAAGTACACTCTGTAGGGTGAGAGCAGACCACTGTAAAAAAGAGATCACAGAAGTCAAGAGCTCAGTGGCAGCCATCATCTGTATCTCTCACTCCTCAGGCTGATGTCAGATCTAGGCTGTACTATCAAAACCTGCTTGGCTTCTCAGGAGAAGAACCGAGTGTTTTCAGATGTGGGGCTTTAGGAACTGTTCTGCTCAGGTGACCTGAAACTTTGTAATTGATGAGTCTTCCCCAGCCAGTTTGCCACACCCCAATCTCCTGCTTCAATTTCATTATGAGAGTTTTAGGGTAAAATTCCTGATTCCAGGATCCTAAAGGATCAGGTTCAGCCACCTGTCCAAAAATCCTAATCAGGAGACAGCAAAGGTTAAGGTTTGGTTTAGGCAAGCACCAAAGGTTAAAGGTCTTTAAAGTCTGTCTTTGTGATGCTGATAGAAACTTCGCAGTTTTGTAGAAAAGGAAAACAAATGTAAGGGTTGGGAGTTATATAACTAGAAGTGCATGTACTTCTTGTCAACTGGGTCTGGAGTCTAATGAATTCTATCTTTATCCTAGAACTGGTTCCGCAAGGTTCGAGAGTCATCGTACTTACCAGTGACACAGGAATGATATACGACCTCCAAGTAATCCAAATAATGTAAGTGAAATGTCATAATTTCCCACCGGCTGGATGTCTAATATGCTGAGTTCATGTTCTTTCAGACTGAAGAATGAATTCTAAGGAACAATGAATGTTAAGAGCAGGAAATATTTAATGGGGAAGGGAAGAAAGCTATATTTATCAGGGGAAGTAAAGTTTCTGTCTATGAGAGACAGAAGGGGTCCTGAGTGGGTAGTAGAGGATCCTACCTCTCAGGGGAAGGTTTATGGAGCAAAATTGTGATGTAAGTATGGAGTGTGACAAAACTGTGATCAACTAATAAGATTATAAGTATTGTTGCTTAGGTAATATTTATCCAGTGGGGTAGCAAGTCATGTAGTAAGCATGTATGGAAAGAACAAGGATCTTTCCTGAAGGGAGTGGGTCAGGGACTCTTCCTGGTCCCCCACTCAAATGCTTGATGCCTATTCAAAGTATCAGTCATTATTATTTATCCCTATGGGAAGTATGTATGTCTAGTCATTCTTTTGTATTGATGTCTGGTCTTTAAGGAATGCACCTCCACCCACAGTTAAAATGTATTCTCATATTTTGCACTGGTTCCCTCAAGGGCCTACCCCTGCCTGCCTATAATATTACAAACTAACTTAGCTATCTATGATACCAGGAGAGACTATGAAGGACTGACCCTATCGTGGGGAGGTCTATGAGGCTCCGTTTTTTCTGTAATCCAGAAGGAACTACAGATTTAAGATTTCTAGGAATTACTGCAGGGAGTCTGGGATTTAACATTGTAAAAGCTGGCAATTTTTGTCTCTGCAAGTCCTGAAAATGACTTCATTTTTATCTTGGTAGCCTTAGTCATTAAGGGGGATAAAATAGGTTAGGTAAATTTAGGACTAAGAAACCTGGTATGAGTAGTTTGTAGACAGAAACTCCTTAAATGATTAACATGTCGATGTGCTGAGCTGACCAGGAACATGACCTAAAATTTGAAGGTAATGGAGGAGGCAGATAAAAAGATAATGAAGCTTTTAGTTATCCATTGGACATCTGCAGGTTGAGCCACTAGGTTTCAGTTACAATATCAGAGCAAAAGCGGTTAATAACGATATAAAGATTTATATATCAACTCCGTTCGACTCCATGGTGGTTACATGTGGGTTACACAAACTCACCCTATCTTTGTAACATGAAATCCACCAACATGAATGAGCACAGCTTACTTCTGTTAATTCTTATTGACACCTTCTTTCTTTTGAAATGCTAATCCTTTTGAGCGGATTATAGTCAATTGACTTTTGTTTAGGACATGCTTTCTTTGTAAAGTGACTTTGCCTACCACTTGCAATCTGACTTTCTTTCTTTCCTAAGTATATGTTTGCAGCACATAATTATTGCATTTACTGTTGGGAATTGGAACAAGAACATAACATATCTTAATTCTTTTTATTTTCCTTCCCCTCCCCCTTTACACTCTTGGTCCCCTTTCCCACTGTCAATAGACTCTAAAAGTGAAATTTCGTGGTAGGTGGAAATGACTGCACAGTTTTCATTCTATATCACAGCACTGCTTTTCCAATGTGCTTTACAGTGTCACTATCTGAGAATGGAAACCTGCACTTGAATCTTAGCCTTGCCACATGCTGAGTATTTCAGACAGACTGTAACCTCACTGAATTTGTGGAGAATAACTAATATAATATATTTGAAAAGAGCTTTGGAAACTGTAAAGGATTCAACAACATATATTGTTTTAATTCCCTGATTTTGTGCTTATGCAATCTGAGAAGGCAGGGAGGTGTGATCTACTATCAGACAGAAAGTCTTCCTCAGCTATGATTCTGAGTAACACAGTTCTGAGGAGAGGGAAAATATGTCTTTGTATTGTACATTGAGACACCTATTAATTAAAGTCCCCTTACATGGGCATTCAAATTTCTTTCCTTATGTCTGGTTTCCTCCCTCCTCAAGCAATTCCCATTGTTTTCTTCCTTCGACCTAACTCCTGTGTCCCAAGGTACTGGGACCAGAGAGGTCGGATTCTGTGGCTCTGTTCATCCCAAGACATTTAGGGTCTGAAGGAAGGAATTAATAAATAAGGCAAACTTGCCTGTTACTTAAAAAAATACTAAACAGTCACAGCATTGCTTTAACACTGTAGTCTCACTTTTTCATATTTCCCCCAAAGAAGATATGCAAAATGCTCTGTGATTGTGGATTTCACTACACAGGAAAGATGCCTTCACCTTCCCCAAGCCCTGCTCTGTGTAGTGTATGCCTGCATTTTGAAAGATTTTTTAAAGGCTATTATGAAAGAAACTTTTTCAATCACATTTGTATTTAAAAGTGTATAGTACTGTTTCAGACAAATTGTAACTGATAAGGTTTAAATATAATATATTTCCAGACAGATAGGTTTAAATTATTAAAATGCTACCCATCCTCATACTTTCTGACACTGTTGCGATTTTTACATAAGAATCCAGTAAAGAAGAGCCTCTTGGAGGCTGGTCCTATACTGGTTATGTGGCAGGGAACTGCTGGAACTGGAAACTACCATTGCAATTTTGCTTCATTTGGAAACCAAAGTGGAAGGTGAAAAGAAGCCTGGAAGAAAGCAGGAGTCAGAACAAAAGTTGGTAGGAAGGTGTTTCTCCTTGTGGGTGGTGGAGTCTATCAGTCAGGGGATGTATGTTCTGGTATTCAACAGGGTGCTATGTTTTTCAATCTTTATTTATTTCTGTTTTTACTTCAAAATCTTTTTTTCTGTCAAAACAGACTTGGTCATACTTTTAGCTTTGAGTGTATTTATTACCTCCTCCTGAAGGGTTGTTTTGTTTAACTTTTAAAATGATCTGCTTTCCTCATCCATAATCCCATAATTGAGCTAAAATGCTGAGGCCTTTCTACAGATTTAAGTACTGACTGTGTGTGTGTGTGTGAGTATGTGTGCATGCATGCATGTGTGTGTGTGTAAAGGGTCAATGATGTTTGTATATCACATTTTAAAAATATGCCTTAGAGATCACTAAAGAAGACAAGGAGAGAGATGGGAAGAGGGGACTACTGATAACTGTAGAGAAACTCTTTTTTAACTGGGCCTGGTTATAGTCAATCAATTTGTAACAAGAACATTTCTCTTTCCAACTTCTCTTAAATTGAAAGTAGAGTAAGGCACAGTGCATGTTCTTGTCTCATGGACAGACATTGAATTGGGTCATAATATGCAGGCTTTCTTCTACCTTGCAATGTATCATTACAAGAACAAGTTTCCTCTAGAGGTGATTTGGGCTGAAAATCAGGCAGAAGGTAAAATATTCAAATCAAGAGCAGCCCCCGTAATAAAGAGAGGTAGTCAACTAGGCAAGCAGATGAGGAAGTGCAAAGTAGAGAGAGACACCTCTGTGTAGCCAGTGATGCTAAATTGCCCATCCGCCTACTTAGCCCAATTGAGAGACACAAGACAAGACAGCTTATGTGAAGAAAAATATCTCTGAAGTGAAAATCACATGTAGCTATAACATGCTGTAGATTAAAGCAGTTTGCATTAATTCCTTGCATTTGATCTCTTGTATGTGTTAAGTCACAAACAAATAATCAGTGATGTGTATTCATACCTCTAGCATTGAGATTGAAATCTTTTCAAATACTCCAGGATAACTTTCCAGTATCACATGCCATGTCCTTAGGTATTGCTTCTGTCGTGCGAAGCATTTTGCCTTGAATAGTGCAAGACAAACTAGAACAATACCCCTTGCAGCCCATGTTTCATTAGAATACTTAACTATCATAGGATCTTCCACAGAAATTTATGATAGAATGATAAAAGTTATTGTGATGTAGTTTTTTTTGTGAAATGTAACTGTTAATGGGACGTATCTATATCTTAGTTTGATGGAGGCTTACAGATTTTGGGAACTAATCTTTCAAATAAACTTTTGACAAAGTCTTAGAGAAATTCTTGGTCCTCTGAATTCTCTAAAAATTATGCTTTATCTTTTTTAAATTATATTTTGACTTTATAACAAATTATTGTCCATAAAACATCATGGGAAATATTACATAGAGTGTTATGCTTTATCTATATTTTGGTTCAAGCATGCTTCAAAAAATGGCAACTACAAACTCATTTTTTATTTTCTTGTACATCTGTGAGATGTGTGTCAGATACTACAGAGAATGAGACTGTAAATCTAGTGAAGCAGCTAAAATCTTTGTGTCTGGAGCAAAACTTCTTGTCTGCTTTAACTTTGTGTTTTGCAATGGGCCACTGTGATTTGAAATAGTTACTTAACTTTTCTGTGTCTCATTTGCAACATGGATTTTTTAAGATTTTCATTACTCATTATCACATTGTGTGCTATTTCTAATATCATTGAGAGCAACCCCAAATATATCTACTACTGGATGCCTTGAGAGATAAAATATTCATGAAACTTTTAAAAATATCAAGTTGGATTCAAATAAATTCCAGAAAATTTATTAAATGTAATTTTTCTTTTGCTTTAAATTTCATAGGATTTATATACAGTATTTCTTTAGTGGTAAAACTCCTATGAATAATGCAGCTCAGACACAAAGAGAAACATTCTTCCCTATCACATTTTATTCTTTCAGTTGCTTTCCTTTGAGGAAACATTTTCATAAATAGCATGACCCAAACCAGGGCAACACTCATAGAAAAACATCTGTCCATAGTTATGTTAGCTAATGTGAATTTAAGTAACTACCTTATGTAGTATCTTCTTTAAAAAAAAAAACTATGAATCTTGGAGTTGTATTAGTTAACACTGAAATTGCTGTTTTTGTAGATATTTCTTGAAACATTTTCTTAACAGACACATACGTCCTGTACAATTTTAATGTTGCAAAGAATGTTTTCTTGTTGACTGGTTATGAGCATGCCAACTTCCCAGAAGATTCCTGAAATTTCCTCAGTTGAGCAACTTGACTTGTGATTTCTGTGTCAAGGGGTGGTACATTTCACAAGGTGCTAAAATCCGCCAAGATACCATTTCCAAAACTATGAAGACATTCTCTCCCTACAAACCTACATGGGCTTCTTTTTTGAGGGATAGTAATGGGTATTGAACCCAGGGCATTTACAGGGCCAGCCATTTCTTTTTATTTATTCATTTTATATTTTTGAGACTGGGTCTCTCTGTTACTGAATTGCCAAGGCTGGGTTTGATTTTGTAAATCTTTTTCCTCTGCATCCCAGAGTACTGGAATTACAGATGTATGCCACCTTGTAATTAGTATTAAACTTTTTAGATTAGAAAAATGAAAACTTTGTGCTTGCATTTCTATTTTCTCAAGAGAGTTTAATAAATTTTATTTTTAGATGATCTCTAAAATAATTTTCACTTTTTTCTTAATTCATTTTTGTGTCACTTACTTTTTTTTTGTAGATTTTTTTAAAATTTTATTTAAAAGAAAATAGACACAGAAGAGAGAAACAAAAAGCATGAAAGACAAACAACAACCACAGATCTGACACAATTACACTGTAGGTTTACACTCTGAGGTGGTTGAAGTTTGACAGTAGTTACAATATTACATATCGTTACCTTCATAGGGGTTGGTCATATTGATAGACATAGACACGCAAGGTTTATCAATTCAGGAATATTAATTTTTCTTTTTCAATAGCTAATGTACCCAGCAATACAATTTTTTTAGCTGTCTTATTTATGCATATTTATAAATTTATGTCTTTTTCTTTTTCCCTTCCTTTCCCCTTAGAGTACCTCTTGTTATCATTGAAATAACTACCCATAATATCAGGTCTAATATAATCAAGCTAAATAGTTTAGAGTGAAGCCTATAAAGGATAAAAGAATGGTCATACTTAAGAGAAACAAAAAAACTAAAGGATTCAACTAACAACAACAACAACATATCCTATACTGTAAAATTATAGATTTAGGAATTTAGATGGTTGGAATTTTACAGTGGTTGCAACATTGTATAGTATTACCATTAAGGGGGCTGTTCAGATGGACAGATAAAGACATGTAGGATTGATCTGATCATATGAATATCAACTGTTCTCTCTCACCAGTTAATGAATTTAGTAGTATAGACTTTTAAACGATCTTATGAATACCCTCATATAAAACTATGTCTTTTTTCCATAGCTTCCTTCCTCGGTTCCCCTTGTAATACCTGTTATTGTCTTCAAACTAAATGCCCTTACCAATTGGCCAAGTATAGTCAAACAAAATAGTATTGAATAAGACAAATAACAAATAAGGTAATGGAGGCAATACATAGTAATGCAACATTGATTTCTATAATGCCTCATATTAGCTTCAAGGCAGTTGCCTATATCATCTGCTGTATCAGAAGCACACCAAGATAAGTTAAAATCCCTCAGAACAGAACAGTGAAAGTAATACCTGGTTTTGAAGCTAGGTGATCACATATCATTGAAGGCTACCCTTATAAACTTTGTTATCATTAAGATAGCTGTCTTTGTCATCATGTATGAAAAAATTAGGCCAGTCAAGGTAGGATAGGATTAAACTGAACAGCTCATTGAAAACAATACTGGACTTAACTCCCATTGATGGATTATTCATTTGTCTGCCCTGCTCAGTGGTATCTCTCTGTAGCTGTTTCTGGAGCAGTGGACTTCTTTATCTCTCTCTAGAATGTCCTTCAGTATTCTTTGTAGGGTTGGCTTGGTTGTCACGTGGAGAAACAAGATACTTCCACGACAAAGAACAACTAAAAATTTATGACAACCAAGCCAACCCTGTGTCACTTACTTTTATTTGTTTATTCAGCCACATATTTTTATAAATATGTGATACATAACAGCTACATTTGTTTTGTGGAATTGATACATATATGTATAATTTTAACCATTTTTAATCCCTTCCTGATCTCTAAAACTCTCCCTCACTTCCCACTATCTCTCCTTCATTTTACTCTTTAATTTAGTTTTATTTCGGCCAGGCATGGTGGCCCATGCCTTTAATCCCAGTACTCTGGAGGCTGAAGTAGGAGGAGTGCTGTGAGTTCGAGGCCACTTTGGGCTACAACATGAGCAAGGGCAACCTGAACTACATAGTGCTACCCTGTCTCAAAAAACTGGGGCTGGGAGTTTGGCTCAGCAGCTTAAGCGCCTGCCTGCCAGGTGCAAGGCTGAGAGTTTGATTCCGGGTGCCACCAAAAATAAAAAATTATTTTGGGTTTCTCATATAAAAAAATGCAATATTTAAACTCTTCTGTCTTATTTAATGTTCAAGTATCAAGATCTATCCATTTTCCTGAAAAAGACATTATTTTATTTTTCTTTAAGGTTAAGTATAATATTGTGCATACATACCATATTCACTTCATCCATTCATCTGTTGATGGGTATCTAGCCTGTTTTGAGAGGCTGTCTAGTGTAAGTTGCTCTGCTATAAACAGTATGCATGTATCACTATAATATGGTGTCTTTCACTCTTTGGGGGATATGTTCAGAAGTTTAGCTAAGCCAAATATAATTTCGATTTTTTTGAAGAATCGCTCTATTGATATTCATAATGGTTGTACTAGTTTACATTTGCACCAACGATACAGAAGCCTTCGTATTTCTTCACATAATTGCTAACATATGTTGTTTTGTGTTTTGGATGATACCATTCTGACTAGATTAAGATGGAATCTTGAAATTGTGTTGATTTACATTTCTCTAACAGCTAAAGGCGATAAACACTTTTATACTTTATTGGCCTTTTGAATATCTTTGGAAAAGTATCTACTCAGTTAATTTGCAGTTTTTGATAGAGTCATTTTTTTTCTGGGAGTTACCTTTTTGTTCTTTATATATTCTAGATATTAGTTCTCTATCAAAAGAGTAGCTAGAAAATTTTTTTTATTCTGTAAATTCTCTCTTTAGTCTGTTGATTACTTTACTTTTAATTTGATGCAATCTCACTTGCTGATCCTTGATGCTTTTTCTGCTAGGGGAGTTGTTTACAGAAAGTCCTTGCCAGTGCCTGTAATTCAATTCTTCTGTTATTTTCCAGGGCTTTCAAAGATTCTATTTTTATATCTAAGTCTTTAATTCATTTTGATTTAATTTTAGTATAGAGTGAGAGATATGGGACTAGTTTCATTCTTCCGCATGTGGATTATGAGTTTCCCCAGTCCTGTTTGGTAAAGAGGCTATCTTTATTCCCATGTATACTTGGGGGACTTTGCCAAAAATCAGATAGCTGAAGGTGCATGGGTCTTGTATTCTTTTCTATTCCATTGTCTTTTTTGCACCAATGACCTGCTGGTTTTGTCACTACAACTTCATAGTATAACTTGAAACCCAGAATTGTGATGTTTCCATTTTTCTGTTGTTCAGGATTGATTTGCCTATCTTGTGTTTCTTCTAGTTCCATATAAGTTTAAAGATTGTGTGTTGTAGCTGTGAAGAATATTGTTGATATTTTAAGAGGGATTGCATTGGATCTGTATATCACTTTTGGTCACTTTAACAGCATTAATTGTGCCTATGCAGCAACAGATGTCTTTCCATTTTGTAATGTCTTCTTTAATTTCTTTCTTCAGAGTACTGTCGTTTTCATTGTAGAAGTATTTCACTTCCTTGGGCAGGTTGATTTCTATGTATTTTTTTAGACTATCACGAATGGAATTTTTTTCTTGATTTGTTCCTTGTCAGTTCATTTTTGGTGAACAGGTGTACTATTGATTTTTTTTCAAAGTTTTGTCTTGGTTTTGTATTCTATTACTGTGCTGAATGTTTTTATTAGTTTTAAGATGCTTCTGTCAGAGGTTTTATTTTGAGGGGTTACTCTTCAATGCAGAGTCATACTTCATCTGTAAACAAAGATAACTTGACTTCTCTCTTTCCTATTAATGTTTTTAATTTCTTCTTTTTCTTGCTTGCTCTTGATAAAATTGAAAGTACTACATAGAAGAGAAGTGGTGAGAGTGCTCACTCAAGCCTTTTTCTTGATATTACAGAGTACTTTTAGTTTTCTCCCTGGCAGTAAGTACTGGATGTGACTTTGTCATATATGACTTTTATGAATTTGAGACAAGGTCTTTCTGTACTTATTCTCATTAGGATTTTTATCATGAAAGATATTGGATTGTGTGAAAGAGTTTTTCTACATCTTTTAAAATGATTATTTTTTTATTCTTGATTCTATTTATGCAGTGTATTATATTCATTGATTTATGTATGCCATACTATCCTCAGGGATGAAGTGAAAGTGGTCATGATGTGTGATTTTTTAATGGTTTGTTAGATTTTGTTCACCAGTGTCTTACTGAAGATAACTTCATCTCTGATTAGCAAGGATATTGGCCTGCAGTTTCATCTGAGTTCTTTTTGATTTTGGTATCAAGCTGATGTTGACTTTTTATGGAACAAGTTTGGAAGTGTACCTTCTCTTTCAATTATGCAGAAAAGTTTGATGAATTTTGGTCTTTGTTCTTTGGTTAAGTTCTAGTAAGATTCAGTGATGAATTCATTGGTTCCTGGACTTTTCATAGGTGGTAGAATACTTTTATTACCGCACCAAATTCATTCTCTGTTATTGGTTCCTTCAGCTTTCTGTATCTTCTTGATTCCACTTTAATAAGTCACATGTGTCTAGGAATTCACACGTTGTTTCCACGTTCTTCAATTCATTGTAATACAAATTTTCAAAATAGTTTCTAAATCTCCTCTGCATTTCACTGGTTGCTGTTGTAATTTCACTTTTCCACTTCTAATTATATTGATGTGGGTCTTTTGTCTCTTTCCTTGAGTAAGTTTGGCTAAGGATTTATCAACTTTGTCTTTTCAAGAAACCAGTTCTTCAATTCATTGATCTTTTGTATTGTTTTGGTATTCTCAGTTTAATTGGTTTCTGCTCTGATTTTTATATCTTCTTGCTTTCTCCTACTTTTGAATTTGAATTGTTGTTTCTTTAGGAACTTGAATGCATTATAAGGTTATTTACTGGGGATCACTCTGTTTTTCTAATGTAGGCACAGCTATAAGTTTGTTAAAACTAGTTCCAATGTGTCACAACGATTCTGATATGTTGTATTTTCACTACCACCTGAGTCTAGAAATTTTCAAATTTTTCCTTGATTTCTATGCTTCATTGATTGTTCAAGAGTATTTGTCAATCTCCATGTGTTTGTGTAGTCTGTGTGGTTTCTTTGATTTCTTGTTTGATTCCATTGTGATCTCATAGGACTTGAGATATTATTTCACTTCATTTACATTTATTGAGGCATATTTTTTGACCTAAAATGTGGTCTAATTTGGGAAAATGTGCATGAGGTGATGAGAAAAATGTATGTTCTACTGGACTGAATTAGATACTCCATAGATAGCTGTTAAACCCATTTGTTTTATGATTTAGTTTCACTCTGATATCTCTTGGTTGATTTTATTTTGTCTGGTTTACTTTTGAGATTGGGGTATTAGAGTTTCACATTAGGAAAATATTCATATCTATCTGTCCTTTAATGTTAAGTGCTTTTTGTTTTACTAAAGTGGATAAGCCAGCAGTTAGTTCACATCACACATATTTAAAACTGTTATCTCTTTTTGATGAATTATCTCCCTTATGAAAATATAGGGACCTTCTTTGTTTTTTTCTGACCAATTCTGGATTTACATCAATTTTGTCAGAAATTATACTAGCTAGGATTCTTGTTTTTGGCTTCCAGGTGCATAGAGTATCCATTCCCTCACTTTTAGTCTGTGTGTATCTTTGTAAATGAGAAATGCTTTTTGACAGCAATAAATAACTGATATTTGCTTTCTGATCCATTCTTACTTTTCCAATGCATGATTCTTTTAAATTTTCTTTTGTTTATCTACTACCTCCATGAAATTTTTTATTTCCTTTGAGCTCCTGGCTGCTTTTGACCTCCTTGTCTCTGTTTAGAGTTCCCTTATGTATTTTCTGCAGTGCTGGTCTGGTGGTTATGAATTTCTTTAGTTTATATTTGTTGTGGAAGATCTTTATTTCAACATCAATTTTGAAGGATAATATTGCAGGATATAGTAAACTGGATTGGTAATATTTGGGTTAGGGCTTGAAAAACTTCACAACAAGATGTACTGGCTTTTAAGATTTTTGTTGAGAAATCTGATGCTATTCTCTGTTATTTTTATGTATGTGCCTTTATAGGTTATTTGGCATTCTTCCTTTTCTTATGAATTTCTGAGATTTTGGCTACTTTGTGTCATGGAAAGGTTCTTTTGCAGTTCTTTCTATGTGGGCTTCTAAATTTATTATTTATCAATATTTAAATTTTAAATATCTTTCTGTACAGACCAGTGTATAATTTTTTAAACCATTAGACTCTGCTTCTACCCTATTTTGAAGACCAATGATCTTTAAATTTCTGAACTCTTGGATCTTTTTTAAATTGTTAACTATTTTTATTTACTGTTACTAAATATGCTAATTGCATAAACCTTGTCCTCAGACCCTGTAGTCTACATTCTGACTGATCTTGCCTACTGCTAAAACTTTTAATTAAATTTTTTTTCCAAGGTTTCTGCTTGATTCCTTTCATGACTTCTGGTTATTTATAGGAGTGGTCTTTTTTATTCTGTGCTATCTTCTTTTAAATATTAATCTACTTATTTTAGTCTTTAAGCTGGCTGATGATCTTAGTGATTTATTTATTCAACTATTTATTAGCATCTTCTTCAAATTCATTGATCATCTTAATATTTGATTCATTCAGCTGCTTATTTGTCTCCTTTTTGATTTCTTCAATCATTTCCAGATTTTTTTTTTTTGAGTTCTTTCCCTAGAAATACATTCACTTAAGTTTGTGGGATCTGTTACAAGGGAATTATGAATTTTAGGAGGCATCTTATTGTATAATTTTCTCATGATTCTTGTGTTTTTGCATTGAATGTTGTAGACCAGTTGAGGCAGATAGATCTGTAACTACAGAAGAGATGTCATTAATAAGTGGTTTTTTTTTCTGTTTTGTGCCGTTGGCTTTTTATATAATTCAGTGTGAAGGCACATACTTACCCTACTCAAAGCATTACAACTAGTCCTTATTACTATCTTACAATTGGAGGATAAGTACAGTCTTTATAAACATCAAAAGGACCAGTCATGTATCAACACAATCTAAAATTGCTTAAACTATTGTCAACTCTTTGACTCACACAAGAAGACAAAGTAACAGTTATCTTGATGAATAGACTGGGAGACGAGCAAAAAAAGGAACATAAAGTGAAACAAAAAGAAAAATTATAAAAATAGATTTGACATTATTTTTATTCTGGATGGGGGAAGTTTGAAAGATTATATGTAGGGGTGGAGAGAAAGAAGAAAAATGTTAAGAAACATGTGGAAAGTAAGTGAGGCTAATCTATGTGATTGGAACCATTCAATGAATAGTCATGCAATGTTGAAAACTCAAAAATTTATTGCTGGTGAGGGAGAAGCCACAGGTCAAAATAAATCACCGAAGAAACTAAAACAATAGTTTGCTTTCATAGACAGTTTCATGCACACTGTATTAGTCAGCTTTACCTTTTCTGGCACACAATATCTGAGAACCATAGCTTAAAGGAAGAGAGGTTTATTTGATCTCATTGTTTCTGGTGATTCTTTCCATGGTTGGTAGGCCCAAAAGCAAGATCATCATTTCTGAATGGCATGTTGGAGCAAAGCTGATTATTCAATTGTGGTCAGGAATTAGGTTAGGGGAACAGTGACAGGAATGAGGTCACCAGTGAGCATATATAGAACCAAAGCCATGCTTTCATGACCTACCCAGATGTATGCAGAAGTAGGTTCCACCAATTTCACTGGCAGATCTCAAAGGCAATCAAGTTGATATTTCCACCCTAACCACCACAAAGAAACCCTTGTCAACTTCATACCCAAACATATCTCCTTGAACCAACATTTAACCTATAAATAAAGACAATAACAAGTTAATAATTCTACCTAATGTAAACAGCTATCTTACATAAGCCAAAAATTCAAAAATTTCTTCCCCCAAAATCTCAAAATCTCCAGCACTTATCCAAAGTCCAAATCAAAGTTTCCTTTGAGACTCAAGGCAAATTCATAGATATGAACCTTTATAAAACTTAAAAACAAGTTACATAATACAAAGGTACAATGGTACAGGGTAAAGATTTCCATAAAAGGGGCATAGAGAGATAAATAAGAATTAGATCAAAGCAAGACCAAAACCCAGCAGAGCAAAGAATAATTCCTGTAGCCACTTGTCTTGCATCTGAGACACAGAGCAGTGTGATAAGAGCTACAGAGGTCTTTAGTGTCCCTAACTCTATGACTTTGCTTTAAGCTTCCTCTTCTACTGGTTCCATTTGGCCTGTAGCTTTCCTCAGCATATGTTTCATGTTCCTGGCATCTTCTACTTTCTGGGGTCTCTTCTCCATCTTTAGATTCCACAACTTCACACCCTGACCTCTAAAGGGCTTCTTGCCTGACCTCCAAAGTCTTTCTTTGAAATTCAGGTGGAAGCAGAGACTTACTTGACCCCACAATTCTGTCATTCTGTATACCATTAAAATCAACATCATGTGGAAGACGTTGAGGTCTACTGTTAGTGAGGGCAGTAATCTGCCCTCTTTGGACGATGGCTGCAGAGCATTGTTGGCTGAGTACAATGAAATGAATCATGGGGAGCCAATTGCTTAAAAGGTTCTTCTCAAGCAACAGGTCCAAGTCTTCTTCCTTTTTTTTTTTCTTGTCTTTCTTTCTTTCTTTCTTTCTTTCTTTCTTTCTTTCTTTCTTTCTTTCTTTCTTTCTTTCTTTCTTTCCTTCTTTCTGTAACCAGGATCAAACTCATGACTTCACCCTTATCAGGCCGGCACTTATGCCACTGAGCTAAATCCCTGACCAGACAGCTATGCCCAAGAGCTCTTTTAAATTTACTGTTTAACACCTTTGAGCCTAGAGTGGGTGGACACTTGATGATTTTTGGGATGCCTTCAAGACATCTTCCTTCTTGTCCCTGATCAAAGAATTTGGTTTCTGTGTAATGGTAGCACTATCTTCAGCAACCAAAAACAGTTTTGGCCCCAACTTTGCAAATGGCTCCTTCTGATCTCAAATTTAAAGTTTTAAAAAATTTTTGCTCCCCCTTTTCCCCAGATCCTTACTATAAATCAGGTTAAAAACTCATTTCACTCCCTGAATGTTGAGCTATTTTGAAATTTGCTCTGCCAGATTTGTTTGTTAACCACCCTTAATCTCAGTCTCTAACAAAGTCACCGAACCTGGGAAAATATAGACAATTTTTTCTGTCAGAGTATAACACACATGTTCTCAAGTCCAAATGCCATACTAACCCTTGTTCTCATCTGAAATCTTCTGAGCCTGACCCTTTTTTTCTGTATTTCTATCACCATTCTCAGCTAAACTACAACCTGAATTACCCATCAAGTTGTGTTTACAGCATTTTAGGTCTTCCCTACCCCTAACTGCCAAACTTTTCCAAACCCTTTTTACAAACCAGTTTCAAATGCTTCTGAGTCACATGATCAGGGAGAGTCACAGCAATAAACCCATTTCTTTGGTACCAATTTTCTGTATTAGTCAGCTTTAATTTGCTGAGAAACAATATCTGAACCTACAACTTAATGGAGAAGTTTAATTTACTCATGGTTTCAGGGGACTTGGTTACATGGTTTACAGCCTCCAGGGCAGACATATCATCACAGAAGCGTGTGACAGAACAAAGTTGCTAGTTTCTTGTAGCTGGGCAGCAGAGCAGAGGAATAGTGCTAGAAAGGAGGGAGCAGACATCATATGTAGACCCCAAGGTCATTTTTTCATGGCCTACCTAGAGACACCAAGAAGCATGCTTTACCAAACCCTGAGATGAATCCAAAGCCAGCTGAAAGTTGACACTCATTCTAACTGCCACACAATTATGCCCTCCTCCACTTTGCCAGTGAAGGGGTATGAGGATTCAAATAGTCTCTGGGTCTGCCACAGGCACTAACTAACCACAGTGAGATTTGGAGGGAGGGCCAATACACTGACAAATTCCAGGCGAGCATTTATTTCCTTCTATGCCCAGTGCCAGAGAGGCAAGGAGTGTATAGTTGATGGCAGCTGGAATGAATACCCAGCTGTGGCCACCCCCTGGCCTTCTTTGCCTGAGAGCTTTGCATATTTCACATGCTGGTTAAACCTCTGGACATGGGCTGGATTTGTATTCATGATCAAGGAGTTTGCTATTATCACAGATTCTGAGCCATTACCCTTGGGAAATTTATCAATAGTGTCTCCATACTTTTCCTATGAACAGCACCTGGGTTGATGAGTTTCTTCATTTCTTATCCTAACATTTTGCATGTTTAGTATCCCATTTCAGGTATATTTCTGCAGTTGGTGACTCTGCCACTCCATGTCACCAGATTCTGACTGACCTTAGTGTTTCCTCACAGCTTCCTCTGGGCTGTCATGATCCATACACTTTTGTTCATGAAACTCTTGATGTGTTACCTAATATAATGTCTAGTCAGTGACAATTCATTATTTATTTTTAATGAGGAGGGCATAATAGAATAGTAGAAGAAAACTAAACACACTGCATATGAGACAGAATTAGAGATGAAGAATTTGACACCAAGAAGTGTGGTCAAAATTTCTTTCAAAGAATTTTACTTGAAAGGAAAAAGAAAGCCATGAATAAGTGACTTCGGTGGATTCTGAGTTAAGGAGGTGTGTGTATTTGGCACCCAGGTGTGTATCTGTTGTGTGTGGTGTGTGTGGTGTCTATATGTATGTGTGATATCTGTATGTGTTGTGTATGTCTCATGTGTGTATATGTATGGTGTGTGTGTTTGTAGCATGGTGTGTATGTATGTGTGTGTGTGTGTCTGCTGGGTGAATACCTTGCAATTTAAGTAGACAAAAGCATTAAAAATTGAATTATTTTTAAAGGAATGCCCAAAGTAATATTTGATTAATTATTCGCTGCATTAATTCTTCACTGCAAGACCTCAGCTGAGGTCTTACTGGAGGGAACTCTTTTATTTTTGAGCTGACTACCTTGCAATAGTCACCTGTGCCAGGATGGTAAAATCAGGGGGAAGCAAGGAAAGCAGCTTCAGTGAGATGGCCATGTTCTTTCTGGAGTACATCGGAGCTTCTGAGTTGAAGAGGGACAAAGCAGGCTGTGTTGGAGCAAGGGTGGTTTCTCTGCCACACAGTCACAGTGGTTTTCAGGGTTCAAGGCATGCCAGCTTTATGTGGCTGCTTCACTCTGAGGAATGATAGCATTTCATTCCACATCATGAGTTCCTTTTCTACAGTAAAAAGGCTTTGCAGAGGTAGAGGAGTATCCATGAAGGCAAGATAGAGTGTGAATTTAGACAGGCCTGGGATTTATTCCATACTTGATTACTGCCTTCCCTTAGAACCTTATGTAATTTACTTGTATGTATGCATGTATTTACTTATTTATTTTTGGTACTACAAATGAATCCAGGGCCTTTGCACTGAGCTACTTTCCTAGACTTTATTTTTACTTTTATTTTGATACAATCTTAAATGCCCAGGCTGTGCTTGAACTTGAGATCATTCTGTCTCAACCTCCCAAAGTGTTAGAATTGAAGATATGTGTCACCACTCCAGCTATTACTTGGTTTCTTGAGCCCAGATTCAATGGATTGCTGAGATAATGACCCTACCCATTGGGCTACTATGAGAGTGTCATTCAATTCTACTGCGCTAGGCTTGTAGTATGCATAAAAGCATTTAAAAATATACCAGCACTGTCTTCACTTAGTTCTTTGATTTATTACCATATGGAAAAATACTTCTTAACACAAATGATGCAGAGACATTTGACGAAAAAAATTTGCATTACATAAAATTACGTTAAAGAAACTATCATTCTAGGCAAGGAACAGGAGTTAGGTGCAAGAAGAGCACATTATAGGACAGTTTTTGCAATTCCCACATGAATGACTAGGAAACTATCAGGGATTTTCTAAAATATTTGCAAAAATATTTAGATCTGTTTTCTTGTATTAATTTGCACAGCAGGAAAATTATATCACGTTATGTTTCTAGAAAACTGACACAACATTTAAAATCATTCTTTAAAATAAAGAAAGATATATGAGGGAAAGTTTTGGAAGTTTGTTGAAGTATCACTCAAATAAACTGAAACATGAAGAAGGGGTCGATTTGTTCCAAGTCATTTTGTTAGTTATTTTAATTTTGTAGTAAAGAACTATTTTACTAGGTCCTAAAATCCAACCATCTCCTTACCTTCCCCTAGGGTATAATATTAACCTGCTGATCAAAACTTAGACTGAAATTGTTGATATGAAAAATGATCATTTACCAAACTAGGACCAAATGAAGTAAGATTGCAGGCAATGATGACTTTTAAACAAAAATGGCACCATAAACCACAAGATTTGTATCATTCACAGTTATGGGGAGAGAATATATTGTTACCTTGTGCAAAGCCTGGCAATTTGCCATAAGGTAAGTGTTTTCAAATGCTTTTAACTTACCTCCTGTAATATTTCTAACTTATTTCTGTATAGTGAGTATAGACAGTAAAACTAATAACATATTTAAGGGATCTGTGAATTGTTGGGCAATCACTGGCAGGATGTTCACACTTAATACCTATTAAGAATAATGAGAATTTATCTACGATAGAAACCAGGATGTACTGTCTGGGAATGTGAGGAAATCTGACGAGCTCTTTCAAATTGAAATATCAGGGGCACAAATTGCTTTGAAAGTCATAGCTCTCCAGTTCCTTGGTTCAGTTTGAGACAATTATCCACAGATTACTTGTTTACATTCTTATTTACTTATGGCTCAACAGTGTTGAGCATGAGAGTAACCTTTCTAGACATGAAACTTGATCCTGCAGGTCACCTATTTCCAAGAGGCAGGCAAACTGCAGATTTGAGAAAATGATACTTGAGTTCAAAAACTGTTGTTTTAACCAGGACAAAAGAAGATGGAAAGAAATTTGTCTAAAGATGTAAAGTCTATGTTGAAAGAAAGGCATTAAAAATATAATTCCAAGAAGGATCTTCCAGAATTCTGCTCTCAGAACTAGTTCCTCAGTATAATGTTTTTGTTTCTACTTCTTTGCAGTTCATGATTTACAATAAAGTCAGCACTTTTTTGACACCTGATTCTTACTTATTATTATGCATTTAATTTTTAAATAGACTTTATTTTTATAGCAGTTAAGATCACAGCAAATTGAGCAGAAGGTACACACCATCTCCACATATACCTTGCCCATCATTCCCTGAGTATGAACAGTGTCTCATCAATATCCCCCCTCAAAGGGGTAAATATTTTTTAATAATCTGTAAATCTACACTAACACATTATCACTCAGAGTCCATAGTGTACATTAGGGTTCACTCTTGATGTATCGTGAGTATAGATAGTAACCCACTCTTCTGTGGGTTTGGACAAATTCATGTTGATATATAAATCAGAGAAGTTTCATTGGTTTAAAAATCCTCTGAGCTCCCCAAATCCATTCATCTCCCTTCTGATCCTGGGAAACCATTGATCTTCTTACTCTCTTTTTAGTCCTTCTCTTTGTAGAACATCATGTATATGGACTCATGGAATATCTAATGTTTCTAGACTGGCCTTTACACTAAGTAATAAGCATTTAATTTTTTCCATATCTTTTTAGGTCATTGTTCTTAATGTTAAATAATGTGTTATAATCTACATGCACTAAATTTTGTTTATGTGTTCAGCTAGTTTAGGATATCTTGGTTGTTTCCAAGTTTTGGCAATTAGGGATAACATACTATACCAATTTGATTGCAAGTTTTCATGTGGATATAAATTTTTAATTAATTTAGGTAAATATCAAGGTAATCACAAGATTGTGTGATAAGAACAATTTTTCTTAGGCTTTATTATATTTTTGTTCTGTTTTGTTTTTGAGATGGCTATGTTGCCTTGACTGATCTGGAACTTGTAATCCTACTGCTTTAGTCTCCTGAGTAACTGGGATTATATGCAGGAGTCACCACACTTGGTTTAGCTTTATAAGAAACCATCAGACTGTCTTCCACTGTGCTATTTTGTGTCTCCTCCAATAATGAATGAAAGTTCCTGTGACTTTATATGGTTTTCAGCATTTGGGGATCTTGGTTATTCAGTTAGGTAATAGTTTCTTGAGGTTTTCTTTAAACTGTATTTTTCTGATGACATTGTATGATATGGAGATTCTTTTAAAATACTTACTTGCCATCTGTATATCTTCTTTGATAATAAGTCTTTTTCAGGCTTTTGACCCTTGTTCACTTACTGTTGAAATTTTGATTGTGATGGGTTCTGCCCATATAAAGCACTACCATGCTCAGCATGACACCTGCCCAACAAGGTACTGGTCAGCAACTCCCTTCAAAGCTGACTCCCATGTTCTTCTTTCAAGCCCAAAATCAAACTTCCCACTTTTTGTGTGCACCAACACTCCCCCAATCAACTGTCAATTCCTCATTCTGCCTGCCCCTTCAAACTCCACCCCCTGTTAAACTGAATAAAAATCTGCTGCTTCTTTGTCTGCCCTGAGGGGGTCTTGCACTCCACTGCAGCCCTCCTGTGCCTACAATAAAGGCCTTTTTCTCTTTTCCTTTCTTTGCTTTTGCTTTTCTACCACACCAAGGAAAAACCTATCAGATTGTTCTTTTCATATTTTGGATCACAATCCTTTATTACTATCTTAGTTACTTTTCTCTCCTTGCTGAGATAAAACACCTGACACCCAAAATTAGGGAAGAAAAGGCTTATTTATCTTACAGGTTTTGGAGGTTTCAGTCCATAATCAACTGGCTCCCAGGCAGGGTGCCATGGCACTGGGGCAACACTTCAAGGCAGAAGCTGAGCAAAAGCAGCCAGAGTAAAAGGGGCCAGAGCAAGCCACTTTTTCCTCCTTATATTGTACACAGGACTCCCCCCCCCCCCGCTTCCCCGTGGGTCTAGCACTCATAAAATCTCCTTGCCTTCCTTTGCACAGGATGAGGATATTTACAAAGTAAGAACCCTGGCTCCCTGATGAGTCACTCAGTTAAACTTCTGACCTTCTCAATTTAACACAATGAGGCTTGTTACACTGCAGGATGTAGAGCTGCTGAGTTACTTCATTAAGCTTCTAGAGTTCTCAAGTTGACACAATGTATAAACCATAACAATTACATACATTCTTCCCTAAATATTTACATCCAGTAGGTGGTGGCTTAACTTTTCAATGTCTTTGCATTGACTTTTGCAGAGCAAAAATTTATTTGTAATGAAGTCAGGAGTACAAATTATTTTTTTATATATCATATCTTTGATATCATGTCTAAAAAGTCATCACTAATCTCAAAATGATTGAGATTTTCTCCTATGTTATTTTCTAGGAGCTTGGTAGTTTTGTTTTTTGAGTTAATTTTTGTGAAAAGTATAAAGTCATAAGCTAAATTCTTCTTTGATTTTTTTGTATGTTGTCTTGATTACTTTTCTCTCATTGTTGAGACAAAATACCTGACATCCAAATTTAGGGAAGGGAAGGTTTATTTATCTTACAGTTTTTGGAGGTTTCAGTTCATTTTCAGCTGGTTCCAAGGCAAGGTGGTGTAGCTGAAAAGCAGTCATTCATGGTGGCCACAAGAGACAAGAGTAAAAGGGCAAAAAAGAGAGAGAGAAAATAGCCTTCTTCCCTCCCTTATATACTATGTCAGCTCTCCCCCTGGGAGGGTGCAGCACTCATACCGCCAATCCCAGCACTAGACAACAAACCAATCACAAATCCTAGGTTCAGCTGCCTCCATGAGTGCATGAGGTTTGGGGGGCCACCTAGACACAGACCTAACACATGGAAATATTAAGTTGTTTTGACACAATTTGTTGACAATATCTTCTCTTCAGTATGTTGTCTTTGATACTTGATCAAAAGTCACTTTACTACATTATCGTGGGCTCTCTATTCTATTCCAGTGATCTAGCTGTCTATTCTTTAGCTAATACTGCACAATATGGCCTTGATTCCTGTAGCTTTTTGTAAATTGCGATTAATTTTTGTGTATACAATCTTGTATTCTCCAGTCTTGCTATAATCACTAATTACAGGGTGTTTTATCACTGATTAGTTTTGTTATTGTCAATGTACTTAAACCCATAAAACATTGTAAAACAGCAAAATTTTTGAAAATGAGAATCACAATCCTCAACCAAAGAATGTCAGGTGAAGTAAGGATTTAGACTACTTCTAAAATGAAATGGTCTGGTGGAGAACTCTTGTCCCTTTATTGATCCTTTAGGATTTTCCAAAGACCATCACAATTCTGAAAGAAACTTTAAAAAGCTAGGTGTTCCCTATCAACCAGCCATCACCAAGAATCTCAACAGACTCTTGCCTTTTGAATACGTAAATGAAAAATTTCTTCCTGCCCCTGCACCCAATTATGTTTTTAGTTTTTTTTCCTTTTTTTCAATGCTGTCAGATCTGATGCTGTCATTGAATCCTTTCTGTCACACCAGCAGTTCTGTATAAACAGAATGATGGTATTTAATTTGGTATGTACTCACAGAGGACTGCTATCATTTTGCTGGTAGGTCTCCATAATGCAAGCTAAACCAGTGAACCATATTGTATCTTTCTTTATATTCAATTGTAAAAAACATCCATTGCCTATGATTTATATTTGAAAAAATCAAATTAAACTCCTCCAAAATTAGGTTTAATTATTCATAAAAACAGGGTCCAGTTGGTGGATGCACAACCTATACAGTCATAAAAGCTCTCTTTCCCTAGAGGTGCTTAAATCTTGGTATAATGCTCCGCTGTTGCTATCTTAAAATTCTTAGATTTTGAGAAAGAGACCTTGGATTTTTATTTTAATTGAGACCCAAAATTTATGCAACCAAGTCTGCATAAAACCAACTGTTGGCAATGGACTCAGGTTTATTTTAGAAACATTTTTAAAAATTATCTAACAACAATTCATTGTTTTATGAAGTGTTTTGCTTAACTTGGATTTTTATTCTGGATTATTAAAGAATCCAAGAGAAATGAAACAAATATAACACATATTCAAGTTATCTATATTACCAGCAAGCAGCTTTTTTCATTAAGTTAAAACCTGTATGTTTCTTTAAATCATAATTGATAATTCATAATGGTTCTTTTCCTTTTATTTTGTATTTCATGAGAATTTAAAGTGGTTTCAAAATTTATTTAAAAAAGCTCAAGGTGAGGGAAATAAAGAAAACAAAAAGCATAAAAATAAAACTACATGATACACCACTCCATATAATTGTTATTGGAGGGATATCAATGAGTCTGAGAGCTCCATAAGGCCCACAGTAATGAAGATGATTTAATTTGTCATACAATTAAAACTGTCCACATCCACATTGGAGTGAAAAATCCATGAAATTAGAAAGGTGGCAGTTTTATGAATTTAGAAGTGTGTGTTGTCCAGCACAGAATCTTTAGTCAGAAATAGGTCTATCGACTTGATTCAGCATAGACACACTGAATGGGAGATCACAGAAACACAGTTTCCCTGGCGTCTTCATATAAGACATAATTCTCCTTTATGGTTTCATAATGGATAAAACTTAAACAAAATTCCTACAATTATAATAGTGGTACTCACTTGATCATTTCATAAAGATTCTTACTTGAAGTTTATGACAGAATATATTATCAACATACAATACAGTGAGAGAGATTATATTGGTCCTAAAGATGTAGCTAACAAAGTTTCTCAGCCTTTGAAAACCTGTGAAAACCATGGAATGTCTTGCAGAAAGGAAAATTGAATATTATGACAGAGGACCCAAATCATGATTTAATTCAATGTTTTAAAGGACTATTCTAATATATAAACAAATAGATTAACTTCAAGTGCTTAAAAAAATTCATCACTAACATTATTTCCAACAGTTTAGATTTTAATAAAATATTGCAACATAGATATGAATATTGTGCTTCCTAACAAGACTGTTATATAGATAATTCACTCTGTTAAGGAAATTCATATTTTCAATTTCACTACATAAATATTTTTCTCAACAAAAGCCTAACTTCTAAATAGTAAAATTAAGTAAAGTCAAGATTTTAAATATGTGATATATATATATATATATGAGCCAATATAATGTCTCTGAATTTAGTAGTAATTAAAATGAGAATATCAGTATCTCTTCCCTATATGTGGCCTATATTATATATTATATTTCTAAATGTTTGATACATACACATGCAAATGCATATATATGCTATTAGATAAGATTACTGACCCATTTTTGAGATGTTTATGTGATTAGCTCAAAGCTGTATGTCAGAACTCAGTCTTCTGAATACTAATCCTTAAGTTTTACAAAGGTATTAGATATGATCTCAGAAATGTGTCAAAATGTGTATAACAGTATTCCTCATTTCTTCTCCTGATCATAGTTTAGCATTATTTTTTATAAAAAGACCATAAGTGTAAAGAATGAAAGCAAATTTTATTTTATGACTAGGAAGGAATATTGGAACCAGAATAATTTATTAAGATTAATATTTTTATCTTAAAATATGCTAACTTTTGTTAGCATACCTGAAAACATGATTCTTCTGTAAGAAAAGTCAATAAAAGAATTACATTTTCTATTTTATACCTAGTATAAAAAAGTTTAAAGTAGATTACATTTATAATGTCTTAAATTTCTGAGATGATATGAAGCTATTTTACCAGGTCAGAAATTGATTTAGTCGTTCACTTTTTCTTAGCCTCAATCATGAAAAAAATAGGAATTCTTATATATTCAATTCTCATCCCTGGTCACATTATTCTGCTTCACTATGGTGAAAATATCTCATTCTTGAAGAATACTGTAGGCTTTGCTAGTGGGTTCCAATAAGTCAAGGCATTCATAGCAATAGATAAGTAATAGTAAGTGTTCCAATTGGATTTAACTCGCTCTGATTAAGTATGACTGAATGCCAAAGGCTAGTGGATTTCAACATTACGGAACCGTCAACTTTATCCAGAAAGGGTAGAACTTATCCACTTAGTTGTAATAAATGTTCCCCACTAATATTATGTTTAGACATGATGTAAAAATTTGATTTTGCTTCTTAATTTGAATGTGATTGAGCTTACATTGATTATAAATAAAACACAGTTGAAATTTAGATGTCAAACAACAGTAGACACATTCTTTTTTAATTATAGACACAAAAGCGAGCTCATTAACAAGATCACACACACACACACACACACACACACACACATAATATTTGGAGCCAGAACATGCATGTTTGAGGCTAATGTCTATCACTTCAAATTCATGAACAATTGATTTATACTTTCTAATCTTGTTTCTTACTGTTAGTGGAGGTAGTATTTTCAACCTTGAAGAATGTTTGTAGGACTCAGGTTAGATCATTAGCATCTATCTGTTACTATTTGGATCAAAAATATGTCTCTAAAGGTTTGTGTATTCAGAGATGGGGCCTTTTGGAAGTCGAGTGGATCATGGAGTAGTTAATGTCATCAATTGATTAAATCATTGATGAGTTTGTAGTTGAATTGTCTATTAGGAATTGGGGCCTGTTGAGGAATGGAGGTCACAGGGTGGGGGGAATTCTTTCATCTATTACAACAATATGGTCACACATTCTATAAATTCATAAGTAACAACATGGCAAATCAAAAAAGACCACAGAAAAAAGTACATTTTCCTTGTTTTACTTTTATTTTTTTACATAGGCTTGGCATTTTCACTTTGCATTAGGATCTGTAAATTGTGTGGGCAGGCCTACTGGTGACCATGAAGGAAGGAAAAGAGAAAGACAGAATGGCATGAATGGGAAGTAGTGAGTATAGAAGAGGGTATCAAATCTGTGTCTTCCAATAGTTCATTGATAGCAGTGAGTCAAACTTTAACTTGCATTAGAATCACCCCAAAGTCTTGTCAAAACCAGGTTTCCATTTCACAGTTTCTAATTATGTACATCTGATGTGGTGTTCCAAAACTTATACTTCTATTACATTCCCCAAAATGCTGACGCTGATGGATAGGAGGCCATACTTAAAGAAGTTCTGGTTTATGATAGAGAACAATGACCTAATAATTTAGAAAAGAACTATTGGAGGTTTGGAATGAGATCTAAGAAAATTGATGAATGTTCCAGTAGTATCTTTTTTAATACCTTTGCTCTTTGTTTCTCTCCCAACATCCCTCTCTCTGTCTCTCTGAAATAGGCAAAAGATTATATGTTTACACCAGGGTAAATCTGAAGAGTTAAAGCATGACATTGTCTTCCAGTTACAATAGGGAATGGAATGATAAATGCAGTATGATTTTCAGCAAACTGCCTCCTTAAAATTCTTTAAAACTATCTTGTTCTACTTTAATTGTACTGAATTGGCTTTAATGATAGGTAGCTAAAATCTCTCCTAGTAGCATAAAAATCACTCATCTTAAAGTATTACTAATGGGAGTTAAATAAAAGTAACCAGGAGCCTGGCAGGGTGGTATACCTATAATCTCAGCATTCTAGAAATGTCTTGTCAGTCACTTTCTTGTCACTGAGACATAATATCCAATACACTTTAAAGGAGAAAAGGTCTATTTTGGCTCATGGGCACAGTCCATGGTTTGCTGGCTTAAAGGCATAAATGGAATAATACAAAGGCATAGGTGCAGGAAAGGTGCTGACATATGGCTGCCAGGAAGCAGAGAGAGAGGATGTCCAGTTTGGGATTTGAAGGGTCACAGTCTTTCAGGTTACTCCTCCTGTGACCCACCATTTCCAATCAGACCACACTTCCTAACTCAAGTCAGCTATATTGCCTCTATGGTCCAATCCTCTTCCCAAAACCCTAACTGTAAGCTTATGAGGCCTTTGGAGGACATTCTCAGCATAAACCATAACAGGGTATTTGAAGTGTTTGAACCCAACCAGCCTGTGCAATTTACTAACAGTATGTAGGACCTGGGTTCAATCCCCAGAGAAAGGAATGAAGTAAAGAAGGAGAGAAATAATTACAGACTGGAAACAGTTATTTCTAAGGTCACAATTTGCTTGAAAGATTTAAATACCTTTACCTCTAAAAGTCTTCGGTCACATTTTGCCTAGTAGAATTTTGCACTTTCCCCTCTTTTCTGTTTAACAGAAACCATGCTTTTATCAGAATATAGGCAAGGTAGAAGTATAAGTGCAAAAGTAATTAGTGTGAATTAGTGTGTCTTTTGTTGAGTGATCAAAGTTTTCTTATCAATAAAATTCTAGCTTTGTGTTACCAATCTCAAATTCTGGAAGAAAATCATTGAGCTACCTAATCACCAAATGGCCTCCATTTAATGAACTCATCCAACTTATTATGATCCTATGATCCCTAGTTCCTGCCCCAAGTCATTTTATAACCAGTTCTGCTCCATCTTTCTTTCTTTCTTTCTTTCTTTCTTTCTTTCTTTCTTTCTTTCTTTCTTTCTTTCTTTCTTTCTTTTCTCTCTCTCTCTCTCTCTCTCTCTCTCTCTCTCTCTCTCTCTCTCTCTCTGTTTGATTTCTATGCTGTAAATATCCTTATCTTTGGACTGCAGATATAGGTATGGTTTTGTTCATCTCTGGTTGGTAAAACTTTAGTGCAAAAGAAAACAATGCTTAAAATCTGTACCTAAAATAATAGAAAAATATGTAAAGTTCCATCTCAAAGTTACATAATAAATGTAATAAAATTTTTAATTGGATGCTTATACTTTTCATTTTCAGTAATATGTGTGATAAATAAATCTAATGTCAATTGCTTTTCTTAAAATGAAATTGAGTTGGGGAAAATGAAGATTGGACTTTTTTAGCATGCTGTCTAAACTAGTTTGTTTATCAGGTAAAAATTTGCCAAGATTTGTTTTAATTCAGGTAATTATTTAGTCTTTAATGCCCTAATATTTAGAAGAATACTCAGCCCATTGTAAATAAAAGAGGACTATTGTTAGTGTTATTACTTGTCCAGAAACTTGCCTGTATTTTAAAGACTAAAATTGCAGTATCTGTCTGGTACGTTCATGCTTAGTTGTAATAAGGAGTGATGATTTGTACTGTTTAGAAAAGAAAATCACAGTAAAACCTTTATTAGGATACCTATTGGATACACTGTCTCTATATTGTCAATTTCATTATCATGTTAGAAACACTTTTGCCCCAAGTGCTTCCCGTGGTCCTGATTCTTAATTGTTGTTATTTCACAATGTAAAATATTGATGACATTGGTCAAAAAGATTGACAGCTGCATGAATTGTTATTAACCAGACTGTTGGCTGCAGCTCACATTTCAATACACAGGAAGATAAAGCACAAGACCTCAGGGAGTCTCCTTTTCTTTCCTCTAAATAGACAAATATTAACCCTTTGCCAGCTTTCTGCTCAATTTTCTTTTTTTTTTCCTTTGGGCAATAAAGATGTCATTTATTGATTTCAGTTGTTAAATTTAAAAAGACTAATCATTTATCAAGTTGCAAATTGGAAATTATTCAGAAACCTCAAAGTAACAAAGGAGTCAATAGTTCTCTCTTTAAAAATCCAAGGGTACAGACATTGAACCACCTCGACAGTGCCTTCTTCTTTAAAGCTTAAGGTTAGCCGAAAGAAAGCTTACAGTCAAATAAAAAATAGGCACTCACCTCTGCATTCAAGTGGGTACCCACATGCAGACATACACTTAGTGTGAGAAAATTAACCATGCATTCAAACTCTTCTAAGGAACATTCATCTTTTTGTTCCTCTATGAAGCAGATGAAATATCATTGCTATAGTTTCTTGTGAATGCTTTTGTCATCTGTTGCTAACATAAAATTTACCCATTTCGTATACATTAGTATGGATAGCTGTCATAATCATGTAATATTACCCATATAATTTATAATCAATACTATGAGCTGAATAACAGCATTGGACTAAAGTCTAAATCCAAATTTCCAGGTGTGAAAAATAAACAATTCTAGCACTAAATGCTTGTGCTTTCTCTTAAGTACCCATACTAGTTTCAGAAAATAAAAGAGGTTGAATTAAAAGTAACTATCTTTTGAAGTACATCAATCAAAACCATTACCATAGTTTTTGGTTACATGGTGTTATGGTCTGGATAGTAAATGATCCCTCAAAGCTCATATATTGAAGGTTTTGGACCTAATGCAGCAGGGTTCAGGACTATGAACTCATCAATGTGTGTATCCATTCAGGGATCCATAGTTTAATGGACCATTGGGAGGTAATAGGAACTTTGATTAGAGGAATTAGGCGATTGAGGGTGTTCCCTTGAAGGGGGTATAGGAATTCCATATCTTACTCCTTTTTCTCTTTGCTTCCTAATTTTATGAGATGAGTAACTTACTCTACCATTTGTTCTCTGCCATGTTCTTCTCCTTTACCACAGGCTTAGAAACAACAGAGTCAAGTGACCATACCCTGAGATGTCTGAAATCATGAGCCGAAATAAAACTTTTCTTCTTTAAGTTGATTTCCTCAGGTATTTTGTCAGAGAGACAGAAAGCTAATGCTCATGGCAATATTTATGGGGGAGGGGAAGCTACTTACTTTCTTATGGATCATTAAATTAGGTGGTTTTAGTCTGGCTTAAATTGTAAGTAGTTAACACAGACATACACTTCAGAGTGAGCAGTGGTGTGATTATCAGAATGAGCTGTGTAGTAGAATAACTTCAAAAAGTATATTAAAATGCACGTTTCCAGAAAGAATTACAGATGTACTGGAAAGGAGTTGAAGAGATTAAGCCAGCAATCAATTTTTCACAAGTTCTATGAGTGATTATGATGAAGGAAACCTGCCTTGAGTTTAAAGTTTGCACACAATTTCTGGTTCACTTCTCATGACTTATTAATTAGCCACCTGATATTCAGGTAATGAAATGAGATCTATGGGTGTACTCTAAATCCACACTTGCCTTCATCCCACCCTCATCACTTACTCAGTTTTCCAGAGACAACATTTGATCATTTCAATTTGTATTTCATATATGGGCCACCATACTATAAATTTGAAGTTTTGAATTTATCATTTTAATTTATAGACTGGTCTCTAATAGATAAAATAATGTTACCCATGCACCTTCCATTTTGCTTTTTTCCTCTCAATCAATATCCTTATGCATTTATTTTTATTTCTTCATCTTTAATTTGTACTGTTTGTCATATACTCTTGAGTATCTATATAATATTATACAAACATTATCCAACATCTCTAGATTCCTAACTTGGTACAATGAGCATACCAACTTTTCCTCTTCTGTCATTCAGCCTTCCTTTCTTCTGGCATTCTATTCTTTGTCTTTTCTTTTTAATTTTATTAGTACATATTTCAGTACATAATGATTACATTCACTATGGGGGAATTGTACATTTATGTAACACATGCCCTTCATTTTTGCCTTCCCTCCATCCCCTTATTTTTCTAGCATCAGGCTCATTCACTTATCTTATAAGACCTTATAAAGTTATTTACTGTATACACAAATTGAAAACCAGACTAATAGGTCCAAGAGCATACCAAACATGTAAAACAATTGTAGTAAGTCAAGGCACACTTTTAGATATATTGTGCAAGCTGGATTACAACCCCTTTTATTTTCTTTCTCTATTTCCTAATATATATTCATATAAGAGAAAATGTTCAATATTTAGGATTGTGTGTCTGAATTGCTTCACTTAATATTATGGTCCCAAGTTGCACTTATTTTCCAATGAATGACTAAAGTTTTTCCTTTTATGGTAGACTAATATTCTGTTGTGTAGAAATACCATATTATTTATATGTATTCATGTGTTGATGGACATATAGGTTGCTTCCAAGACTTAGTTATTATGAATTGTGCTGCTATAAACATGGGTGTGCATACATCACATCTTTAACTCTTTTGGGAACATACATGGGAAATAGCTAGTCAAAACAAACTTCTAATTTTTAGTTTTTTGATACACTGATTTCCATAGTGTTGTATTAGTTTGCAGTCTCACCACCAATGGAACAAGAATTCCTTTCTCTCAACTACCTGATCACCATTTGTTATTGGTTGATTTCTTGGTAATAACTAGGCTTTCTGGAATAAGATGGAATCTCAGTGTTATTTTAATTTGCATTTCTCAAAAGGCCGGTGTTATTGAACATTTTTTGGTGTATTTATTGGCCATTTGTATTTCTTCATCTGAGAAGTGTCTATTCACTTTAGATGTTCATGTTTTAAATTAGGGGTTTAATTTGGGAAGACCTTTTTTTTAATTCTTTATGTGCTATTTGCCAATTTTTGAAAATACATTTACAAGATTAATTACATTTGCATTTTTATAATTCAAAATAAACAGTACATTTTGTTTATGATTTACTTTTGCAAAGAAAGTAATGGGGAACTTTTACATTTTAGTATTGTCAGACCCTTGGTTTCCAGTTGAGATTGCAGTGACACAAATAACATGGGATTCCCTGAAAATGTTTTAAAGGCAGTCTCCTTTCTTTTGCAACACCAGTTTCTCAAACTCAAATTATGTTTTAGTTTTGTCTGCCTTTGGACCATAGGTCTCTTAAACATAAATTTTACTTGGAGTTTCTGATTCTATTTTTTAACTGTGGCATAATCATGTGCTTTATACTATTTCTACTTGAACCAATAATTTTACTTGATGGGCAAAAAGAAAAAAAATGACTCTTCATTTGAGTATAGATTTTTAAGTTGAAATGTATTGCCTTTCTTTTTTATTTTGTATCAGATATGCTATAAATAGACTATAATGTTTCATGATACACCGATTTCTTTGTGCTTCTAATTGACTTTTGTGTGTGTGTGTGTGTGTGTGTGTGTGTGTGTGTGTGTGTGGCTCCAGGGATCGAACTCATAACCTTGCACCTGCCAGATAGGCGCTTGAACCCCTGAGTCAAACTTCTGGCCCTAGTTTTTTGAGGTAGGGTCACACTATGTAGCTCAGGCCGACCTTGTGCTCCTGTGTAACCCAAGTCAGCCTTCAACTCACAAAGTTCCTCCTACCTCAACCTCTGGAGTCCTGGGATTAAAGGCGTGCGCCACCACGCCGGCTTCTAATTGACTTTTTATAAGTTGCATTTTATGCATATCCTCAAGCTTTCAAGCATTCAAGTGTTTCACACTTTTGTGAAATCCTCTAATTTATTTTAGACTTTCTTCTCAAAAACGTCCGCTTCACACATCAAATAGGATGATCGTTCCAGTTGCAATTTTTTGGTTAGAATAACTGTTTTACAGATCCATTTATTGATGTTTCTTGAATCTCAAACTCATTTTGCTGAGATACATTTAAAATGTTTTCCTAAGAATGTATCCCAAGAGATATATTCTAAGTCTTCACATGGATAAAACTACCTCAAAATTGATTCACTGTAACTGGGATCCCTGCTGATATTTAATACCATTACCTTCACTAGCTTAACTGTAACCTCTCTACATGTAGGGTAAAAACTTGATACCATTTGCTGGGAGTCAATCTTCCATGTCATTTCTATACACCACGTGGCAACTTTTGCCCTAGAAAAGTTTCAAAAGGATGACTATCTCCCAAACAAGCAGAGAACATATTTGTTTCCCATCCAGGCTGATACAGATAGCATCTTCCTATAGGGCAAAGGTTGAGCAGATTTTCTAGTTGCTCTTTTTAAGAGTACTCTATGCTTCGGGTTCCTCAGCTGGACTCATGGGGTGTGTGTGTGTGTGCGTGTGTGTGTGTGTGTGTGTGTGTGTGATATCTTCCTGGCCACTCTTCATTGCTCATATCAGATTTTGTGAGTGAGGACTACCTTTGAACCAAAGCTCATAGTATCGTAACAGCATCCTTTCCCTTCGACCCCAAAATCTCTCGTCATACTATCATCACTTATGAAACTATGATTGGCTAACATATCAGACTGCAAACAGTGCTTATCAGACACTTTGCAGTTATTAATCTGGCTCTCTGAATTACATTGTTTATTGTTCTGCAATACAACAAGGTACAAAGGTCTCGGACACCAGCTACAGAAGTCTCAGCAAAGAGACTTCATTTCCCTCATTTATTCTACATTCAATAGAATCTCTTAAACAGAATTTTAAACAAAAGATACTTTTTCATCAGAACTTTAAATGTATTTTTGTTATCTCTTGGTGCTAATATTGCTGATGAGCATATGTGTCCAGACTTCTTCTTGTTCTAGTCTTGATGTCTTTTTAGTTAATGTTTTTGTTCTTTATTTGTTTATTTGTTCTTACTGTCATTTGTTTTATAGATGGTTTTATAAAACTTTAACTGGATATTTCTTTGTGTGTTAAGTCATAATTAGGTCTGATTCTTTATAAGGCCTTGGCTAAAAGCCTCTTCTTTTGTATTTTATGTCACTTCTATCACTGGGGCAAAACACCAAAGACATTCAATTTAAAGGAGGGAACGTCTGTCTTGGTTTAGAGTTTTAGTAGATTCAGTCCAAGGAAGAAACAGAATGATGGAGGAAAACTGCTCAATTCATGGCACCAGGAAGCACAGTGTAAAGGGAAGAAATAGAGACAAGAATACATCTTTCCAGGTCAGGCTCCAGAGATTCACCTCCAGTCAAGCCCTTTCTCATACCTGCACATTTAGCATGAATTCACTAATGAATTAAATCTCTGATGAGTATAACACACGTATGATCCTATCACCTTATAAAAACCCTACCTCTGAATACATGAGACTTTTGGAGAAATTTTAGATTTAAGCTATAATATATACAGAAATCAGTAGAGTAAGAAATCCTAGAAATTTTATCTATATGAATTTAAAAGTTAAAACTGCACATGGTAGAAGTCACAGGGGAATGGCAATTGAGTAAGGTATGTATTGATCCTAGGAAATAAGTAATGTGGCTTCCAGTAATATTTGGTATAAACACGTGAATAAAAGTAGCAGTCTTCTGAACAGGCATCACCCTAAGTATTATTTTAGGGAACTCTCGAGAAAGAGATAAAAAAGATGGGTACTGAAACCCTTGTGCATTTTAATATAAACTGTTCTCTCCCTGTGTTTACTTATCTCAGGGCTTCTCTACCAAGGGTCATTTTCTTCATCCTGTTCTATGAAAAGCCATTAGTGTTGTGATATCTATGATGGAGTCTTCTAATGAAAGTCTACTTTTTTTTGGTAAACATCAGTGCCAGTCTCCATTTGGAAAGGTGTTCTTTTTATGGAATGTTAATTAATCATCCAACCAAGGATTATTCATTGTGCAGCTGCAATAAATAATGAAGCATTTTCTAGGGGCAGTTATTCTAATGCTAGAGTCCATTGTCAATTATTTTTACCTTGCAGTTGTATGCTGTGTCTTCCTCCTTACATAGACATTGGGTAGATGTAAAGAATATAATCATGTGTCAAGAAGAATTGTCAAGTAATTTATTTAAACAATACTTACAATTGTGCTTTCTCCATTTGCATGTCTCTAGTAATTTAACCTACAGCACTTCATTCATGACATTTAATCAATACATGCAAATCACTTCAGGGACCTATTATATCCTGAATTCATTAATCTACTTGGTAAGAGACAAGCGTGTAAGAAGATTTTCTTGGTTGAGGTCAAAAAGGGGGATGGATAGTATCAGATTCAACAATCTGAAGTCCTTTTGACACTGCAATGCCCCAAAGAGTAAGTAGTTGTTTTGGATTTCTTTTTTAATTGAAACCATTTCAATATGATATATTTTTCACTAACTTCAGTGCATGCATTGGTACTTATTATTATTACTGCTTCTATTCCACATAGTAGATTCTGATAGAAAGTGAAAAATAAGCATATTTATTCCTTTTAGAGGTCACAATGTTTTATTAATCATGGCCCATAAGAGTGAAAACAATGTAGAAAATTTTTACTTGTATCTGTCATTGATAGGCATTTGTTTTATGGTTATAGAAGAGGAGACCGATGCTATTAGTTATTATGTTAAAGCATGTCATGAACTATCCCTTAATTCTTAGGTTCTGCCAAGAAAGAGTATATCAGAAGTTTTGATAGATGCAAATTAAGTTCAGTATAATGTGATGCAAACCAGTCAGAGGACTATTGCATTCAATTGACATAAATTGAATGATTCTTTTTAAATAAAATAAGCATGCTACTGTTCTTCAGAGTTCTTGCCTTTTAATTCAGAGAACAATGAAATGCATTATGATTTTCAGTTATTTGTATTCCTTTGTTGAATAGCCTATCTGTTGTGTTATTTTTGAATTGCACACAAGTTTTCACACTGTTAGTTACATTAATAAATACAAAATGTGAATTTTCATAGTCTTTCTATGTCACATGCATCTTACTTCACAGTATGGATCAAGGGTAGCCTACATATCAATACATCACATTTGTTATGAGATGATTCCTGTATTAGTGGCTTTGATGGCACCATGTCTCTACTAAGGCATCACTAATAACATGGCATATACAAATAAATGGGGTTTTGCAAGCACAGATGAGCGGGCATGCCAATGAGTGTTTAACACAGGATGACTTTGTGGAGAAATTATAAGCAATATGTCTCTATGCAACTTAAATAATGAGGATGAGCTTAATGTACTAATATGGAGGGATAGCAACACATAGCTTCTGTTACAAAAATAAACAGGACAGTGAATAATGGAATCAACATTATACATTGTTAAAGAAGGGATATATATATATATATATATGGCAAAATACAAATAAATTATTATTTGTGTTTGTTTTTGCTTACACAAGGAAACTTAGGGAAAAAATGCAATGTAAGTGGATTCTTTAAATGCTGAAAAATAGAGTAAGTGAGGGAAGAGGAATGAGACACAGTTCATGTTTTTTATACCCTTTTGTTGTTCAGATACTAAAACATGTTATATCTTTTCAAAAATCACATACAATGATTCTATAATGAATATTTCTAGAAACCTGTCCTGATCTTCCAGGGACCTTGACTCTAACCCTCGACTGCCATGAGTTTGTGTACTAAATAATTCACATTTTTGATTTTCTTCTGGAAAGTTTCTCTTACCCTATTATCCCTCAAATGGCTGAAAGTTTATGTAAAAATCTAGTTCAGAGCACCATAAGGCCTACGACTAACTGATATCAAGTTACAGAGTTTCCCTTGTTGCAAAGTGGGTCATGTTTGTGATGTGTGCAACCCCAGGGTTCCCTGTGGGAATATCTGAGTCTAGAGTACACTCAAACCACCTGCTGGTTATTGTCCGCCCTCTTCTCCTCATCGTGCTTGCCTGCCTTTCTTATGGATTTTTCCTGAGAGCATTCCATACTCTGTCACTTGTACAAGAAACTTGATCTTGCTCTGCTTCTCAGGCATACATCCTAAGCCAAATTTGGGGGATCAAAATAAAGCATCTAATACAGAGAAACAGCCTTATAATCATATGGCTTCCACTGAATTAAAGTGCTATATATAATTTTAAATGGATACTGCAATTTTCATTGGATCTTCTATAATTCTAACTTACAACATTTTATCAATGAATGCCTTAAAAATTTTATATAAGGTATATATGAACTGAAAAATATCACCAGAACCTCTTTAATGGCATTGAGTAAAATGATAACTATCCACAGATCTATGTATGTTCCATGCATTTTTCTTTTGTTTTTATTATAGTATTAAATTGTATTGAAATTAATTTTGTCTCCTACTTAACACTATAGATTCATTATCCAGCAATGAGAACTTAGTACCTAAAAATAAAGTGGACAGTTTTAAGTCAATGTAACAAATTTCACTGAGCAAATGAAACAGTCAACACTTGGTCTTGTTGATGATACTCAAGGGAATTCGAGACCAATGACTCTACCACTTAGGGCTACGTCAGGGAGAAAAAAAAAACACAGTAGGTATTTTAAGCACCAGTAATTTTTTTTAATTTTAAAGAGAATAAAACAAAGCAAAATAAAACAGAATAAAGCCAATCAAAACAAGACTGTGTAAGTGACACAGGATTTCAAAACAAGGTAATAGGAAATCAGCAATGGCTACCATAATGCCTCTTGTTGTCTTTAAAATAGCTGCCCATACTATTAGACATAGTAAAATCAAACAAAGCAGAATAGAACAGGATCAATAAAAACAAAACAATGAACACAATACAGGACTTCAAAACAAGACAATAGTCAATCCAAAATGGCTAACATAATATATCTCGTTCTCTTTGAAATAGCTGTCCATGCCATCAGATGTAATAAAATCAAACAAGATAAAACAGAATGAAACCAAACCAAGTGAAACAATGAAAATGATACAGGACTTTGAAACAAGATGATAGGGAGTTAACAATGGCTACCACCTTCAGAAGGAGATCCCCCATAGATGCTATATTGTGTATTATTATCCTGTAAATAGATGATCGGACTACTGACTTTAGGCCTACAAAGTCAATGAAACACTGAACACTACAAGCATTGAGTTGTATTTTACTTCAATAGCTATGATCTCAGCTTGTGTTTCTCCAGATTAGCTGGTTGCTTATGGGGTGGTGGGACCTTGGCTCTTCTTGATGCCATCTGGTTCTCCTCCTCATGGCCTGGACATGGCACTGACTCACAGGAAGTGGCTGGCTTCTTATTCTCCCCACAGTTCACTGATGGTGCTGACTCACAGGAAGGGTCTGGCATCTGTTTGTCCTCCCCATAGGTTGCAAATGGCACCAACTTACAGGAAGGGGTTGGCATCTGGTTCTCCTCCCCATGGCCCACAAATGGTGCTGACTCCCTGAAAGTGACTGGCTTCTCGTTCTCCTCCCCACAACCCATGAATGGCATTGACTCACAGGACAGGGCTGATGTCTGGTTCTTCTCCCCATGGCCCGTGAATGGTGCTGCCTCACAGGAAGGGGCTGGTTTATTATTCTGTACCCCATGGCCCATGAATGGTGCTGACTCACAGGAAGGGGCTGATGTGTTATTCTCCTCCCTATTGCCTGCTAATGGAGCACTGGGGATTATAATACAGAAAATGTGATTCCTACAAATTAATGAAAGAGAGAGGCAATTGATAGAAAAGAAAGGCATATCCTAGGGTAGGATAATCACTTTCAGAATCAGCAAATGTCAGAAGCTGCAGATGTGTCACAGAAATAATCATAACTCATGAGGGAAAACTCAACCATGCTCTACAGTCTCATGCTTGCTGAATCTTATCTTTTACCCTCACATCTTTGGAGGAGTGATAATATGGCTTCCGACTCTCTACTAACTTTTAAATCACCTGCAGAACTTACCATGTGTGGGCTATAACTCTAAACTCAAGCGACAAGAGGTTTTGAGAAAGTAGTTTTTATTTATCCATCCCTTGAAGCAAAGGGAGTATCTGCTTCACAAGCATACAGTAGTCCTCTGCAAATGGAGAAAACACATTGTAGTTCTTAGAAACAAGATTTCATAAAATATGGAATAGAAATTTGCATAGTCACTTAGCATTTGAGCCAAGATGTGCCTATTTGGTCTAGTAGATGCATCCTCAAATTTAGTTTTATCATTATATGTTCTTGAGTTTTGATTTGATTGCACTTAGGAGCAGGAAACTGTTTATTCTTCTACTGGTGACTCTGAGACTGTTTCTTAAAAATGTTCTTAACATTTTCACTCTGCTGTAGAGATATGCATAGATTCAAATTAAGCATAGGACTGTCTTTTCCCATGGAAAACACCTATTAACATAATTTTATTTTAGTTCAGATGGTTATGCTACGTATTGTTCTGAAAATAGGTTTTATCTATCACATGCTCTAAGATAGCTATCTGGGCTCTTATTTCAGCCAGGTGAGCTGTGCCTCATTCTAGAAAATATTTTAGAATCATTAAGAAGGATCCATGTATAAAACTATCTTTACAACAGGTGCCAAAGTATTTGAAATTCCATAAAGTTATAGCTGCATTACTTAATGTTCTCCAATTAGTAACAATTTAATTTGCCTTAAGGTTTTAGCAACAAAATGAGTGTTTTCTGGTGGTAAGAGGATTCTAAATTAGCAAAATAAGTAAAAAACTAAAAAGTTAAAATAACTAATGATAATGGAGATAGAAATACGTTGCTCTGAAAAAGGGATAGGCAATTTAAGAGTGCCATGTCTGAGACTTGGTGGTATAACTCAATGATAAGGCCATGTGTTTAGCATGCAAAAGGCCTTGTATTCAATATTCAGCATCACCAAAAGTGATAAGTTTACAATTTGACAGCAAAATGCTGAAGTGTAAAAAGCTATAATATTGGATGAATAAATTAACCTCTTTAAACATGAAATATTAAACTCATATATCACTTTTGTGACGTAAGATATAGAATGATCTAAGCTTGTCATATCTTACAGAGAATCTCAGTTGTTCTTGCTCTCTACACAAGTCTGTTCTACATTTATATCTCAGGTTAGCTTGCTGTCAGATATTTGACTACTGGAAAAACATCACAGTGTAAAAGTAGGGTCACACAGAAAGATCTGTTCCTGTTGGACGTAGTCTGTGCTTTACTTTACACTTTGTGTTCTTCTCGGAGACCTGAAACTTAACAATATTTATTGCATTATGACAATTTTAAATGTGTTAAGATAATGAGAACACAGACATTTCTGGGGAAAAGTTGTGTGGTCTCTAGTTTCTGTGTTTTTTACAGTTGAGAAAGTCAATGAAGTACTGTAATATATAAAGCACTTTCAGCATCTTAAAGACAAGGTTTATCTGAAAATTAAGGTATTTTATTATCATAATTTTGGTTTGGTTCACAGGAAAAAGTTCTTGATTTCAAACAAGACAGTACTTTTTGCATGATCATCGGTAAATTAACTTCTCCCAAAACAGAATTCATGTAAGTAGAACTGTTCCTGAGACAAATGGAGACTGATATTGAAATGACAAGTCCATGAATTTTTTGGACAGTATAAAATTAGAATATAATTGTCTTTTTAAATAAAGATATATTCACTTTTTGAATCATAGTAGATAGATCTAAAAGTATAGCACTGAATGAAACTTTTGTTCACTTCGAACAGTGTTCTGTATCTAGAATTAATGGCACCATGAGGTTAAGGGAATGGTTCTCTGGATTCCCTAGTCTGCTCAACTACATTTCTGAAGGTTCCCCAAACCACCCTTAGGTTTAATAATTTGGTAGAAAGATGCTCATAATTCATTTAAAGCTATTATAATTGTGTTTTGCTTATCACAGATAAAGAATGAAATTTAGAACTATCTGAAAGAAGACTCACATAGGGCAAAATTTAGGTTTCCAAGTAGGGAGATTCATTGTCCTCACAATGCTCCCACATTGCCCTCCTGGCACACTGGTGTTTGTTTGTGCAGAGTACTGACAACCCAGGGAGCTCGGCCCAGTTTTGGTCCATGGAGTTTTACTGAATCTTCATTATGGAGATACGAGTTTATGATTCATTATCTAGGTGTCTAAATCAACTGATACCATGAGTCACAAAATCTTTACTCTAAATCCTGTGGTTGGTCTTCTTGTATTGCCAGTCCCCTTCTAGAATCATTGCTTTGCTTAAACTATTAGGGGTGGTCTGAGGGAATCCACTGGGATTAACAAACACAATACTTGAGAAAGCCCAAAGATTTTAGAGACTACCTGATAAGAGCCAAGGCCACCAACAGATCTCTTTTCAGACAAGGTCAAATTCTTTACCATAAGCTGTTTTAAAAGTAGGATCTCTTGCAAGTGGGAAGGAGTCCAAGAGACTGAGGGTGGGGGGAGAGAGAAAGGGAATGGGGAAGTAAGAAGAGTTAAGATATGCCATCTACAGATACCAAACACCCACTGTGAAAATAAATGTATCATAACATGAGCTAAGAATACTAAGAATGAAAATTGGCAAAGGGGATTTAGAGATGGAGGGAGGCAGGGAAGGGGATTTAAAAATAGCACTGATGCGCTGGGGATTTAGCTCAGGTTGTGAGTTCAATCCCTGGTACCAAAAAAAGCAAAACAAAACAAAACAACAAAAAGAACCACTTTTATGCAAATGTATCTACTACTGAACATAAGTGTAAACCTCATGTACTGTAAGCATGTACAAATAAAATTTTAAAAAAAGAAAATATAAAGGAAAGTTGGTTTGAAGTATGGGAATTTAAGTAATAATTACTTAAGTAATGAAATTTAGAACTATCTGAAAGAAGACTATCTAAAAAACTATCTGAAGTTTGTTTTTTTTTTTTTTTGCTTTTCTTTTTTTTTTTTTGGTACGGGGATCAAACTCACGACCTTATGCCTGCCAGGCAGCCGCTATGCCCCTGAACTAAATCAATCCCCAGCCCACTAAAAACCTGTCTGAACTAAAATATTCTCCTATAAACTCATAGGAGTCATATGTAATATTTAATATGATTAAACACAGTTAACTAGGAGATTTATTTAGATAGTATCTGCTGTCTTCAAATTGTTTTGAATGACAGCACAATCACAGCTTTGATTAATCAAATGGTAAAAGAGAATTTCACTTTGAAAATGGTCATGGGCACCAAATAGAAACAAGCTTGTCTTCCATGCTGAGTCTGCTGTAATCTACCAATGAGTGAGAGGATAGTGCTCCTCATCATGAATGAAAAGCTTGCAGAAGATTCAAATGAGGTCGCATCTTCTGGTGACTAAAAAATGTGGGAGAAATGGAGATAATGGAGTTCAGTGAAGGAATTCAATTTTCATTTATGTTAGACATTATTTATGAATGATATTGATAGGATCTTCGCTTTATGCAGTATTTTAGTGAATTTCAGATTCCACTACACACATCAAGCCTTTGTCCATATTCTTCTTTCTATTCCATGTGTATCCAAATTAAGTTGAATCAATCTTTAAATTTCTTTACCTTTTCCCTGTTTATCAGTTTAATTGAAGGTAAAAAATATAGTGCTGGCTTAAGTTTTTAAAAAACAAACAAAAATCTCTCCAAATTCACTCATCTATATTGCCCAAAATTTCTATTAAGAAATTTGTATTGTAGTATTTAAAAACTGTGTTTTTTTGCTTCTGGGCCTCCTGCCTGTTAGATAAGCACTCTACTCTGATCCTTTTGTTTAAGCTGTCCTGCCTAGCCTCAAACTCAGAACGTTCCTGCCTCAGTCTCCTGACGAGCTGGGGTTAACAGGCATCTGCCACCATGCCGGCCATGTTAGATGTAACAGTCTGTTACAAAAATATGGTTGTAGAAATTTTCCAGTCTCAACTAATCTCCTAAGCTCTCAACAGTTTTATTTTTGATTTTCTTCAAAAACTTTATTCTGCACAACTGAAGTATCAAATTGTTAGTTATTCCAGACTTATTTGTTATTCAATATATCAATTCATTTATTCACAAGAGAGATGTCAAAAACCTACATTGACACAATGTTGCATATATTTTGTCCAAAAGGCTTTGTGACTAATTCTGTTGATATTTCACTTGTAGTCTGCTAGTAAATATTAGGGTCAAAATCAATCATTTTCATGTTTTGGTAATAAACTTCTTACATTTCACACATGTTGAGAGCAGATTGTTAGACCCCTAACATAGTCAGTAGATTATTAGCAAAATTACAAGTTGTGGAATATATTCCAAAATACTTTATCAGCACAACCTGGAGTATTGCTGTTTTTCTTAGCCTGTGACAATAGCTATTATAGACTTGTTACAGTCAAAAACTATATTCATCTCTGGAAAAGGTAAAGAAAACACAGCATAATATGTTTTAGCAACAAAGAATCTGCAGCTAGATCCTTGCTGATATCATTTTGTCAACTCACAGAGAGGCCTCTTGTATTCACTTGATCATTTGCTTCCATAATGAATGCCTAGCTCCAGTCTTCACATCTTTGTCACAGAACAGGGAAAGACATCATAATAAAAGAACAAGCTGATGCCTATGTTTAAAAAAGCAACACCTTCTCAGATATCCTAGTAAATTCTTCTTATGTGTCTTCATCTAGAGAAGTGTTAAATGATCTCGAATAACTTCAAAAGAATTTAAGAAAGGTAACTTTTTACCTGGCCATTTTGCTGCTGTGCCCAAAACAAAGAGGAAAGGGGAGCATGGAGTTTCAGTAAGAAGTTGACCAAATGTTATGTGAGACACAGCATCAGAATTTCAGTACTGATGGTTCCTTTTATTTTATGCATGTTAGGGAGATAACTTGGTCTGAAAACAGAATAAATCAGAAGAAAATGTGACATTGGTCTCGTTTCTTTTTTAAATTCTTTATATTATTATTATTATTTTAAGCAGGAGAAAAATAAGAAATTAAAGTAAAATGGAATTTCACAACAGGCCAATAGGACAGTAACAATAGTCAACACATTGCATATTGCTATATTCACAGCAGTTGTTTAGGGTATAAGATATAGACATGAAACACTGCCCAGGAAAATTATTAGCACAAAACTTTTCCCTCAATGTATTAAAAGAAATCAGCTATATGACTATCTTGTTTATTTCTCCTTTTTTCACTTAAAAAATGACTTTTTTTGGGGGGGGTACCAAGGATCAAACTCATGACCTTGTACTTGCCAGCTGGCACTTACAGTGACTACTTGTTTTTGAAGACGAAATAATTTTTATAACATTTTCTCCAATAAATTTTCTGTCATGCTAATTTATAAAAATAATTCCTTTTAATCTACTTCTGTAACAATTTTTATTTCTGTTAGAACATCTACTTATATGATAAACTGTTGGATACTTCATTTCTCCCAGACAATATTCTGGACATTGAAAAATTGATGAAGATTAATAAAATGTTTAAACAAATAATTAACTGATCTGATCTCTAGAAAATCATGGATGCTCCATAAAAAGATGTGTGTGTGTGTGTGTGTGTGTGTGTGTGTGTGTGTGTGTGTTTTGTGTAAAATATGACTCCTTGTGGGAAATGTAAGAAGTTTGGATGTGACCAGACAGTATATTCTCTCAGTTATAGGACAGGAGAGGGCTGCAGGTGACAACAGAGAGGAGGTGACATGTTGGCCCATGCAGTGTCCTGAAGGAATAATGGAGGATTACTGGAGGCTTAGCATCAGGAATCAACGAAGATTAGGCTTGTGCTTTTCAGGACAATTTTTCTTGCACATAAATTGAAAGAGGCAAAGTCTTCAGGAAAAGGTATCAACTTGGAAGTTTTTGCAATATTCTTAGTGACAAGTGACAAAAAAAATTAGCTATAATTCTGATTACAGGCATGAAGAGGATATGTAGATCCTCAAATCTGAAGAGATCATGGATAGACAAATCCATTATAAGCAGAAAGTATATTAAATTGAAAATTTATGCAACAGACCTTTTCTACCAGCCACCACAATTTAAGAACATACCATCGTAAAGCATCAGTTTTTAACCCCTGTCGTTGTGTGGCTCACAGGAGGCTGCAGCTCACTGCTGCTGTCAGTATTTCTAGATAGCAGCACACTACACATCCACAACATCCACTAGACCAACATTCACTACCCCAACCAAACACCAATATTTAGACTTTGAAAATTGGTTTCTATGAATTCATGTTACTTATGTAACTTTGTAAAGTCAAAAAGTCCTAACTTTTACTGTTCTGAGGATGATTAATACTCAAGAGAATAAAATAATCATATTTTAATTGTTATTACTGACTATAAGCATGGCTATCTTCTTTACTTGATTATGAATACAATGGCAAATAATATTAAAATCATTTACTTTTTACTTGAAAATATCTTGCATACATAGAATAGACTGATATTTGATTAAAGATACTCTGAGTGAATTAGTTTATTTCTATTGAATGGTATCAACATTTTTAGTCATAAACAGAAAGAAACCTATATCTTTCATCAAATTTTAAACTATAACACACAACAATGAGTAAAGTTTGATTTGAAAGTGATCAGAAATTTAAAAGCAATTCCCATCATATAAAAACTGTTTAAATTAAATGTAACAACAGATCTAGTTGGGCTTCTTCCAACTCTTTCTCCAGATGTTTTGTCCCTGAATATGTAGAGGTATGAAAATGAAAAGTGAGCCGGGCGTGGTGGCGCACGCCTTCAACCCCAGCAGCCGGGAAGCTGAGGTAGGCGGGGCATTGTGAGTTCAGTACCAGTTTGGGCTACAACATGAGCGCAAGGCCGGTCTGAACTAAATAGTGTGACCCGGCCTTATAAAAACTAGGACCAGGAGTTTAGCTCAGTGGCTTAAGTGCCTGCCTAGCAGGCGTGAGATTGTGAGTTCGATCCCTGGTGCCAAAAAATAAAATGAAAAGTGATTAACCCAGCGGATTGGTACCTCTGTTCCAAACTGTTTACAAATTTATTTGATATTACTATAGAAAAAAATAATTCAGACAAGAGGGTTATTTAGAAAACTGTGAATAAAACATACTTGAAAATGATTTCAACTATCTGAAGATAATTTTAAAGGACCGTGGAGACTTCCACTTTCTTTCCTCTCCTGTAGCTAACTGGCCTTCACAGGTCATCCTTCCTGGTCAAAATGATGTTTAGGGATGAGATTTCCTACCAAAAATTCTACATTTTTTTCCCTGGAATTAAATAGTTACTGATGAACTAAGATTTTTGAATGTGCATGAATAGCCACTGTTGAAACAAGCATAAAGGAGGGAAAATGTCTCTCTTAGCCTGGGCATGAAATTTCATTAATACTATGTTTGTCATGGGGAAATGTTTGGTTCTGGAGAAGACTAACTCTAACTCATGTTACAAGGTTAATATGTTTATTTAACATAGTGTTTTCAGGCTCATTAGACAGTGTTTAGACATTATGTATTATAATTATTAATCATATCTCAATGGAGGAAAGAACTGTATTCCACTAAATATCTTCAAATTAGTATTCATCTTAGTCTCTATCAATTTTGCAAATGGAAAAACTAATGACATACTATAAAAGATTATGAGTATGGTTACAATTCATCTAAATGAATATCTACATAGGGTTTTTAAAATAATTTTTCCAAATGGCTTAGAAACAAAAAGCTCTTATATTTATTTAATTATCAAGCTCTAAAATTACAGTAATAAATGAAGATGCTGTAAAAATATTGATTTTGTTCTTTCTTGTATCCAGTAAGTACAGGATATAATAAAAATTCAATGCAGCCTTATTTTTCCAGCATGCATTTAAAGATTCACTAACTTTAAAGGATATTCATCATCTGTCTTCTTGTGCATTTATGTTCCAATCTATAGCAGTATAATCTCCTTAGGAGTTGGGCTCATAATTTTCTCTTAGAACTTTTACTGAAATGGGCTAGCTTTATCATCAAGCTTGAATCTTAAATAGTTTCTCTTTCAAATCCTAACCATGGGTTATTAACTTAAATGTCCCCTTTGTGGTTCCTTCAATGAGGCCTTATAGGTATGATTTGTAATTATATCATAAGGTAGTTAATGCTTTCATTTGGGAAATACAATAAAATAAAATAACTCAAGCTTCACATCTTAAGTTTAATGGAAAACATCAGCGGGAAAGGTAATATGTTCTATATCAAACTAATTTTTATTTTTAAAATAAATTTGTAAAAGAAAAATATAGGTAGTTTTAAAGCATACTGTTTTAATAAAACAAAAGTACCTTTTCTATATCTGATAGGTTTATATTTTGAATTATCTACTCACTAACTAACCATTTAAGTTAATTATCTTCTTTCTCCAAATTTTAGTTGCTTACTAATTTGCTTTGGAATAATAACAAAATTTTCAAATTTTGTATAGGTTAAGCATAATAATTCTAGTAATGTGTTGGATCTACATGAATTATTCAAAAGTGATCTTATTGTAACATATAAAATCTTGAGAAAACAATGTATGTTTTTATTATAGACATAACTGGATGAATTTCTGCATATACACAGTATAGAAATTGCATTGTTCTACATGCAAGTACACACCTGTAATTTTAGCTACGCAAGGGACTGAGACAGGAGGATCATAAATTTGAAGCAATTCTAAAAAATAGAAGAAGAGCTAACACAAAACAAAGACAAACACCTTGTCAAACCTTTGACTCATAACAGAATCAAAAATTCTATTCTTATTTGAAAGGGAATATTGCTTCTTATCCTAGGTCACCTTACCTACCAATCATTATACACTACATAGTTATCTTCAATTAGAACTATATCTCAAATATTCTATCTTCAGAAATGCACAGGTGGGAAGACACTTCAGCGAAAATGAGACAACAGGGACAGAATTTGCTCCTTTGCCTAAAATGACATACAGGCAAACTGCATGGAGCAGCTGAAGCTAAATTAAGCAGTTAGGGAGCAGTAGTCCTGGGGAAATGAGAAGAGATAAGATGAATATTCTGCTTGCCTAAATTTAATATTTGGAAAGAGTTTGAAGTGGATTTGAGTTCAGGAATCAAAGGAGACCCAGGCTGATAAGGGTCCATAAAGCAGAGTCCTGGGAAGCAAGAACCCTGAGAGAACTCATGGAAGTGTGTTCTCCCTTCATGCTTGTACCTAAAAATGGATCAGCTAATGGATAAAGAGCTGTCTGAAAGGATTAGAAGGAATAACACTCAGAAACTACACCAGGTCACTCATATTGCTACCAGCAAGATTGTAAAACTTTGTATCTCGAGGAGTATTGAGTATAGTACTCAGAAGGGTCTTGCCTCAGTAGGGAGGAAAATTAGTCCTAGACCAAATATTGTTCTTGTCCCACATAGGAAAGCCTGAAAGCAAAGCTTGGTAGGGGCAAAACATTTCTAAATCACTTAAGCACATCCACAACAAAGCTCTAATATTTGCCAGATAACAGAAATATCTAACACCAACAAAGTAAAGTTCACAGTGACTAGCATGCAAAATATCTTGTAAGTCGTATCAGAAGGAGGGAAGTATAACTTATCACTGAAGATCAACCTAGACATGACACCGAGTATAAAATTTGTAGGTAAAGATATTAAAATAGGTTTATAACAGTATCAATATATTCAAGAACTGAAAGAAAATTTTGAGCATGCAGAGACATGAAAGATGTAAAATGACCCAAATAAAACTTTTAATATGAAAACTAACATCTTTGAATGAAAAATATACTGAAAAAAGAGATGAAGTAGCTCGAGAACTAAGCATCTTAGTCTAGCTTGCTATGAAAATATATCTTAGAGTGGGTAGTTTAGAAAGGGTGGAAATTACTTTCTCTTGATTTTGAAGGCTGAGAAATCCAAAGCAAGGCAATGTCAGGTCAGTTTCTATTGAGGACCTGCATTCTGGCCATAGACTGTTATCTTTGCACTGTGACCACACTTGGTGAAAGAAGAAAGAAAACTCCCTTGGACTTCTATTATAAGGGCCTAATTCTGTTCATGAGGGCTCTGTCCTCATGGCCTAATCACTTTCCACAGTTCCACCTCTTCATACTATCTTCTTGGTGGTTAGACTCTTCTTGGAGATTAGGTTCTGACAGAGTGGGACACAAACTATCATATCATAACACCTAGGAGTAGGAACTGTCAAGGAGGGTGCCCTTCTGAGCTCCTACATGCATTGTATTCCAATTAGGACTCACAGTCTACATTGTGAAAGACTTGTCACCTGGTCACCCCTGCAGCATAATAATTCCTATGAAACCAAGTCTATATTCTATTTTCTCTTCGGTTTCCTAGTAATACACTAGTGAGATGCTAAAATAGGAAACGACGCTAGGTAAAACCTCAAGATCACATGAAGCAAGAATAAAGTTTAGTTAATCAAAATATATCAGTGCTGGTCCATTCTTTGTAACAACTATACCATGTAATATAAAGTATTATTAATGTGGAAAGTTGAGTGGTAGTATACTGAAACTCTGTGGTATCTTTGTAGGTTTTTTTTTTTCAAATTTAAAACTTTAAAAACTTAAATACTTACTGAAAAGTATTTTGTAATTTAAAAAATTCAGAGAAAAAAGCAAGATTAAAGTTACTGATTTGCCTTCCTAAAATGCTTTGATTGTTATATATCAAAATATACATACCATGTTTTGATTCAGTTGTACAATATTTCTTCTATCTCATAATTTACACCATCTGCTGTGTTTCAAAAGTGCATATTTAAAAATGCAAGCTAAATCTTACTATATTTGAACCGTATAATTGCCACAAAGTTTAGAAATAAAACACCTCTATGAATAATTTGGTTTTTAATTGGTTGATTAGCATTTATTTTGGCATTTTATCTTACATGTGACATATGATAACTCTATCCACACAGAAAAGAAGCCTGTATGTTGTTTTCCAGGATGTCATAATCAGAGAGGAATTAGAATTGGGAGCTGTGCATTTATGTTCTGGATCTGCCACTGAGTATTACGTTATTCTTGGATAAATATCTTAAACTATTTATGTTTTACTTCTTTCTTCCATAAATTGTTAATAGAAGTATTTCCACAGATTAACTTGTCATTTATCTGAGGTAAAATACAATAGTTGTACATTTGAATATTAAGCATACTAATTATATTTGGAAAAAATATGGTCTTCTATCTTTACATAATGAATCCTTGAGCTACCTCGATGTTCATAGTGACATTGGTCATGGTGACAGGTAAAATGGAGAACTGGGAAAATCAGAAAGGTAAGTCAACTATATTGCAAAGAGAGACTACTAGTTGAGAAAAGCTTAGTTCCAAAAACTAGGAAGTGAATACAACACAACAGTAAACTGAGGGAGAACGTGGGAGCTATAGAAGAACCAGAAGAAGAAAAAACAGAGGATCTATCTCCCTTTCTTTGAAATGCACAATATGGCAAAATAATGTCAGAGAAGTTCTTTCTATTCACTCAGATACAAGATTTTCCATCTGAGAAACACATTCACAATTACAGTTGTAATTAGTGGTGCTTCTTTCTTTTTATTTGCACGGGGATGTAGAGACCTTTATTAAAAATGTTTTCATAATTTAGCATAATTCTGGTCAATCAGTTAGCAAATAGAAGTATCTGAAAAGAAAAAAGCTTCACATGTCTGATGTACTATGGAACTCCTTCAGAAGGACTGAGTCCCCACACGCAGTCTTTAGAGTTCATCCACACTGAATACTCTCATTCATAATTTCTGTGTGGTTTGCCTTTCTTAATAGAGACACAAGCCATGAATCACACGACTGTGTGCCCATTATGACCTATTATGTGTGTGCTGCACTAGATGAAAAGCGTTTACTGCTCACCTCATTTTGTCCTACAACACATATACAAAGAAAGAAGTGGACTGACTAGACAGACACATTGATTGTGAGGGATCCACAATTCTTAGAGGAGACTTTCCACATGGAGGCGAATGTTCATTATTTATTTACATCCCTGACAACTGTGTAAATGAGAAGTCTTTAATGGCCTGCAGGCTGCTGCTGACTCAGCCACAACCTCACCACGTGCCAAATAGGCAGACCCATTTTCTTGTTTCATTTACCACACATCAGAAAGCATGTGGCCTATTTGTGCTGCTCCTAGACAAATCACATCTTTGAGTGGTCATTTTTCTAACTGGGGAAGCAAACAAAACAAAAACTTTTTTTTCCCTGCAGATCTGATCAGATATCAGCACATCAAATAGCAGTACCACTAGAACTGTGAGAGGCTGATGTGTCCCAAGGCCTACTGAGGAGGGCAGCACATTTGTGTATTCAGAGTGGTTGCAGAGGCTGCTCAAGGACCCTTTGACTAAGCTTAGGTACTTTTAAAATGAGTATTTTAGCATGATTCTGAAGATTATTTTATTTTCTCAATATTATCAATAGTCATGCTTATCACAAGGCACTGTTTTCTTGGCATTTTTTCTGTATTGATGCCTTGCTAATGATATTTTTCAACCTTACATTATGGCATTGGTATCGTTAGAACTTTCCTAGTTAAAATATAAAGTGAATTTAAGATACCTAAGTGTCTCCCTTATGTCTCAAATATGTGGCACACTGGTTTTTACAAACCACAAATGGCAAATTAATATTCTTATTTATGAATTAAGTGTCAGGACTACTTCTAAAAATAATTACTCCTTAGTTCTTGGACAGATGTTTCTTTAACATATCAGAGATTAAAGTAATTCAAAATGGTAGCTACTTGAGCCAAAGTCATTGAAGGAATGAGATAGGAAAGTAAGTTCATCAAAATGATCTCCTTAACTGAAAAATGAGTAAAAGTGTGCCTTGCATTATATTGAATATATATATCTTCCTCGTGACAATACGAATGCTCCTAAAATAATGTTATATAATAGTTGACGTTCACTGAATATGACTACACTTGGAAAAACAAAAGCTTTGACACTTGGTCTGCCTTTGACGAGATCACATAGCCCCAAACTATGTTTTTAGTTAACTTTCCAGTGGAAAGGAAGAAAGCTGGGGAGATGCTGCTAGGCATGTCACTGTCTAAGCTGAACTTGGTGTCAGCACTGGTGCTGGTTCCTTGCTTTTGGCTATCAACATTGTTAAAACACATTTTTAAGATGTGAAACCTGTCACAGTTTTAATGCCACTTGGCAATGCCAGGGTTCTACAGGTGGCGATCTGTCTGGTGCTTCAGAATTTATGCTTTAGGTGATTTTTTTCAAGGCTGAAGTTTAAAAATTAAAAAATGTGAAAAGAATACTCCAAACAAGCAGCAACAATGTGACCCTGGTCACTTAAGGTAGGTAAACTGAAATTCTGTGGAAAAAAGAAAAAAAAAAACTTCAAGTCTAGCAGCATTATCAGATAGCATGGAGAAAAGAATTTATAATTTCTATCAATTTTATTTTTCATAAAAATGATGTCAAGTGTAATCTTGTTCTATTAACCAGTTTCACAATGACATTTCTTACAGTGGGGTTTCAAAACCAGTAATGCAAACATTTACCTTCAAATCTTTGAAGATGACTATATAAATCTAAATCCTGGGAAATGATCTCTGAGAATATACATGTACAAAGTCCTTTGGAATTAAGCAACTAGGACGTTATTGCTATGTCTGACTCTTGTGCTTGCAAGAAATTCACCCAAACAACAACAATCTCCGGAACAATGTTTGAAAATGAGAGGAATTCTGAATTTCAAAATCAGAATTTATTTGATAATTGACATCAGAAATAAATTTCTTTCTTGAAAGTGCTTTCTTTTACAAGAGTTTTTCTTTTTTAAGACTAAGGGTCTGGCATTCATTATATCACCTAGTTTCTTTTCTTTCTCTTATCACTATTATTTTATGCTAAATTTTAACTTTACTTTGAACTTAAACCATGTTTAACCAACTAAGAATGTTAACTTTTTCAATGGCAGTAAAAGATATCGAAATCTTTCAATTAATTCTCTTTAGTTATTCTTACACTGAGGTAAAGCTAATTGTACTAGGTCCAAAAGTGTATTTGGCTGTTGAATTCTGGGCTAGATATTACTTTCACCAGTTAATGAGGAAACAAGCATATTTGTATTAATGCATTATTCTTCAAAAAGCAATAGCAACAGTCTGAAAGTGACAGAAGACTGATCAAGGAAGAAGGATGACCTGTTCAGGAAAGAGCTGAGCAGTTCTTTGGTCAAATGCCTCTCACATGGAATATGTATAAAGACAGATTATTAAACTTGAGGACAGTTCCTGTATGTGAAGTAAACAGATGAATTTCCCATTAAAATATTGTTATTCTTTGAGCCTTAGTCATTTATTCCATTTTAAATAAGTATAAATTGTGTTCACATTGTGTACAGACAATATCTGGAACACTTTATTCAAAGAATTTAAAGAAGCAAAATCTCTTAGAGGAGTGTATATTTTCATAGAGAGCCAAAGTATCAAAAGTTATAAAATATATGTTGAGTTAAAATTGTAATAAGGAATGAACACTTGTGGAAAGGAAACCAATGGGTGCACATCTATGTTAATCCAGAATATGAAATGTCTTTCTAGCGCTGCAGCCTCATGAGTGCAATATAGAAGGACAGCAAGGATACTGTAAAACCAAGGGCTTCGAGTATGTGTGCAAACGCAGCAGGTCAAAGCAAATCATGATGTCCTCACAAAATTTCTGACTCATTTGTTTTAGATGAGTGCCAATGAAACAGACAGGCATGGTAAAAAGGAGAATCAGAAAATTTCATGTCAGTGACCCAATAGATCAAAAATCAGCAGAAATGATGGGACACAGGCTGTAACTGTCATGAAAATCTCAGAAGCACAAATGGAAATTCATTTTACAAGATGATTGACTTACCTATACATGCTCAATAATCTCATAGTTGATACATATGCTTATTATAATATGCATAATATAATATACACTCATTGTGAAATGTATAATCATGTGTATGTATGCTCATATTAATCTCCTGAGGGTAGAAGAAAAGGATTAAAGGAATTTTTCAATGCCACATAGGCGATATGTATTCAATATTTGTGTACTTAGCATGTTTTTCTTTCTTTCCATATGAATGCATGTTGCTTTGAGTGATAATATAGTATTTTTAATAAGATCAGTTGAGATCACTGCACTCACCAATATCCCAACATTTCCTCCAGGATCAGAAAAAAATAAAATTTTTGTGTTTGGTTTTTGTTCTTTCTTCCAGTTAAGATACTCATGAAAAGTCAAAAAAAAAAAAAAGTACAGTGCTAAAAGCTTCCCATTTGGAATGTTGGTCAGTATTTCTCATACTCCTGCAGTCTAGCACTGAAAGCATAGATGGATGTGGTACAATATGGTACTACTGATTTGTAGAAAAAATTCACCTCACTTTAACACATATTTCTGCTTCAGAAATACCAGATGTTATCAGGTAAACATTTCTCAGCTAATGTTCTACTTTACATAGGCCTTCTTCTGAGACAGTTTATATCTTTTATCACCCTTTCTAGAGTACACTGATCTTGAAAATGTCTCTTTCATTCTAATTAGAACTGTAATCTAAATGGAAGAGTATCCTCTGACACTGCAGATGTATAGACCACAGTATCATGGAATCCTAAATAGGTAACATTCTTTGCTAGGAGAATGTTTTCAGCAAAGGTAGCAACACAAAATCAACTAGGAAAGCATTAATCCTCCTCTTGAAAGGTGACAGACCAACAGGAAAGGAAAGACATCTGTATATTTGCTATCTTATGTGAATAAAGACAGACCATTGTGGTTGTAGACAAGTAGTTGTGAACATCTTCCATCTGTCTGGAACCTGAAATGAGGGGATAATTGTGCCAGAAGCTAGGTAGATAGTGAGGACCACCAAGCTGAATCAACACAGACTGTATATGAGGATAAAGAAAAGAAAATCAGAATTGTAAAAGTGTAATTAAAATTTATATTAAAATCAGGAATCATAGAATATGAGCAATGCATAAAATTGATACAGTTTTGTGATAATGTAGGAAGCTTTAATGTAAAGATATTAAAGGTAAAACTTCACCAACTCTCCATTGCACGGCTATCCCTGTAAGTGTGAGGGTCACAGGGAATTAAAACCACACTAGCAATCAAAGAAATGTAAATTAAAAACATGAAATATCATTTACTATTAATTGCATCTGCAGTAAGTATTATCTGACATAATGTTAGTAAAAAAGTACATTGAAAAGGAACTCAAAAGTTGTGGGTGGTAGCACATCTTAGTAAACTCACATAGATAACAATTCTGAAACACCATTAAAATGAAATGATATGATAAGTCACTTCTGCTTCTATAAAACTTTAAATTCTAGGTGTTATTTCTACATAGGCATGGTAGAATTGTGTAAAGATAGTCAATTGTTTTGTTTATAATAGGAAATAGGCTTTAGCAGGAAAATTGAATCAACTGTGATATTTTTATATCAACATTACAAATTAGAATAATTAACCAACTGAATCTATCCATCTATCCACCCAGAGATAAAGTTCACATACACAATATTGAGAAAGAAGAGCAAAAAGTCATGTGTATACAGATGCTCCTCAATTTTTATGGGTTTATATTTCTATAAACTCATTGTAAATTGACAATACTGTCGGTCAAAAATGCGTTTAGTATACCTAGCCTAATGAGCAACTAGTGAAGCCCAGCCTAATGTGAACATGCTCAGAATAATTATATTAACCTACAACTGAGGAAAATCACAGAACACAAAGCCTATTTTGTAATAGTGTTGGGCATTTCAACCAATTTATTGAATGTCTGGATCAAAAAAATACATATCACACTAGGAGCACAGCACACTGTAGAGTACTGGTTGTTTACTCTTTTGACTGCATAGATGAATGAGAACTGCAGCTCACTCTTGCTGCCCAGCATCCTGAGAGAGTATAATTCCATGTACAGGATTGCTATCCTAGAAAAAAGTTTAAACTCAAAATTAAAACTATAGATTTTGATGAACACCTAGCACTATGCATTATTACAAAGTTAAAAAATCCTGAGTCAAACTGCAGTAAATTATGAATTGACTGTAATACAATGCATTTATATGACTGATAGGTTATATATAGGCATACATAAAGTCTTCTTTGTGGATGCACACATATGCAATGAACACAAAATATATTCATGACAGAATATATAAATTTAAGCACATAAATTTTTCTATGAGGATGGAGAAAGACTGATACAAAAGTCTGGATAGGTTTCACCTGAAAGATTTTATTGCTATTAAAGCTAAAAGAGAAATATGAAACAAATATAATGGAATATTAGCATTTTATTAGTAATGGTTAGATATATATTATCAAATTTTACATTAAGATTTCATTAAAAATTTAAAGATTTGACTCAACTATTTTGAAGTTTATATTTTTATCTGCACTGATACTTACAGGTTTTTAAGTAGGTATTACTATAATGCAGTTCAATGGGATATGATGGACCTATAATACTCACACTGACTGCTCAGGACTAATGAGGAGAATGCTGATTGACTTAATATTTTTTCTGCTTCCCACTTTCAGGTCCTAAAATTTTGAATTAAGTTATGTGATATTTATTAAGTAAATATTAATAAATTTGTATTTTCTATTCAACTGCAGTTCAACTGATATTGATAATATGTGAATATCCCCTTTTATTTCCAAGTTTCAAAGACACACCCTGTTTCTAAGGAGAAACTATTCAATTCTCATTCACCACAAGTGCCCAGACAAGATACACATTCTGACTGTGTATTAATAGTGACCCTGACTGTTGTATTGATAGAGATTGCAACTCTGTAAAAGTCAAGGAAAGAACACTATTTGGGGTCTGTTATGATGATCCAGGAGTAGCAGACAGTTTGCATCAGGTAATAATAGTCATGGTAAGAAGACAGAGCCCTCAGAATGCATTCTACCCATTGAGACCAGAGAATATGATAATAGATTGAATTTGTAGCTTTAACCCTGACAAAATGGAGGATGCAATTGCTGCTAATTGGGATGGGAAGACTGAGTGAAGAGTTTGGAACTCAGAATTTTAACTCTGGGAACATTAAGTCCAAGGTGACTAAAAAGTCTCTAGGGAAGTTAACTGGGCTTTATTTCAAGTAGATATATCACTGAATTTCATGAAAAATAGAATAGAAATAAAAATCTTGGGAATAGAATTCTTGATGAACAGCTGCTAGCAAGACCATGCATTTAGATGTAATCATGAGAGCACTATGGCTAAGAGAAGAGCTCCAGCAGTACATGTGGGAAATCCACAGGACCAGTTCAAAGAAAAATAGATGAATTTTCTTTGGAGACAAGTGGAAACCAGTGATTCATCCTGCATGTAAATATTGCTAATAGACCACTAAGATAAGGACTGAGATTTCCATTAGTTTTACAAAGGAAGTGCTCATTGGAGACTGACGAAGCTCATGATTGTGAAGTGGGGAGTATAATATAATCAGAATAGTTTCCTAAAAATTGAAAGTGGAGATCGTGAGATGGAGCTTGGCTGCCAGTGTAAGCAAAGATAATAAAGAGGCAGTGGATATAAGATAAATTTTTATAGTTGTATTCCTTTTTTATTTTTCTTCGTGGTTAAGCTGCACATTTTTTAAAACAAAGAAATCACGATTTTAGATTTTAAGGGGAATACATGTCTCAGAATTTTTCAGGAGTCATGAATTTGTGATCAATATAGGATTGAAAGCAAGACACAGGATGGCAGAATGTGTGTGAAGCAGTTTATATGTAGATGCATGTATTAGACTCCAGGGAAATATCTCATAAATATCATAGGTCTAAACATATTTGAAGTATCTGAAGTAAAATGATACACTAATGCACATATGGTATTTCAATCTTCTTTCCAATGCAAAGTATTATCTCTTGAAATAGATAGCATGAAATAAAAAGATTTCTTTTCACTGTCTTTAAAAATGGTCTTTTCATAGATTTTATTATTAATATCTATATTTTAAAATTTCCCACAGAGGCTGGAATACATGACAATGTGCTTAAATGAATCTATTTGAAAATACATGAATAAATCAGAATAGTAATGCACATACAAGATGGAATCAAAAACTGTGGTGAATGATTACATTTTTAAAAAATTGCAGTAAAACACATTGTTGTTTACTTCTCTCGAAACACTCTCCCTTGCTTTGAACACACATTTATTCAATTCTTTTTGCCACTTTCTGAAGCAGTTCTAGAAGTCTTTTTCATGATTGTCATTAATTGTGGTGTTATGGGTGCCTCAATTTCAAAAGTCTATGGTCATTATGACTTTGGGGAAGATCCAGAAAATACAAACACATTGTATTTTTGGACCAAACCTTGTGTATATGTACACACGCATACACACAAAACCTCCCATAGCTGAGGTTTAAGATATCACTATCCCATCGAGGAAATTTTTTCAAGGTTAATGTCATATTTTATGCTATAAGAATATAGGTATCCTGGAATTTGAGTCTGCATTTGTCTGGATTTTTGAAACATCTGTCAGAAAGTTTGATGGAAACCAAATTCCAACATATCCACTACTGTGAAACACTACTACTGAACAATCAATAACAAATTAGACTTAGACAAAAAACAGAAGACATTCATTCATTGTAAAAATCTGAAATTTCCATAGTGTAACATCTCACTTCATAATCTGGGAAGTAAGAAATCATGTTTTGTTAAGTCCATTTAGTTGTGCTAAATACATTTTCTAAATTTAACTATATTTTAGTAACTTACAAAAATAATACCACTTGTCCATTCTTTGTCCAGTAGTAGCAGCTAAGTATTACAAAAATAACTAACAAACATGTCAAAATAGAGTTAACTTTGGCGTTATGATAATTACAGATTTTTCTAGTGTAAGATACCACATCAAAACTCACATGATAGTCTACCTCATTTGTACAAATTCACCTGTGACTGACATAATTTTATTCCTCATAAGAGCTTATTCTAATATAAGTACATGTGACATAAGATCCTTTTGGGCCTGTATTTGCACAAAGTACATGTAGCATATCTTCAATTTTGAAGTCACATAATTGTTCTCTTACACATTTGGCCCCTAGAATCTGTTCCATTTACACATAACTGGCTAATAAAAAACAAAAAACATTCAAACTTACACAAAATACACATTATGACTGAAATTACAGTGTATTTTTAGATAAAAATTATTACATTAAAATATGCATTGCCACTAAATTCCCTCAAAATACTCTCCCTCCTTAGGTCACGGTTTTGGCCATGTTCTGAGGCAGTTCCAGAAGTCCTTTCATGGGGGTCCTTACCAGGTGTGAAAAAATACAGTGAATTTTGCTGCTAAGTGCCATCCTGTGGAAAGGAATGCTAGTAAAAACATTGCAGTGTGTCCTCAACCACCTAATCCACCAAATTGGGCAACGTGTGATTTCTGGTTCCTCCCCAAAGTCAAAACGATCATGAAAAGGAAAGACCTTGAATTGATTCGAGACATGGAGGCAACTCCAACAGAAAAACTAAAGATACTTACAAGAAGAGACTTCCAGAATTGCTTCAGAAAGTGTTAAGAAGAATGGGATAAGTGAACTCAAAGAAGCAATGAATATTTTGGAGAGGATGAGTATTAGAATGATGTGTCTTTTGCTGCAATAATTTTTAAAATTTAAATATTCACAGCACTTTTTTATTGCATCTAGTATTTATATTGAAACTAATTTTAAGTAAAAAAATTTATTTTATGTTGAGACTAGTTCTAGTACCTTGGTTCACAAACTTAACTCATTTTGTGATTCTGGGGAAGATGGCTGAGGTTCTGTTCATGTGGGGAAGATGGCTGTGGTCCTGTTTGTCACCTGATATGGAGTTCACCAACAAAAGTGATCAGTTAGTTAACTGACTTCTTTGTGAAAAGAAGCATTCATGAACTAAGGTATTACGGTGTCTTTCTCAGTTTTTTTTCCAATTCACTTAAACCAAGTTTTCAAGGATGCCTTGAATGCATGTATTTTCTTAATTTCTGGGCATTATGATGAATTTTTTTTTTACATCTACCCAAAAATAAGTAAGGAGTACGTTGCTGAATGTATGGAGCTGGATATCATGTGCTTACACATAGTAGCCCCTGGGCAGAGCCCAAGAGTAGCCCCTGGGAAGCAGATCCTAAAAGAGATTAGTAGGTACAGGTACCTTGTCAGATTCTTTGGGGGATAATAAAAGGAAAAACAAGCTTAGGAGGAGGAATAATTGATGTGCAAGCAGAATCTCAGCAATCTAATGGAGGATGTAGAGGATGGAATAAGCACCGAGACTTTCTCCCTGTTGGGATGACAAAGTAATTTTCTTTCAAATTCCTCTCTGTTACTCAGTAATTTAGATCCCAGGAATACTGTGAAGAGCACAGGAGCTTCTATAATACAGTGCTTCTCAGCTGAGACAACCCCTGCAGAAGGTTTGCAACTGAGGGTTGTATTCCAGAAGCATTTCAAGCAGTTTGAGTAATAAATAATTCATTCCTGAAGAGGAGCCTGAAGAGTGTATTGCCACAGTACACCACTTATTCCCTTCCGATCTACTTGTTAATCAACTTTAGAAAAGTTCCCCTAGATTTCTGGTAGACTGTTCTTCCTGAAAATCAGTGGGAAAAGAACCAAGGCTTTGCAGCTCTTGAGGTTGTAAGATTGCTGATGCTTTTCCTTCAGCAAACTCTATTCAGGATTCACCATTGAAGGTGTCACTGTGCTCAAGTAAACAGAGATATGTTGCAGACCACACCACCTCCAATTTTTAGGTCATTTTTGTTGACAGTAACTTTTATCATTCTACTTCTAGAGTGTAGCATACTTGATGTGTTTGGACCTGAAGAAGAGTTTTAGCAGTTTACACTTGCCCTTCCTAAGAACAATAGCCTTCATTCTATAAGTCAAGGACAATTATGGGACTTGTTTCAAAGACCAAGGAAAACTGAAGACTAGGTACATGATTAGTAGGAACCACTGTCAGCTGGACATTACTCAGAACTTAATTATCACCTGAGCCCTCTATGAGATGGTTCAATGTTACCCTTGCTCTAAAAGTAATGTTAACCAAAGTTTTATAGAAAACATAGCTGCAAATGTTTGGCTTTCCTTTTTTACCAGTGTGTACTCTCTCTCTGTCTCTCTGTCTCTGTCTCTGTCTCTGTCTGTCTGTCTCTCTCTCTCACTGGTATCAGAAATGGAACTCATTACTTCATACTTGCCAGGAAGGTGCTGTGCCACTGAGCTATATTCCCAGTCCATTTCCAGTGTGTAGTCTCCCAAATAAAGATACTAGAAAGATTCAGAGAATTCTCTTGGAGCTGTAAGAACTTTATGTTTCCTTCAGCAATAGGTTCTTGTTACAATTCGTGTCTAGATGTGCCCCCAAAGCCTCAAGTGGTCACACGTTTTTTTCTTCCGAGGTGACTCAATCTAGAGTGTGTGATTAATTTGCAGTACAATGCTGAAATTAAAGGTGCTGGAATAAAGGGTGAGTTTTGCTGATCAGTCTACCGATTGTTTTAGCACTGCTCTAATCCCAGTAGTCTGAATCAAATATAAGGGACACAAAAAGAGGCTTGTCTTCCTTGTCTTCTCTTGTTGCTTTGGTTGTCCTTCACCACCATGAACTGTTGCCTGTCTGCCACGTGCCACTCTGCCTTGGAGCCAGCTGATTATGGACTGAAACCTCTACAAACTGTGAGCTAAATAAACCTTTACTCCTTTAACTTTGGGTATCGAGTATTTTGTCTCAGCAATGAGAAAGGTAACTAAGATAACTCTTTATTTGATAACTGGACCAACCCGGAAAATGGCAATGGATATGACTTCTTATTGGAGTGACTATCCTCAGTCTCCTGTATTTATTATTTTTATTGAGAAGACTGAGGAGCAGTCCTTGGGAGAAGGTCTATAGACACCATATTTTATTAAAATCTGCATAATCATCTTTAAGCAAAAGTTTCTGCATACCCCTTCAACTGTTTTAGTCAGTAAAGGAAATTCAATTCTCATGGTTTGTGATGGTTTGGCATCACCATTTGACCCCTATTGTTTTGGGGTCCTATTATCCCTGTTGCTACTTGTAAACCCAGTTTTGTAACTGTGCATCCTAACAATGACATTGGTCTACGGAAACAGCACCACAGAAATTCTCAGGTCTCTTGGACACTTTCATTGCTATAATGCTTCTTTCTTTCTTTCTTTCTTTCTTTCTTTCTTTCTTTCTTTCTTTCTTTCTTTCTTTCTTTCTTCTCTCTTTTTCTGTTTGTTTGCTTGAGACAGGGTCTCACTGTGCAGTTCATGCTGGCCTTGAGCTCCCTTTTGTAGCTCAGGCTGGTCTCAAACTCACAATGATCCTCCTGCCTCAGGCTCCCAAGTCCTGGGATTATAGGTGCGCACCACTACGCCTGGCAAATGCTTATTTCTTGATAATTGGTGCATCTTTTGTTAGGGGCCCATAGCTTGCTTTCTGGCTTGATTCATTCACTGAAGCAGTGCCACACAAATCAGCATTTTATTGCCTTATTTTAAATAAGATGTATCAATTCAGGCATTTCTACCTTGCTGAGCCTATATGCTCACTTTTTTCTATGCCACTGGGACATCTCAGCACCATTTCACAGGGTTCTTCTGGAATGTTAGAGTCTCTATTTATTTGGAAGAGTTCTCCTCATATTTACATACTTTCACATTTAGCCCTGTGACTTGCTCCCGTGTCAAGGACACTCAGAATCTAGTTCTAGGTGTATTTTTCTGGCTGTTCCTTGGAAAAGGTTTACTGATCCTGTCTTGTATATTCTCTGCCTGGGGAAATCAATGGACTCCTAAGGGGATCCAAACACAGCTTTAGAGGTACTCTAAGGCTTTTTCATACCAGCTAAGTAGGAAGGAGAAGACAAGTCTTTCCACCCCCTGTTGATCCATCACTTGAGGTCTTACCACTGAAAAGAGGCCATGATCCTGGAACTATTGACTCATTCTCTATAAGATTCTTCCAAGGACCTAACAGTTGATGCCTGCTTGCTACCATCACTCCTAGTTGCTAGGGTAATAAAATAATCTATCATTCCAGGCAGGAATCTAAGCATTGCAGCTTGTATTTTCCAGTGCAAAGTACCCAACACTAATGAGCATTTTCAGTGCTCCTCTCTGATTTCCTATGAGTCCTAGATTCCCTTAATCTCTTCTGTTTATTAAATGATTCAAGAGCTTTTAATTGCTCTCCGTCTTCATTACGGCTCTTAAATCCCTTTTTCAAATGGTTCTGCAGCTCTTCTCTTAACAACTCTCACAGTACTTCTTAGAGAATCATTTCCTTATTTTACCATTAAGTTTTTAAAGAGGCCAGAAACTCTCCTCTTAAAGACAACTAAACAAATACAAGTAGCTTATAATTGTGGCTATATATTTTCTTAACAAGGAACAATTTAGTATTTGCATTAGCATGGTGATTCTGTAGTCTGAATGGTAGCCCTACTTTCAGCTCATTAAAAGGTGTGCCCATTCCTAATCAGGAAAACTTGCATAGATTGATTAAAATTTTAGGCAATTGTCTCAAAGCAACACTAAACCTTGCTTGAACCAAACACTTGTATATATCCTGAGGGATAATAGACACTAAAAATTTCTTATGATAAAATGTCATCATGAAATTGATAGACTCTTCTCTCTCTTTTTCCCTAAAGCACAAAATTGAAATGAGCCTTGCTATTAGGTAGTTTAGAAATAAATTTGCCATTCATAGTGGAAATCTGTATGATAGACATTATTGTTTGGGGTATGTATTAAGAAAAATAGTTAATACTGTGAAGGCCTCTAGCTAACCTCTGGACTTTGGGCTATAAAAACTCTGCGTTTACACAAATAAGTTGCTTTATATTACTTTCTCCTGTTTTATGACTGAAAAAACCAAGTGTTTTGGTAGACAAATGACATGCTATCAGCCTGTCCCTATTGCAACTTACAGACAGATGTTTGATAACTGCAGCTATCACAGATGGAAGGGGTTGTGTCAAGATATCTTCTCCTGGGGGGCCATTAGTCTCTGATCTGAGATATGCCATAGGGGAGAAGAGAGGAGAAAATAGTAAGCACAGGCATTAGAACCATTTATCACCCACTGCTGTGTGTAGAATAAAAGGATCCTCTTTCAAGATAGTCTATTATCTGCTGCTTGCTGGTTTCATGCTGTCATATGTTTTTTTTTTCAGTAGTCAATAAATTGCTGAAGGCCACATTTAGAGAGTAAGTACTGTTGTACATCTAACTTTATATATTGTTCTTTTATTTACAGTGGTATTTATCCATTTTTGGGGAGAGTCTGTGGTGTATGTGAAGGTGTATTTTTCTCATTTTTTTGTTTACCTTGATGATAGCTGAGAAAATTCTTTTTACAGTTAACTACAAAAATATTTTTATGATATATTAACCAGAAAAACATAATTTTAAAAATTCTTGTCCTTGACTTAAAGTGCTTAAAATAAGCATATGCATACTTTCAGTTCTCAAATGTTACTCCTTTCATTCAATCTCATCTATGATTTGATCTGTGTTCTTCAATCATTCTGCATGCCATATGGGATTCTGTAAACCCCACATTAATTGGTGGAACAACATTGCTTTCTTTTAACACTAAAGGATAAACAACTGGGGATTAAAAACCATACTTTTTAAAAATAAAAACAAGGGGAGGGGGGAAGTAGAGTTGAGAACTATTTAAGAATGTTTCAGATAAGGAATTTTCAACAACCTTTGTTCTGCCCAGCCAGGCATTCACCCACTAATTTATTAGGGACAAGATCAATAGCCTGAACGAGATTGCTGTGCTTAACTTGAATCGAATTTATGCCATGTTTACAGCTGTTTTCTCTGATAGCATCCTTGGAGGAGATGAGCTGTTAATCTAATGTGTTTTTACCACCATTTTGCATGTGTTGATTGCTTCAACGACTTCCTAGAGATTCTTTATACTAAGCCCAAACTCATAGTCAGAAATCAATCAAGAGCACTTTACTTCCCTCTAAGCAATATAGAAAACTTACCAGGAACAAAATAGTGCCTCTAACTGTAATTAGCCTTGGACAATGTATGTCTACCCGGGGCAAGAAATTGGGAACAGCATTGTTCACTCTGGAAACACTACAGATATTGTATCAATGCTCTGCAGTATAACAGGTGGCCATAATTTCAACTGCTTAGAATAAACACATTTAGAGCTCCACAGATTTTAAATCTGAAGACTTAATATGGCTTAGATGAGTCTCTCCAAAGACGTAATCAGTGTATCAGAGGACTGAGCTACTCTAAGAAGGGTCAACAAGTGAAGAGACCTATTCCAATTGCATTAAGGTGTTCAGTAGAACTCATTTAGGACAAGAAAATAGGTGACTACTTGTTTCTTCAGAGCCAGAAAATACAGCAAAACTCTAAAGTGAAAGCTCTAGAAAGATAGAAACTTGTAACAAAATACCACTATAGGAGAGATAGTCCATCATCTTTACCATAGTGTAGGAGTTAAGAGCAAGTCACAGGCTGATTTTGATCATACTCAAGGGGAGGAGACTATATAAGGGTGTGACCATCAGGAGTTGGAGACTCCGGGAACTACCTTATGGTCTCTACCATAGTCCACCTTGTGCCTCAAATGAATCAGATTCTTACTACATGTAAATGAGTCCTCCTCTTGAGGTTTTCTGGAAGTTCATCCCATACAGCAATGACTCTAATCACAAAGTTTTATTGTCTACATCAGGAGCTGGGGTAGCAGATGAAGATTATGGGTGCAATCTGTTAAACAGAGCTCCTATGCCCAATTCCTCTCCATTTGTAAATGTGTGGCATTAGAATGGGAAGCTATCTTCTGCATTGCACCCAGCATGCCACTGGGACAGATAGGTATAAAATAACACTGCCAGATACTCTAAGAAACAAACAGGAAGGTGAAAAGTGAGGAGTCAGTGGTCCATAGGTCTTTTAAAATGACTAATGCTAATGTTATTCCAATGTAAATGGGAATACAGGTATTTTTTCAATGTACTTTTTTTGGTTTTGATTATACCCAGTAGTAGAATTGCTGGATCAAATGGAGGTAATATTGTTAATCTTTTTGAGGAATATCTATACTGTTTTCGATACTGGCTCTCCTAATTTACATTCCTTTTAAGCACATAAAAAGGTTCCTTCTCCCCACCCCTACATCTTTGACATTTATTGTCCATCTTGTCTTCTTTTAATGTAGTATATAGGTGATATGTCATTGTGGTTTCAATTTTTGAGTCTATGATGATTAGTAATATTAAGCATTTGAAAGAATACCTGTTGGCTATTTTTATGCCCTTTTCTTAGTACATTTGTGCAGCCTTAACAAAATAACTCACACTATGTAATTTATGATGAACACATTTATTTCTGAAAGTTCTGAAAGTTAAGTCCAAGATTAAGGCTTCTGGGGTACATTTGTCTGGTGAGGGATTCTCTCTCCTTCTAACGTGTTACTTCTTAAAGGGAGGGAATGTTCTGTTCTCAAAGGTGGAAAATGCAAGGACCCAAAATGGCTAATCCAGTTCCCTTAAGCCCTTTTGTAAAGAGTTAATCAGTTCATACAGATGAAAACCTCATGACTTAATCATTTTTCTAAATATTCTGTATCTTAATACTGCAATGAGGATCAAGATTCATATGAATTCTGGACAGGACACACCTTCAAAGAGTATCAATATTCTTTTGAGAAGTGTCTGTCCAGGGGCTTTCCCTGTTAAACTGATTGTTTTCTTACTATTGTTGTTTGAGTTCCCTACATATTGTCTTGGTTTTTGTCTTGTTGAGACAAAATACCCAACACCCAAAATTAAGGAAGGAAAAGCTTATTTAGCCGAGTTTATGGAGGTTTCAGTTCATACACAGCTGACTCCAGTGCAGGGTGACATGGCAGAGGAGCAACAGTTCGTGGTGGCAGAAGACAGCAAAAGCAACAAGAGCAAAAAGGGAGGAGCATGAAAGAAAACTCTTTCTGTTCATTATACTTTATGAAGGCTCCCCACCCTAGGGTGGCTGTAGCACTCATACTGACAGTCCCACACCAGACAATGAATCAATCACAAACTCTAGATTTGTTCGCTTCTGAAAAGCACACCCCCGTGACTGCGTGAAGCTTTGTGGTGACATCCAGATACAAACCATAATGCATTTAAGATATGACCTTCTTAAGCTAAGTTATTCAGAGAAATAGAAACGGACAGAATGCTGAGGTATTATTTGCATCCATTACATTGGCAAAGATAATAAGTGCAATAATACTAAATTATAAAGAATATGTGTATGATTCAGGTAGAATGCTCAATACTAATTATAGCGAAATTTTGTCACAGCAGTGTGCAGCAAAATGTATGCTACCTTATGAAGTTAAGTATATGCAGATTGTGTGGCCAAATAATTCTATACTGTAATTTATAATCAAGACAGACACATAGAAGAAAATTGATAGAAGTGTTGTTTATACTTAAAAAAGCTAAAAAATTTCCTTTGATAGGAAAATTTTAAAATAAAATATAATTACACCATGGAATATTATAGAGTAGCTAAAATGAAAAAAATACAACTCTATGCAAAATTGTATATAAACATGAGCAACAAAATCCTGAGTGAAACAGCAAATCCTAATAGATGGTTATAGTATAACATTCTCTTAAAAGTATCATAGATATATTACATATAAAATTTTCTGTGTATAAAAATTGTTTTCAAAATGTTAACTATTTATTTTATTGGAGTGCTATAGCAGAAAATCATATTCATACTATTCCCAATTTGGAAACTTCGGTAATTATTGTTCCACTCTTATTTTCAACCAATTGCTATTATTCATCAATCTATTATGCTACTGGTTTCAAATATTAAGGTTTTAGATATATTTATAAGTATATATTCTAGTTTTGCTTATTTCTGTGCCATACATAGCATACCATCTTATTAATAATAATATAAACATTTTAATATTCATCTGCTTTGGAAGAATCTTACTATTTTTGACTTAAGATTTTTTCTTAAGAAACAATTTGTAAAATTTTACAAGAATATGTGTACATCAACTATAACAAACACACAGATATTGAGCTCAACTAGGTTAGAATTAGAACTGTTAATTTGCATACTGGTTTCAGAAAATATGTAACAATTTGGGAAATTAGTGTTTTTTATTCATGAATAGAGTTTATACCTATGATTTAGGTTTAAGTGTTGCTATAAAAGTTTTGTAATTTTCAATGTATAATATTTGTGAGATGGAAAGGAAAGGAAAAGAAAAAAGATTTAAAAAAGGATAAAATGGCAAAAAAACCTTCGTAAATAGGGAGAAGAAGAGGGGGTTGAAGGGAGAGAAGGGGACTGGGAAAAAAAACAGAAATGAAAATATAACAGGTACAGATTCACTATGAAGAATATGATCATTATGTATATCTAAATTGTACCAAGAGCATTAATCAAATTAAAAATATTTGGTATATCTCTCAAATTTATTTGTAGAATTTTTATATTTTTTAAAAACTATTACAAATGATAGCTGTAGCAAAGTTTTTGATTTAAAATGCTGCTGATAGTCAAAATAAATTTTAAACATTAGTTTCATTAATTAACTTTCAGGCATTTAGAATTTAATTACAAATTGCTGCTTTCATTGTTTGAAAGATCTTCCTCTGCTGCCAATATTTCTGCAATAAAACATATTGTCTTATATAGGAAAGCTTATGTCCTTGAAGTAGGACATGCTTCACATTGCCGCTGACTGGGACTTGTCCTTTCCACTTATTTTATCTGTTCCAGTAGCCTTTTACTCAAGTTGTAGTGAAATATATTTACATTATAAAAAGTGAGAAAATAAACTAAGAATAGAAGTATCTTTATATACACCTGGTTTGTTTTAAATAATTATTTATGTAAGTATTTTTATAAAATTTGTTCAATGCCATGTAGAAGGTGGAGATGATTCTCTACATATACTTTATCTTGTGGAACAGAGGAAAAAGGAATTTTGCTTCAGTTTTGTTTTGAGATGTTTAATGTTGCCATGAAATTTGTTTTTCTTTTAATAGCCTTAAGGCATTCACCTATTGGAATGTTCTCCAGACCCCTATCAATCTGAATAGACAAACAGTCTAGGCATGGTAGCCTGCACCTGTAATCCTAACATTTGGGAGTCTGAGGCAGGAGGATCACAGTGAGTTCAAGGCCAACCTGGGCAACATAAACGAGTACAAGGTCAACCTGCACTATGTAGTGGGATTCTAAATAAATAAATAATAAATAAATAAATGGAGTGTTTCCAAAGCATGACAATGAATTTGAAGAAACCAAGTTTTGGAGAGATATTTTTCACTTTGTCACCAATGCTGGTGCCAGCTACTTAGTGTAGATACTATTTCACCCAACTGGAAAGGCTGCAGTGAAGAGGAATATAGCTGTTTCATGTTGTAGTATCTAGTTAAGAATCTTTGTACCCCAATAGGAAGGAAAAAAAAACAGAAATCATATCAATTTTGCTGTACTGTTACACTGTTAAACCTAATTTTTAAAAATATTATTTATGATCCTTGCAAAGCCATGAAAACAGCATGAAGTAAAAAAATCAGTACTATTCTTGGTTGGTTAATATTGACTGACATTTTATCATTCTCAGTTTATAAAATATTTTTATTTTAGTTCCATATATGTGCATTTTGTGATTATTCATTTTTATTTAACCTATGTCTGGAAATGGTGGTTAAAGAGTTAAGTAACTTAAGGTAAAATTACCTCGGTGCTAAATGACAAAGCTAGGACTCAAGCAAACATCTTCAAAATTCTTTCTTTTTATACTACATTTATTTTCTAGGTTTGCTTACAAAGTGGGCTTTCATTGTTATCCTTTCAATAATTTATGTCAAATACTAAATGCATATTTTTCATAGTAAAAATTTTTGCCATTTTAAAAAGATAATTTCATCCATTCAAATTTATATATATCTCCAAATGTTATATAAAGTACAATGTCATTGGTGGGTATCAATCTTATTTATGATAAAATGAAAATCCTTTAAATAAAAAACATTTCTCATATGCTGTTCTTATGCATTGAAAATTTCATTGTAGCACAAGAAAAGCTTGTGCTTTCCCAGTATATTGATATTATCTGGAGGATCATCTGATTTTTGAAGCAGTTTCTATTTTATTTTCAAATTGTTTGACATTAGCATAATACCCATATTGCCTTTGCAAAATTTGTTTCTGTCTAGTGTGTACAGTAGCTGAGATCAGGAGCACAGGATGCCAGGTAATTTAGAGAATCAGCAAACCATGAATTTTCAGCTTGATCTGTGTTAGGCAGTTGGCTCCATTCTTATAGAGCTCAAACCCATCTTATTAAAACAAACATTTTAGGTCATTGACTTCAAAGGGAATTAAAACAATTTTTTTTCAAACTGACCCAAAGAACTAATTTTTCCTTTTATGTTCATGCAATAATTTAGAATATACTTTCTTAATGAAGTGCTCTTCCTCTCCCAGACAAAACCACTCAAGGGGAAAGTATGGTATCATTGGCACAATAAGAGTCTAGAATAGAATTTTGCCTAACAAAAACATTATCAGAAACCAAACAAGAAACTTGGGGTTGAGCACTCAAACAACAAGGGAGTCTAAATGCAAAATTGAAAGATGTCACTATTTATACAAAAAAATGTTCGGTTTCCATGAAAGCCAGCTTATTTTAATACTGTTTATTGTCCAGAATTAAATTAATGACTCATAAATAAAGAATCATAAATTCATTATCAACACACTTAATAGAAAATGTTAGAGGACTTTAGTTGAATTGAGTTATGTAAAAGAATTAGATATCCAAAAGCTCACAGGTTAACAGTATTCTGATCCAAGGAGAAGGACTGATGATAATTTCAATGATAATCTAATGTTATCAAGAATTCTTACTATCTTCCATTGTAGAACTTTTGTTCACACGCTGCACAATCTCAGCTATATTTTGTACTGCATGTCTTTCATTAAACTTTTCCACACCACAGCTGCATGATGTAGGGGACAAATGCTTCCTTGTTGGCTGAACTTTCTCTCTTAATGACTAAATTTATTTTTTTTAAACATCCTGGTTTCTCATTACTCATTTTCAATTATGAGTCAGATTTCTTCTGGAGTTTAATTACTTCTCTGGTTAAAATGATAAATTAATTTGCTTATTAATGGCTTAATACCTTCTCATTTCATTGAATAAAGTGACATATATTAATTTCTTTCATGTAGGGGTTGCATTTTACGAATTATAGCAGTGACTTAGAGATGAAATGTTGAGCCAGGGGTTTAGCTCAGTGGGACCAGCACCTATCTGGCAAGCACGAGGTTGTAAGTTCGATCCCTGGTACAAAAAAAAAAAAAAAAAAATAGAGATGAAATATTGTACAATGAAACTGTTGAAAGCAAACTTGGATATACTTCTCTTCCATGCATTTTTTCTAGTTTAGTGCATCAAAGCCTTGTAGCAATTCCAGCTTATCGCCTCCTAGTCCAAAGAGTTATCAAAATACTGTACACTCTGACCACCGAACAGATTATTATTTATTTCATCAAGAGAAGAAATGCATCCCATAAGGGAAACCTTTAAGGGTGAAGTCCAAGCTTTGCACTATCCTCTATTGCTTCATCTCTCAAATAGCAACGCAAATCTGGTCATAATGTTTAAGCTTAGTGTCTCTTATTTTTTTCCCTTCCTTTAGCCTGTATAAATTCTTCATTTCAACATTTTCACAGATTCTATCAAAGATAGAAATATGCATGCTGCAGCTAGCATTTTTTAAATTAATAGAATTCATTTTTAGTAATTTTTTTTACACAGAAAAATGTACTGAAAGTACAGAGTATCAAATCATCCTTTCACAGTTTTCTCTATCATTACTGACTTTCATTAGAGTGGTATATTTGTTTACATTAATCAATGTGTATTAACGTTTTTTATTTGAAATGCTGAGAATTGAACTTCATGGTCTTGCACATGGTAGGCAAGCACTTCACCACTAAACTACAACCCCATTCCCATAGATACATTATTAATGAATGCCTTTAGTGTATACTAGGGTTTACTCTATGTGGTATGTACTTTATGGGTTTGGCAAATGTATGTTGGCATCTGTTCACCATTTTAGTATCATACACAATAGTTTATTACTTTAATATTTCTCTGTTCTCTAATTGTACATTTTGCTCTCAAATATTGGCAGCCCCTGATCTACTTACTGTCTCCATACTTTTGTCTTTTCTAGAATGTCATATAGTTGTAATTGTACTACATAACCTTTTCAGACTGGCTTCTTTCATTTAGAAAAACACACTTAAGACTCTGCCATGTCTTTTCAGGGCTTAATTACTATTTTCTTCTTATAGATAAGTTATATTCTATTGTCTAGATGTAACAGAAGATGCTTATTCACCTATTGAAGGACTGGTTGGTTACTTCCAGGCTTACACATGTAAAACTGCTATAAACATTCAGAGCATGCTTTTATGTTAACATCTTTTCAACAGTTTCATGTAAAAAAGGAAGAAAAATATTAGATCATAAATAAAAGCATGCTCAGTATGGGTAAAACCAAAAACCAACTGGCAAAATCTTCACAAAGTGGCTGCAATATTTTTGAATTTTCACTAGCAATAAGTAAGAGTTGTGCTATTCCCTGTACTTACCGGCATTTGGTGTTGTTCGTGTTTGGGCTTTTTGTCATTCTAAATGTGCATAGTCATATGTCATTGTCATTTTGACTTGTAATTCTTGATTTAGGATTCTGAGAATCGTTTCACATTATTTTCCAATTATATATTTTCTTTGATTAAATGACTGTTTAGATCTTTTTTTTTTTTTTTTTTCCGGCACCAGGGATGACTGTTTAGATCTTAAACTCAGTTTTAATTGGTTCATTTGTTTTCATGCTGTTGGTTTTGAGTTCTTTGTATAATTTGGATACCAGTCCTTTATCAGATACATGCTTTGAAAATATCTCTCAGGCAGTTGCTTGTTGTTGATTGTTTTAACAGTGTCTTTTGCAGAGCAAGGGTTTTCCTGATAATGAAGTATGGTTATTAATGCTTGTTACTTCATTTCATACATGAATTGTGCTGCTGGTGGTGGTGTACCTAAGGCTAGGTCACCTAGAATTTCTCTTATGATATCTTGTAGGAATTATGTAGGTTTTCTGAGGTTTATGAAACATCTTAAAGTGATTTCATAAAATGTGTAAGGTCAGCTTCTACATATTTTGCATATGAATACTTAGTTGTTTCAGTAGGACTTGTTGAAAAGACCATACTTTCTCTCTTAAATAGCCTTTGATTCATTGTTAAAGACCAGTTAATTGCAACTGTGTGCATCTGTATATGGGCTCTTTATTCTTTCCCTTTGATCTGTTTTTCATGAATGCCACACAAATTTTAATTACTGATGAGCTGTGTATATGTGTGGTACTAGGGACTAACCCCAGGGCTTTCTCACTGAGCACATCATGGCCTTATTTTTTTTTTTGAGACATAGTCTTGTTAAGTCACTAAATAACTCTACATCCTCCTGTCTCAGCATCCCAGAGTTAATTACTGAGTCTTGGAAGTTAGATAGTGTCAGTTCGATAGTTGAAGTTAGTCCTTGAACCTTGTTGTTTGCTTCAATATTGTATTGATCACCCTAGTCTATTTGGTTCCCCATGAAAATTTGAATCCATTTACTGAGATTCACAATAATTTGTTGAGATTTTTATTTGGATTGCTATGTCTATAAATCAACTTGGGAAGAATAGAAATTTTGAACGATTTGAGTTTTCATATCTATGAATATGTATTTCCATTTTAAATTTTACTTAGATTACTTTAATCAGTTTTGTAGTTTTTTCCTTACACAGATTTACCTGCATTGTGTTATATTTATAGCTAGATTATTTATTTTTGTTTGCTGATACTAATGTAAATTGAACACTGTTTTCAGTTTCAAATTCCATGTATTCTTTGCTGGTATATTGTAAAGTATTTGACTTCTCCATATTACTCTTGCATCTTGCAACTCTTATGTAAACATTTATTAGATCTAGGAGTTTTATTGTTGATCACTTTACATTTTCCACACAGGCAATTGTATCACTGGAGAACAAAGATATTTTTACTCTTTCTTTCCCAATGCACATACATTTGTTTTCCTGTTTTATTGCATAACTAGGATCTCCAGCAAGATATTGAATAGAAATAGTCAAAGAAGCTGTCTTTGCCTTGTTCCTGATCTTAGCAAGAAACTTTATCCCTAAATAGTAAGTTCAGTGTTAGCTGTGCTCCCACAAGATGCAATCACCATTATTGTTTCAAATTCTATGGATTAATTATACTTGTTTATTTTAAAAAAGCTTACTTGATATCACTATCTGACATTATGATATGAATATTTAATAAGTAAAACTGAAGCTTCTCATAAGCCATCATTAAAACATTCTATGTAAGGGGTGAATATACATGTTGAAATAAAAATTATTATGGTAATATGAGAAAATACTTTCATCAACTCAATATAGAAAAAGTATATTAAACACATCAGAGAAACACTGAACATAAAAGGAAAAAGTAATCAGATATGATAAATTAAAATTTTCTATATACTGAGAAAAAATGCTCCTAACAGAGTAAAAAGATGTTAAATAATTGAGGGAGATATTTGCAATATATACAACTAAGAAAATGGTTGTTGCTAGCCATTCACATTACAATTTTATATAACATGCATTTCATATTTTCCTGAATGATTCTGGTAAAGATGCATTTCCAAATATACTGCAGTATACGGTAAAGATAACTTTAACTGCACTGAAAAACCAAAGAGCTGTGTCAATAACTTTATTATGATATTTGTTTTATTGTATTTATCTGGAACTCAATTCACAATATTTCCAATTATGCCTGTGGAATGAATTTGGAAGGTAATAGGAAAGGAGAAATGAAAGTATGTCTCTTCTTTGTATAGCAAAACAAAAATCTTTACATGGTTTATAAATTGTCATGAGCATTGGGAGCAATGGAAAATGTTATCCACTGCTAGCATGAGTATAAACTGAAGAATAGTTTGCTATTATCTGCTAAATGAAAAGTGTAGCCTACAAACCATCCATTCCACTGCCACTATGCATCGAACTTTTAACTGTGCTTACGAATAACAAATGACATATGAAAACAAGAACATAACAGGGATTTTTGTAGTAACTCAAAATTAGAAATCATGCGAATGTCCATTTATGGTTTAATCGTTAGTTTGATATGTTTATACAATGGATTACAAAACAGCAATGAAAATGAGCAACTAAAGCTACTTGCATTGGCATGTATGAGTTTTTCAAACACAGTTGTCAAAATAAACCAAACATGAAAGAATGACTGGATTTTCCTGTGAAGTTTCAGAAACATTAAAAGAAGTTGCAATTTTAAGAATGACTTGATATATGCTAAAATAAGAAAATAATTATCATGCAGGTCAGAAAATGGTTAAGTTTAGTATCAGAGTGACAGTTAGGAGCTGGCTTCAGAGTCTTCCATGTTAATGATGACAGTCAATTCCATAACTTGCTTTAGTTATGAGGATGATCAACATATGACCAACAACTGAGAAGTACATTATACTTTTAAAAGTATAATGTTTCACATGAAAGATCTATAAAATTACTAGTACATGAAATACATCTACTGAAATATTTTTTTGTTTTATGAAAAAGTCTGACTTCCAATTCTTTTCAAATAGATCAGTATTTTTCTTTACTGTTCGGTAAAAGCAGAGGAAACTAGTTAACCGTGCACTGTTCTTCAAGACAATATAGTAAGAGTGTCAGTAGTACTGCTTGTTTTTATAAAGAGAAAATTAAACTTTTTACAAAGAAGAGTTGAGATTCTGAATTGAGTTTGTCTCACCATTTCCACCAAAAGACATTTACCTATACCGCTTGCCAGGTAAGGAAAAACTTTGAGAATGACCAACTTAATTTGAAGGCATTTCAAGTCCCACTTTTCTGAAAATTTTTGGATAGTTGAAATGTCACAATAGCAAAATGACAGAGTCTTGAAAAGAGTGACATACATGCAATTAAAATACACAGGATAAAAATTTGAGAGCCTATTATTGGATCATTAAATTTAAACCTGCATTTGAATTAATGTTTTCATATCGTTGACTTCAACAATAGTGGTTAGGTTGGTAAAATAAAGATGGGTACTTTGCTTAGTTTTTTAATTCTAAAACCTATTTTTGTTTTCTTCTCTACTTTTTCACACTTTTTAAAAACTCTCCATACTATGGTAGTTAAGATATGGATTAAGATTTGGAGTTGATAGTTACAGCAGGAAAACTTGAAATTTCACCTACATTTAATACATTCTGAAATATGAGGAGTGGTTGGTAACTTTTGCAGTGTGAAGTTCAACAAATTGAAGCTAATTCCTCATCCATATGACCTGGAGATCTCCTAATATAAAAGTTCAAATATTGTGGATATAAAATATATGTTTTTATTTTGAATCTCAAGTACTGCAGGCATTTTATAATTGCTTGTGAAAATGAAATAAAATTCACACATCTTCAAAACTATTTTGTAGTGAACTTTGTATAATGAAAAATAAAGTGTGAATGTACTTAATTAACATATACAGATGCATGATTTTAGGTCTTTCAAGTATAAACGCAGATGGAAGCTAAGATGACTTATATTATGTAATACTATTTGTTTATTTCTGTTTTAATATATGTTTGTTATAAACAGAGAAGCACACACTTGCCCTCTCTATTTTACTATATAATCCCCTCATTTTGTAATGAGTATTTAAAAAATATTACAAGGAAAAATGGAATTTTACCGTGAAACTTTTTAGAATATTTACCTCAAGAGGATCCATGGAAGAAAATACCGATCAGTGAAAATAAAAGAATATGAAGCAATTTTCTTAAAAGTTGTTTTGTAGTTACATGATATCTGAATAATGGCTGGAGGAAAATAGTCAAACATGCAAAAGAATTGAATACATCAAGCTGCTTTAAGATTTTTATATTCCAGCGATCACTAGGATCATGGCAACTGCTTATGAAACACTATTTTTAAGCTCTTGGTCCATCTAACTTGTATGTTAATTTATTTGTTTCTCTTTCCTTTCAGGATATTAATATTATTTGATACTAAATCTTCTAGGTATGAATAATTGGCAAGAATTCAACTTGACTAAATTTGTTTTTAAGAATACATATTTCATTTGATAAAATGATAGATAAATTGATCATCATAGCATTTTTGTCCATATCTATAATATTATGCAAAAGTAGTGAACATCAATATTTTATTGATTTATTTATATAATTTTGTCTCTATGTGAAACATGTAATTTTGAGAATGAAAAAGAATTTATCATGAGCAACCTTAAAATGCAAATAAATTGAAAAGACATAAATAGCACAATTTTTCAAACTGGAGTGTGGCGACAACTAATATTTTCTCATAGGTCTACTAAACAAAATATTCATGCTTCAAAGGTATTACATGAGTTTTCATGAAATTAGAAACCTCAACAGTGGTATTTTCTATAACTTTAGGACACTTTGATGTAAGTCCTGAATTCTTATTAGGGTACATTCATACTCAGTGTGTTCTTAAATTCTTCACCAATATGTTGATAAGGCCATCAAGAATTCTGAAAAAAAATACTGCAACTAAATATTATATATATATATATAATATACTATACATATATATTTGAGTTCTTAGAACTATTATTTCTTTTCATTTGTTTGACACACTCTGTACTCTCACAATTTTCTGATAGTTTATAACTCATATCCATAGTGTTTAGGTACAATTTTAAAATCTCAAAGGTGTAATTAAGTTATCTATGAAATCTGCATTGAAATATAGAAAAGCACTGATGAATGCACTTTAGAAAAAACTACTTCCTCCACCTATATCTTGGGATTCCAGCAAATTACTGTCTGTAATGAACTGCAGGTACTTTTTGATGAGTGCAGGGATGAGCATGTGGCTGTTTATCATTTTCCCTTACCAATGTGACATCTCTGCTGATTACCTACATTAAGGCTAATTTGCAGCTTATAATCAGTCCTAGTTTCTTAATAAACGTCTCATTAAGTGACGGGGGCTGCCATTTACTTCCTTGTTCTCACTTCCCACTGTAATCTGTGAATATGTCAAAAGTGAAGGAGGGGTGGGTGCTGCTGGATGTCACACATGTCATTTGCAATCATGTCCCGAAGCTTCAAAAGGAATGTGTAAAGTCAATGGCCTTCACAATGTATTACTGCAAATGAGAAAAGTGTGATTAGTCAAGATGGTGCTGCTTTGTGTTCACGTTTCAGACTTTGAATATGTGACTGCACTGGGTGAAAACCAAGAATGTGTTTGAAAGATTCAAATGTAGGAGAGCCATCCATGTCTCTAAGTAACGGTGAGGATGATGATGGTGGCAATGATTACTTATATGATACAGTAACACACTAAGTTGACCAAAGGATCAATAGACATCTAGAAAATACACATGATCATAGTGGCAAGCTAAAGCTGAATAATTTACTGGGGAAGACATTTCAAGACTCTTTAAAAATAACGTGCATGAAAGAAGAGCTGGGGTCCCTTTACTGAATGAAATAGGATAGTTTATTAGGCACTTTCTATTTTCATTATCACCAATGTGCATGGCAGGTGAGAAACCAAGATTACGTTTGTAAAACTACAGGCTAGAAATGACTTAATCTTCAAAAACTCTTGATTTAGAAATGCATGAATTAAATTGTGAAACGAGGCTTTTGTTAGTATATGATTGTAACAACTTATAAGACAGATTTCCTAGAAATGAAAATAAAATTGGCAATAAAAATCATCATATTTCATTATTTTATCTCCAATTTTCATAATTACAAAAGCTCAGTTGGTCAGACCCCAATTTACAAAGGTGAGGAAGAGTACTCTCGTCTCTGTTACAAGGAACAGAGACGCCTTCTCTGTAAGGAGTGAGACTGGGAATAGTCATTTGACTGTATTATTATTTATTCAAGCCAGTAAATCTTGAATTTTAAATGATAATAATGCTATTGTGTTATTTTGAAGGCGTTTCATTCCACATAGCAGATAATTTTGCTAAGTAAATTTTCTTTTTATTTAAGAATAAAATGCACACAGAAAAATGCACAAGTTATAAATAGCTTGATACATATTTATGAAATGAGCATACCAGCATAATTGGAATCTGGACAGAAGTGAGAGCATGCCAGTACACCAGAAGAATTCTTTGTGTTTCCATCTCATCATTACTCCTCCAAGAATCACCAGTATCCTGGGGTATTGTGATTATTTGAACTTTTTTTTTTTCAGCACCGGGGATTGAACTCACAAACTTGCACCTGACAGACAGGTGCTTAAGCCACTGAGCCAAACTCCCAGCACTAGTTTTTTGAGGCAGGGTCACACCATGTAGCTCAGGCCGATCTTGCACTCACGTTGTAGCCCAGGTCTGGCCTCGAACTATTTGAACTTTTAATAAAATAAACTTTATAGTATTTTTCTTTTGCTGCTGTTTCATTGTTCTTAATCTCTTTAAATACATTCTTTGCTGGACTCTTATGAGCTTTGATGCTTATTTGTAAAATTTTTGTTCTCAGTACTTTATAGTATTCCACAGTGTGACCATACCACAATGTTTTATTAGATACCACGTGTATAATAGTGTGGACATTTCAGTAGTTTCCTCTTGGAAATTATTTCATGTAGTGATGCCTTGAAGATAATTATATATGACTTTGGTAAAAATCATACATAAATATATATTCTTTCTGTTAGGTAGTTAACTCATACAGGATTTGTCAGGTTTGTGGCTGTATCAATTAAGTTGTACTGAATACTGACACACAGATTCCCTAAATGATTAATCAAAATTACATCTCCTCTGGGAACATAGGAGGGGTATGTTTGTTACATATCCTCACTAAATTTCTACATTTTCAGTTTAGCCTTTCTGGTGTATATGCAGTAGCATATATCACTTTTAATTTTAATTACTATTTAACTGATGAAGCTGAGCTTGTCATATATGTAGGGCATTTTAATATATTTTGTATAAACTGCATATTGAAATTATTATCTATTTTTCCATTGGATCATATTTATGTATTCTGTTTATTTATGTAGTTATAAAATTGTACAGGAAGTCCATGACTTACGAACAAGTTCTGCTCAGGAAGAATGTTTGCAAGTCAGATTCATTTTAAGTTCAACAAAATGAATCTTACACACCTTTGACACAAATACATAATGTAAAGCATAAAAGAACCAAACACACACAAAAGTACTGTAAATAAACTACTTTTACTTTTACAGTTGCCTTAAAGGGATGATGCAGTTCAGTATAAAAAGGTAATTACACTATTTTTACTTTGTTTCCATTGTTATTGCTTTGCACATGCTAGTGGTCCCCTCTACATCACCATGCTTTTCCTCTTGCTTCCAGACATACTGGGTGAGCTCTCTATTACTGTACTCTGTCACACTGTACGGTAAGCCCACAGGAGCACAAGCGTGACAATACCCAGTAGACACGTGAGCTACTTCCAGTTTTGTTTGCATCTACATAATTTGATGTCCATTTGTATCTGTGAAAGTCTACAACTTGAATGTTCATAAGTCTTGAATTTACTGTAAAAACTGTTGAGAACAACTAAAATCCACATATTTTGGCATTTTCCTTAGTTTTTCATTGATTGTTACTCACAGATGAGTCATCTCATGTACCTGAGGTGCATTCTGGGCAAGAATATGAGACTAATTTTTGTCATAGTTTTAAAATTTAAACATTTCTATTCCTCAAGGCAAAGATGATATTAAAGTTCATTGTAAGTTAATAAGAATCAATATATACAGTATATTACTATGAAACACTCTCTTTAACCTATTGGTGACTATATATATATATATTTATATTAAGAAATATATTTAAATTTAAAAACTGACATGTATATAGATTTTATCCCAAAATTTTGATATTATTAATGTGCACTTTCAAAATTTTTAAAATATGTTACCTACAATTCATGCTTTTAGTATAATTATTACATTATTGCTCATTTTGCATAAAGACATCTTTCAAAATATTTAAGTAGAATTTCTTTGGAATTTATCAATATCTCATCATTTAATTAGAGATGCTAGGATTAAATAATATTTTCTATTAAAATTTTTACCTTTCTTTCAAAACATATCTTTTTCTAATAACAGTCTAGAGATAAAACGTTTGCATCTACACAATTTACTAGTATATATAATATATATTAAAATAATGACCTGAGTTCATAAATGGAATTAGGGAAATATTGTTTAATAACCATCTAACATTTGTTAGGTCATTTAATTCTCACCATAAATTTCCCATAACTTTGCAAGGTAGAATATTTCATCTACTATGTTCATGAGGAAACTGACAGACAATGAAGCAAACTGTTATTCAGAATAAACTGTTCCCTACCAATATAAAAATATCTACAAAATAAGATTGGAATTCCATTAAATCTATATATCAATGTTAAAATAACTTTCATAAATTTATTTTTAGTCTTTCTATTCATTAGCATTCATCTATTTCTTCAATAAGGATTTTTTAACTTTCAATTAGGGTGAACATAATAATTACTTATAAACATCTTGTGGATATTTCACATTCCCTTGTAATTTTATTGTACTGGATAACATGTGATAGCTTATAATAATTTGCTTTAAGGTATTTTAATTTCCTTACTGATGCTGCATAAAAGTGCTATTGATTTTAAGTGTTGATCTTTAATAAGAAATACATTTTTACATCTGGTAATGTATTTGTAAAATCTTTTAATTTGCTGTATTGTCAAGAAAGTTGCATCTTGTTCTCTAATCTTAATTCAATTTTGCTTGTTTTTCACTTTAATATAACTAGATAAAACCTTATGAAAATGATAAATAAAATGGAAGATAATAAGACCATTTATTATAGTTAATATTTTTCACACAGATGCATGTTGCACACTAAAAAGGGAAAACTTTCAATTGATTGATAATTATGCAATGTTATTTCCATTTTTCTGTTGAAAACTACAAAAATTCTTAGGTAGCATTTTTAGACAATGTACAAATCATTAATTTCCTTAAATTTCATTGAAGAGGACCATATTTAATGTGTCCAAGAATTATATCATTTAGTTTTTCTCCAATTACCTATATATAATTTTTATTTGCAATGATTGTTTGCTTATTTTATTTTATTTATTTTTTATTTTCATAACTATATATTTTTTGGGGGTTGCATATTTTAAAAACTATAGTATTTTAGGGGTGGATGGGTTCTTGAGGTAGAATGTGGAAATATTGGAAAGATTTTCTTCATAATCTTTCATGTTTTACTTTTTTACTGGTTTAATCTCTGCTGACTATGTATTTTTGAAGAAATATAAGATAGTTTTCAAGCTTCACATTCTATTTTGTAAAAGTCATCAGTCTACAGAATTTTTGACATTCAGAATAACAGAATTTTAGCAAGATATTAATATACTTATACTAAATATAAAGTAATATCTCCAGCAAATAACAGTATCAAATAATGAAATATATCATATACTGGTAGTGAAATTTATGAGTATTTGTTTTAAGTACGCTTTTTTAAAGGCTACAAAAAGTCTCAGAAAAATCTCAAGATTTTTTAGTATATGTGCTGCCAAAGTGAGCACAAAACTTAAATTTTGTATCCAAAAATATAAATATATATGTTACTCTTTATGTTGGGATGTTTCCCCAAAGCCTCATGCAGTCATGGGGGCAGGCTTCTAGAGTTTGTGATTGATTCATGGTTCAATGCTGGGATTATGGGTGTGAGTGCTACACTCAAGCGAGTGTGGCCTATGTAAAATAAAAAGGTCAGAAAGAGTCTTCTCTTATGCTCCTCCCTTTTATCTCTTGTTACTTTTGCTGTCTTCCGACACCATGAACTGTTGCCCTCTGCCATGATCCACTCTGCCTTGGACCCAGCAGATTATGAACTGAAACCTCAACAAACTGTAAGCTAAGTAAATCTTTCCTCCTTTAACTTCAAGTGTTGAGTATTTTGCCCCAGCAATGAGAAAAAAGTAACCAATACAGTATCTATTGCTATCACTTTACTGACATATTCTTAATTATCTTTTTATTCATTGTGTCTGGAATAATCTTCTATCAGTAAATGTTCCATTCATTTTTGTTATCATTCAGAAAATTTTTGTAACAGGTAGAAATTATTCTACATCCAGACGTACAGAGACTAAATTTGTATCTTTCTGCATAATATCATGTCTTCGTGAGTTTTCAGCTACTGTCACAATATCTAAGTTAATCGATTTAGAAAAAGAAAAAGTTCATTTTGGCTCACAGTTTTCTAAGTTTCAGTGCATGCTCAGTTGGCTGTTTTGGTTTTAGTGCTGTGATGAGGCAGCACATCATGGTGGAGCACATGGTGGAGCACGTGGTAGAGCAAAACTGCTCACATCATGACTAGGAAGTGAAAGAAAGAAAGAAAGAAGGGTCAGAGTCACACTATCTCCTCAAGGGTACACCTGAAATTTTTAGAGTGTGTGACCATGGGTGGTGTGGAGAATGAAAAAGATTACTTGGAGACAAAACTTTTTTCACTCCACCCAGAGGCCTAGTGGGGCTACTTCTCAACTGAGAACACCCAGTCATTAGGGAGACTCTGGGAGAAGAAAAGGCCACAAAGCTGAGACCTGTCTGGATTTTATTCAGAATATCAGTGTAACAGAAAAAGGTAGGAGAAAAAACAGTTTGGGCCAGGAGCTGTCTCAAGACTAAGCAGTTTTTCCTGGGGAAAGGAAAAGGACAATGGCCACACACAAAACACTTTATTAACCTAAACTTGTTTAAACATTTAATTCTCACACAGCTTCGGTGCTTTTGCCCCATATTTTAAGCATTCACAACTCACAGAGCCTGTGTCCTTTTTGCTCCATAGTTTAATTATTTATTCTTATAGAGCCTGTGTGCTTTTTGCCTGCAGTTTAATTATTTGTGTGCTTTTGCTCTATGTTTTAACCATTCCCTCTTCATAGAGCCTATGAATGTTTGTTCCACAGCTTGATCATCTACTCCTGGCCAGGTCCTCCACATGAAATGACTTGAGATCTACCATTAAACTCTACATTTTTGTGGTCCCACCATCTCCTAGAGTGCCAAGCTTGTGACCAAATCTTTAACCCATAGAACTTTGGATGATATTCTAGTTCCAAATTATACCATATGGTTCAGTTTATTTTTTTATTTTTGTTTTTAAAAGTAATATTATTGATATATTTTAGATATACACAAAGATAGCATGCAGCCTAAGGAATTTATACCTGTCCATGATATACCTTGATTTTTCTTTTTTTCCCAATTCCCTCCCCTCCCTTCAACCACTCTTCCCTTCCTTATTTATAAAAACTTTCCACTTTTTCCTTCTATTCTCTTTTCTTTTTTTTCTTTCCTTGCTTTCCCCCTTCCCTCTCCCTAGTTTCCTATCCAATTTGAACATGTTCTTCTTAACTTTTCCAATCACTAAAAATAATGGCATTTCCTTATTATATGAAATGCTTTTCTATGAGTTTAAAAGGCCTAGAGATGACGCTTGTTTTCTGGGTCCTACAAAGAATCTAGTCTAAGAAGCATAAATCATTGTTTCATTTTATAGCTGTAATGAATCTCCAGTAAATTTTCAAATATTGTGTAAATATAATTGGTTGATTACCATTTAGAACAATCTGACTTAGTTTTGTCCCTGAGCTTTTTCTTCTGTGAGGGATTATAACAAAACTGCAATCCTAAGTGAATATTTATTCCCTAAGTACAGTTAGAATAAGAAATTCAGTAACTGAACTGCTTTGCTGATGAAAACTGCCACTATTACTTTCCAGGAATGCCACAAAATACTGCCATAGACTGGACAGTCTCAACGACACAAACTTAATGTCTCACAATTTTGGACACTGAAAGTCCAAGATCAACGGGTTGACACATTCTTTCATCAGATCCCTCTTTTCTTGGCTAATAGATGATTTTCTTCTGATTGTTTCCTCACGTACCTTCCCTTTGTGTGTCCATACCAGTCATGATGAATTAGATTTAATCACAAAGATCAGATATTACCCTGACTATCACTGTCAAAACTTTATTCCCCCTGCTTTTTATTAGAACCAGGAATCGAACTCAGGACCTTGCACTTGCCAGGCATGCGCTTGTGCCACTGAGCTATATCCCTAACCCCAAACTCTATTTCCAAATAAGATTGCACACTAAGGATCTGGGAATTAGGTCTTCAACATACAAATGTTGAAGGGCCATAAAATTCAGCTGTAATATTTCCCAACAGGTTAGTCTTACAAAATGTCACTACATTCTGGGAAGTAAATACTCAACTTTGTGGTAGAGAAAAATCATATATAGTGTGCACCCCAGAATATATGTCATTCCTCTTGTTTAAAATAATTCCCAAATCTTGAAATCTGAAGCCTCTCAGGTTTGGCTAGATTTGTTATGCCTTGCCCAGATCTAAAACCTGTTCACTGTGGCTTCTCTTCTGTCCTGTAAGAAGAAAATATTTAGGAGTGCACTGAAGTCAAAGCCCAGAAATTTTTCCAAGTGGATAATCCATTTGCTGGAAAACGTCCAGGCTCCTGGGTGCCAGGGATGGAAGTGATGCTGGGCTGCAGTAAACACCATGTGACCTGTGAAATAAAGGGACAGAGCCATAGAAGCAAGCTTGACAAGCAGGGAAAAACAAACTACATATGAGTATATCCAAATGTACTCAATGTACTTACTCAGTGCCTAGGTGGATATATGTATATACATTACTATGTCTGTAGGTTCAAGTTCTGAGCTACTTTTCACTTTGTAATTGTCACTTGCTGCACTCCCCACTTGCTGCAGTTAAGATTACTTAGTAGTCTATTTTGAACTCAAAATTTCTAGAGTTTTGAGTTTGAAGATACTATGGGTTGAATTGTGCCTCTAATAAAAGATATATTAGAGCCTTAACTACCAGGACCTCTGAATATGACATTGTTTGGAGACAGGTTCATTACAGTGATAGAGTAAAAACGAGGTCATTTAGAAGGGCTCTAATCAAATCCTACTGATACCCTTACAAAAGAAAAACATACACATCATTGGACACAATGATAGAGAAAAAGGGAAAGCACTATGTGAAAATGAATTATTGGAAGAAAGCTTCTACAGGTCAAGGAACACTCAGGACTATGGGCAAACAACTAGAAATTAGAAAAGAGTTATGGATCAGATTTTTCTTCATAGTTCTTAGAAGGAAGTGAGTCAATTGATACCTTTATCTCTAACTTATAGTGTTTAGAACTATGTAACAATATATTTCTATTTTGTCAAGCACTTGCTGTGTGGTAGTTTGTTAAGACAGTACTAGGAAGCTTTCACAGGTAGGGTCCTGACTTCTGTTGCCAAACTAAACTCTTCACAACTGTGACTTTTGCTCTGAAGTTAAATGCACAGAAAATTCCTGTCTAGTGGATCTGGATTGTGGAATTCCAATCACCAGATCTTGGCTATGTAATTGGAAGAAGCCACCAAATATTGGCAGATCTCATATACTTCAGCTGCTAAATGGAAATAATGTTTATTGACAGCTGCTACAGTTATGAGACCCTGGTATAATATACAAATAATGATGTGAAGATAAAGCCAGTGTATTTGGGACATTATCAGTGGAGTATTAATGGCAAGCCTCATAGCCCTGACATGGGTATACAAATGCCTTCATCATTTTAGAGCCAGGCTAAAATGCTCTGCATTCCTGCCTCTACTTGTACATAGATGCCACATTACTTTTGACTTCAATGTCTATTCTTTATTCCCACAGGATACTGCAAGTTAGCTTGACATGTAGAACTTGTCTCTCTGTCCCCTGAAAATTGAGACCACCTGGTCCAAGTGGCTTTGGTGAACTTTGACACTGACATTCAGATTCTTATTCAACTATTCTTCCATGGCAGAATAATACAAGGAATTATCAAGAAGTTCCAAAATCAGACACCTCACCTTTTTGAGGCTATGGAGTGCATGGAAAGTTGGTACCCTATCATTTTAAATATTGAGACAATTGAAAAACATGTTTTCTTCACTAGATCTCAAGGCTGGAACATGACTGAGTCTTTTTGTCTTAGTGCTTCTCATAATTCTTGCCAGCTTGGTAGATATAAAATGAGAAACTTCCTACAACTTCTTGAATGAATGAAGGTAAATTTATTGATGACTGACTAACTGAATAAATGGATGAATGAGTATATAATCAGACTGCTAGACAGTATGAACCTAAAATTATTAAAGACACTTAGAAGGCACAACAAAGATGGTGACCCTTAAGTGGCTATAAATTCTTTACATTTAATACAAGAAATCATAGAATATCTGGTAATGCATCTGATTTCATGGTACTCAGATATTACATTTAACAAACTACCAAAAACAATAGGAATGGATAACAATTTACCGAAGTCTTTAAAAAAAAATGAGAAATGCTAGAATCTTAATCCAAATGTATGACTTACATGTGAGGATAAACCATCCATGAAAAATATAAACCTAATCATTTCCAAGAGCCAATCATTTTGTAATAAGAAGAATAGCAAATATCCTATTGTCTGGAAATGTTTTACAAGTATATTTTTATGGATTAAATTTTTGCTATACAGTATCATCAAGATTCTGTCACTTTTCAGTGTTATTGATTTGAAACAGAAGTAGATTTTGATATCATTTATTCCGGGCTGCACACTGTGTAATTATTCAAATGCTTCATTTTCATTTGGGCTTTCCTATTTGTTTTAAATGTTATTACTTGCTTCAGTGCATTTTCATTTTAGTGAACACACTGATAAATATTTCTATCAATTGCAGATGTGATTTTTGCATAAGTAACTAAAATGCTAGTACCGTGGTTTAATACAATATTAGGCACCCCAGGATCCCACAGCTGCAATTAGAAAGTTTGTCTGCATTTGTATAATCATAAAAAGCCTTATGGAATGGTTTAAAGTGTGGTTATAATTAGTTATTTTAATGTTTCGCATCTTTCCAAAAGGCCTTAGGCACAAAGCCAGGGCTGATTCTAGGTAAAATGGTGAAATAGATTTAATTTACTTTACATTTTTCTCATTCTTTCAACCCCATTTTGCAAGGCTAGTCAGCTCATCATTGACCCAAGTCTAGTTCCTGAATCTAGTTCTCTTGTAGAAATGTCATTCTTCACTCTTGCTGCTTCCTCTTTTATCAGGATACTCCTGAGTTCTCTTTTTTATTGGTTCATTGATGCTTGCTGATTTGTTTGATTTGTTATAGATTAACAAATTTCTCTTAAAGGAATGCAAGACATACTCAGCCAAGACTGGATTGAAAGGTCAGCTGGCGTATCACAGTAAATCAACATTACAATTCCTAGGGTTCAAACTGGTTGGTTAACTGCTCCATTTTCCTTGTAATTTTACTACTCATCTGCTAGTTCAGTAAAGCAGTTGATTTTTTCATTTTTTCATTCTCACTAGTAGAAAAAGGAAGCATCAATTCCACATAGAAAGCTGAATTTAAACAAGAGAAGGAAAGAGTTCACCTTGATTCCTTGGGCAGGATCAGTGAGCCAAAGAAGTGTCTGCCCATTCCCAAGCAAAGCTTGCTGCACTCTGGGGCTGGACCATCCAGTTGCCACATGTAGATCTTACATGAGGAAGATAGTGCTTCAGTCACCAACAGGCTTCCTTTATGATGCTGTGTGGAAACCACTCATTTCCACTGAAAATAATAGCAAAAATCAGAGGAAATTAGCTTCTCTTATGTTTGACTCTCATTTCTATGTGAGATTTATAAGCCAAAAATTAAATATTAAAATATGTAATTTATTCAAATAAAGTTAGATAATGTTGAAAATAACAGAACAGCAATCTGACACTAATTTTTTTAACTTCAAAGGTTTAATATTTATCACACTGAGCCAATGTGAGCAGAGGGACCAAGCCAGATCTGCCTCTGCTTGCTGGCTGCTGCTATTGGAAGGCTTGGTTAGCATGGGCAGCCAATGCAAACAGGGATGTGCAGCCAGGTAAGCCCCGTGCATCTGCAGGCCACGATTGGAGACCCTTGCTTCCTTCAGGCAACCATTGCCCTTCGAAAGAATCAGACAAATACACCCCTGTTTTTCTGCCACCATTGCAGGAATACCAGTGTAGACATGCAGGCTGAGAGAAGTAGCCCCACCACCACACACCTATGGCCATCAGGGAAGCCCTAGTGTAGCTTTTGTGTTCTGGAGAAGCCCACCCCACACCATGCTACCTCCCTAGGAACCTGGTGTTAGAGAAACCCAGATGCATCTCTCATTTCCCTATTCCACGAAGGGACAGCCCACGTGGGAAGTGCCTGAGATTCCCACAACCAGCTTACTGGGAGGAACCAAGGAGAATGTCAAGACAAAGGAGCAAAAGGCAACCTCAGACTGTTAATCCCCACAGAACAAGTCTGGGAGATATAATCATGGAAGAAAATGGAAGTCACACACCTTAAATCTTCAAGAGGACAGCAACTGAAGTAAAGAAGCAATGTCATGAGACTATAAAAGTAATCGGATCAGAAATAGTGTCTCTGGTAAAAGACAAATCACAAACATAATGAAATAATTGCTGAGCATATCTAAAGAAGATATAGATAAAGAAAGAGGAGCATAGGAAAATGATGGAAACCTTGCACAATATAGAAAGGAATTACAATGCATTAAACAGATTCACAGTGATATCCAGGATATTAAAAAGTCAATTGAAAGCTGGCAAAATTTCTTGAAAGACTGAAGATAGACTTTCAGACCTTGAAGATAGGATCTCAGCTAGCTATTGTGAAAGGAAAGATCTCTTAAAAATAACAAGGAACCAGGAAATGACAATTCAGTGACTGCAAGATGTTACAAAGAAAAACTATTTAAGAGTGATAGGTATCAGTGAAGAAGCAAATGAAATAAAAAGGCTATTTACAAAGGTAATAGCAGAAAACTTCCCAAACATGGAAAAGGATCTGGCATACAGATAAGTGAGGCGTAGAACTCTAACTAGCCATAACCAAAGTAAATTTACACCCAGACATATGATAATCAAGATCCCAGAAATTCAGCATAAGAACAGTATATTAAAAGCTGTTAGAGAAAAGAAACAGATCACTTGCAAAGGAAAACCAATCAGAATCATGACAGACTTGTCAACACAAACCATCAAGTCAAGAAGAGTTTGGAGTGAAGTATTTCAAATCCTGAAAGAAAACCACTTCCAACCCTGCAAAATGTATCTTTCAAAACTGATGGAAAAATAAGATACTTCCATGGTAAAGAACAACTGAAGGAATTCATGACCATGAAACCCATGCTACAGAGAGTGCTGAAGGATATTTTAGAGAGAGATAAAGATGATTCCAGGAATGACAGCAGAGGAGGATTGCCAAACAGGACAGGCAGTTGAATGAAGGGGAAAAGTGAAGGGAAACAGCAGCAAGATAGCGTGGCAGAGACAAACCAACATATATGCCAGTTGTAACCATTAGTATAGTCGCCTCAATTCAGCAATAAAAAGGAACAGGGAAAGTGGATCAAGAAACAAGATACATCATTATACTGTATACAAGAAACACATTTAACACAAAAGGAAACTCATAGGCTGAAAATCAAAGGAGAGAAGACAATTGTTCCATGCAATAAGAAACCAGAAAAAAGCAAGGGTAACTTGCCCATCAATTGCAGAATGGATAAGAAAGATATGGTACCCAGCTATGAAGCTACCCAGCTATAAAGTAGGATAATCTTGAGGCTCTTGTAGGAAAATAGATGCAACTAAAGATCATGTTCATGGGTGAAATGGCTTAAACTCATATGGTTGAATCCTAGCATAAAAAACAGAAGGAGTTAGTGGAATCCAAAAAACACAAAAGATATTATGAAAGAGATAGGGGAGGAAACACCTAGCGGGGAAAGTAGTAACCACTATTAATTTCTTATTGACTTGTCTCGAACTCTTGTTTTCATAATTTTGTTAGGTTTGGTTTTGTTCTGTCTTGTTTTGTTGGATTTTACTGTGTCTGATGGCATGGGCAGTTATTTTGAAGACAATGGGATATATTATGGTAACCATTATTGGTTTCTTATTATCTTGTTTTGAAGTCCTATAACGCTTTCATTCTTTTAATTGGTTTTATTTTGTTTTTTTCTTTAGTTTATTATGTGTGGTGGTATGAACAACTGTTTTGAAGAAAATGAGACATAGTAGCCTTTGTTCATTTCCTGTTATCTTGTTTTGAAGTCCTGTAATGCTTTCATTCTTTTGTTTGGATTGGTTTTAGTCTGTTTTCTATTATTTGATTTCATAATGTGTAAAGGTATGGAAAAATATTTATAAGAAAACAAGAGACATTATGGTAGCCATTTTTGATTTCCTATTGTCTTGTTTTGAAGTCCCATAATGCTTTCATTCTTTTGTTTTTATTGATTTTATACTATTTTGTTCCATTTGATTTTATTGTGTGTGAAGGTATGGATAATCATTTAGAAGAAAACAAGATACATTATGGGAACCACTGTTGATTCCCTGTTGTCTTGTTTTGAAGTCCTGTGTTGCCTGCATTGTTCTGTTATGATTTGCTTTGTTCTGTTTTGTTTTATTCTCTTTAAAATAAAAATTAAAAAATGAAAAGTAGTTCTCACATTTACATAAAAACTATTAGGTAAAGTCACTATAACGAAAAGGTCATGAGAATTCATAACACATGTTCAAGATTAAAGTTTGATGAAAATAAAGTATGTTGAAACATTGACTTGCAAAAAATATCAAAAACAAAATTAATTCTACTGTATGTAATAATCAAGTAATTTGCTCTGTTTTATGTGATTTCCATATATTTTTACATACTATTTTCAGCCCAAATCACGGCATCACTGTGCTTGTTTTTCATTTTTTTAGCTGAGGAAATTGAAATACAAAAATAATTACCTTCCTGAGAGTCACACGATACTTAATGGAGGTGGAATTTGAATTTAGGAATTCTTTCTTAAAAGACTGTGGTCTTAGACACTGGAATACTGTAGTTTCTAGGCTAAAAGTGTTAAATATTTTAGCTCTGAGTAATATTAAGTATTCATTCTGCTTAAAGAAAATGAAATGTCTTTCAGTACAAATATGAAACAGCACAAGATTGGGCTAGATAGAGTAATATAGAATGGAAACAGATCAATAGTGTATCAGATATTCCCCAATATTCTTCACTAATCATCTCTCCAACCTCTCTATGAAGTGAATGATTGATTTTTACCTGATTTAAGGATCATAACTCTTATATTTTTGTTTCTTTCACCCAACAAACAATGTTTCATTTTCACACATTTATATAATAGCATATTCGCACTTTGATGTTTCCTTGTGGCACATTATATACATTTGTCTGTAAACCAAGTCAGCCTTCCCTCAAAGCTTCTTTGGAAGCCTTCTAGAAAAGCTTATTATGTAATAAAACTTTTCAAGTCTTCATCATGTGTGTATGGTTTGTTAGTGTTGACCTTCAATTCAAATTTGGGGTAGAAAGTCCACTTTTCCTCAGGTTGATCCAGGGGTCAGCCTTTAAAATTCTTATCTTACACTTCTGTAACTGGCAAATTCTTTAATGGGATTGCTTAGTTCACCTTGTTGGATACTTTCTTTCTCCTTGATCGTGCTTCTGAAAATTCTTATGGCCATTTAGTTTGTTCAGTTGTTCTGTTAAAAAGAAATCCAACTGATAGAACTAAGCAGGAGACTGGTTCAAACAATTTATTAAGTCCTGGAAGTTTAAGTCCTCAAACAAATAGATTACTCATTTATGCTCTTAATTAAAGGGATAGTGGATTCTAGTGGTGTCAAAATAAAAAAAGAAAAATACATTTGATGAATGATTGAATTCAAGTAATTACAGAAGCACAATAATGTGCAAGGAGTACACAAATACATATTTCTGTAAGTCACTGAGATTTTAGAATCATTTCTTATAACAGATCCTATCCTGAGTAATATAATAATGATAGTAATAATTGAAAGGAAATAAAAATTTCAGGACATGTTTGAAAATCATGAGACCCTGGATTACTATTAGTATGCATGTCACAGAGGTAGTATACATTCTCATAAACATCAGTGAATATAATGTTAGAGAATATATGAACTAAACTCTTTGAAATACTTATATATTTTGGCATCTTTTGCCTGGTGATCTGAAAGAGAGCAGTGCCTCCGCAGTCACAAACCCATTGTCCTATGCCCATCCTAAAAATTAAGAGACATAAACTGGACTGAAACTCAAAGCTTGGGGCTGAGGTCACTGAACTTGAAGCCTGTGACTTCCATTTGAGGCCAGGTTCCATCGGATATCTCAGTATTATCACTACAGAAAACTAGTCAGTCCCAATGAATAGTATCTACTACTTTTTACCTGAGAGCCTTCTACAAGACTGAATATGACCTCTGTGTCTACATGCTAGGTGAAATAACACTCCTAGGACTATTCTCAAAAGAGACTGATTTTTATATTATTTTTACCAACTCTTACACACATTTAATAACTTCTTTAAAATTTTATTTGCATATGTCTATATGAATTATGTAAAATCAGTTGAACTATATATACTTATATATAAGCATATATGTATATATATATATTTTACTTTAAACATATCAGCCTACAGGTGGCAATTCATCCCTTTGGGTGGAGATGATGATGAATGGATGAAAACTACTGATAAGACACAATAGAAATAGACAATCCATCTAGATCAATTTTTGAGAAATCAGAGAAATAGAATTTTTCAAAGAGTGCTGATAGCAATACTTAGTGTAGAATAAAGGTCTGCTAGGCAGGAACTAAAGATAGAATATTATAAAATCAATTTGATTATCAATTATAAATATTTTTGTGATAATATATTGCAACGGGTAAAAACAGAAACCTCAGTTCAGTAAGTCTCACATTAAATGTAAGTAGAGAGACTGAAAATACTTTGCTGTTTAATTAACATCTCTAAGAGTGCTTGCTTTGGCAGCGCATATACTAATTAACATCTCCAAGAATACAAACCATAAAAATGCAAGCTAATTCTTACTTCCATGAAATTGATTATCACTGCACTAGCCAATGAAAGTGTTATATGCTCTGCATTTATGAACTGAAAAAATTTAGTAGTCACATTAAAAAGTAGAACAGTAAAATTTTAGTAATATATTTTATTTAACCCACTAATTAAAACTATCATTTCAACATGTAATCAATATTTAATATTTTATATAGATTTCATCATAAGTCTTTAAACCCTGATACACATTTATGCTTATATACATAACAGTTCAGGCTAATAACATTGAGTTGCTTCATGGTGATGTGTGGTCAGTGGATTCTCTATGGAGCAACAAAAATAAAATAGAATCTCAAAGCAGGTCATGTATACTTAATGATAAATACAATGAAACTACTAATAAATCCTGTTACACAGGAGAAAAAAAAACTTTATCAGTTTGCTATGAGCTAAATGGAAGAATTAATCTAGAAAGACCCTGGGGAATAAGGTGACTGTTGAGATGTTGGATAATGGCTAATTGCCTGTCATATTCCAGAAAAGAAAAGATTGTTATTCATAACCTTGTGAAGACTGATGTGTGAATTATTCAAGAAAATATAATATCAATGACAGATTATGTATTTTATTTCAGAATAGGCTGGAAACTCATTTTCACACACTGAAGTTTTAAATGCATGGCATAAATGCCATGTTTTCCGTAATTGTAAATGAACATCAAATCACTGTTCTGTTCTCAGAGTGGCTCAAAGGGGCTTTGTCCAATCTAAATTATTTTGACTATATTACAAAAGTAATTATTAATAATAATAGTAGCAACAAAAAAACCTATAGTTATGGTTTGAGACTCAAAATATTTAGCTGTTTAATTAATATCCCTAAGAATGCTCACTTGAAATACATGTGTGCATATATATATATATGTAATGTAAGCATTACATAATGAAATATATGTAAGCATTCCCAAAGTAAATCTAAAGAGAGATATTGCATTATTTCCCTTCAAATTCAAGTGTCAGTATCTTTAATACTATGCTCAAACACACAAAATTATTTATAAATAGCAAAATACAGGGTCCAGAATAAGAATCATGAGATGGAGTGTCTACAAAAGTGAAATCAAAGGATTCACAGCATTCCCACTCCTTTAAACTTGATCATCACAGACAATATTCTCTGTTCGAAAGTGTCTATCATAAAGACTTTCTATTTTTCATAGGGGATTTGTGAGCATTCTCAAGAAATTCCTCTTTTCTTATGGAGCTTCTAGGAATAAATATACAGAATCATAGATGATATTAGCTTAGGTTTGTGAAGTCAAATGGAGAGCACCCACAACACATGCATACACTAAAAATACTGTTTAATAGTTATTTGAAATTGGCAAGTAACTATATTATATCTAGCAACTTACATTAATCCTCAGTCATTTAGAAATAACAATCAACCAATGCATTTTCTCTCTACTTTCCCCAGTATTAAAGTCCTTGCTCTGCAAGGTCATCAAATTTCTTTTCTACTTTTCAACCTCAATCATGGCCATGTGTAGAAATTTACGTGATTCCTCAGTGCCTGAGTCAGTATTACTAGTATTGTAATTGTACTGCCTCAGCCCTACCAGCTATGTAGACCAAGTCGCACTCTATATTTCGAAAGAGATTGCCTTAAATGTGAGCTAACCTTCATGCCAGATCATCTCTCACTTCTCTGGAGAATGGACTCTTGTTTCTGTTGTCATTTACAGCCTATATGGTGGCTTGTCTGATGTCTCAGTGGCCTTCATGGTCATACAATAGTAGCTCAAACTTACTTTCTTAGCTATTAATATGGTCCACACTTTCATAGCCCTAATGAAATTATAATTTTGTCAAGAAGGATATTCATGGGCTACTTTCAAATAAGACATTGAGCAGGGGATTTAGCTCAGCAGCATAAACACTTGCCTGGCAAGTGTAAGGTCGTAAGTTTGATCCTTGGTTAAAAAAAAAAAGACATGGAATATTTTTAGACTATTTCAATCTATGTTAAAATTCGCAGTTGTGTGTGAAAAGTAATGGTAAGTTGTATTTTAGGGAGAGGGACCAGTAGAGAGGACTGAATATTGAACCCACAACATTCACACTGAGCTACATGCCCAGCCTCTTCTTTCTTTCTTTCTTTCTTTCTTTCTTTCTTTCTTTCTTTCTTTCTTTCTTTCTTTCTTTCTTTCTCTTAATTTTCAAAGAGGTATTTCTGCATCCCTCAGTTGCCAAAGGAGGACTTGCAATTGCTATCCCCCCGCCTTCCACAGCGTGAACTCTCTTAATAGAGAGGATACATACTTCAACAGAAAAAAACTTTGAAGGGCCATCATACTATTTATCATTTGATTTCTTTCCCCTGAATGATGTGCTAAGCAGAAAACCAGTGACTTTTTACATATTGTCTGGTTTTCCTCATTTCCTTTACATATTTTAATGTAATCAGTACATCTCACATCTGCATAGCAATCAAATTACCAAGTCAATAATAAACCAATGAAACATTGAAGAGCCAAATAATCACATTCAAGTTAATATTAATGGCTATATTTTCTGCACCTGGATCCAGAACAGAAAGAAAAATAGTAACATAGTAAGAGAGTACATATCTGCTAAATAATTGTCATCATAGTCTATGAGGTTGACCAACTTTTTTCTTTTCAGGCATATACTGAATTCTTTAAACTAAAATGAACATTTCGCTTTTGTTTGTTTCATTCTTGTGTCTACAAACATATGGATATTTTATATCAAGAATATATCTATATTAATAACATGCATACCAACTAAATTATATTTTCTTCATTAATTAAAGACCAGGTCACATCAAGCTAAAGTAAGAAAAGTTGGAAATTTTTTTTGTAGCATGGGAGATTCAACCAGGATCTTAGAACTAAGCTACATCTCCAAGCCCATTTTTTATTTTAAATTTTAACACAGAGTTTCACTAAGTTGCTAAATTGCCTAGACTGGAGTCTAATTTGAGATCCTTCTGCCTCAGCCTCCCAAAATGCTGAGGTTACAGGCATGATCTGCCATCCATTCCTACCTTAGAAATTCTTAATTCTTGTTGTTCTACTTCACATTATTGCACTATGCATATTAAAATCTGCCAAAAATGGGGATAAAATCTGTCTGAACCAGAAACATCATAAGAGAAATGAAGATAAATGTAGCATGCTAGTAAAATTCCATTTTGAAAGAAAAGGACATATAGCTATGGACATGTGAGGTTTTTTGATACCATTCAATCCTAAACAGCATCCGATTAGTCATAAATGATTATAGTCATTTTCATTGTTAAATAATTACCATGTTTTGAGCCAAATATGGTGGATATTCAGTCTGGGAGGCTAATGTAAGAGGATCCCAAGTTTGAGCCCAGACTGAGCCACTTAGTGACTTAGTGGGACCCTGTCTTAAAATAATAATTTTAAAAAGAACTAGGTATGTATATCATGGTGAAAGCCCCAAGTTCAATCCTTAGTACTGAAAAATATTGCTTGAAAAAAATCTTCTTTTTGCTCTAAGAAAAAAATTTACAATTGAAAAATCATGTGTTGTATGTGACATTATTGAGAAGCCAAAACCATAGGTACAGTAAACAGGCCAGTGATTGTCCATGATTTAAGGAAGAAGAGAATTGAGTAGGTGAAACAGATGATGATTGTGTATGATGCACTAATGATGGATATATATTACTATAATTTTGTCAAAATATATGAAACTTTAAAGCAAAAGGAGTGAAATATAAAGTATGCAATTAAGAAAAACCTGGATGAAATGGAAACTGTGACAAAAGCATTTAACTTCAGAGCAAATCTATGCCATAACCTCACTGAGGTGAAAATGTTACTGTTCTAAGTAACTGAAAATGAATGGAGAAAGTAGGATTTATATATAAACACTATACTCTAGTTGATTAAAAAGTGCTTCTCAAGGAAAAAGGATATGGACAGTCCAAAAGCACTCCATATTTATTCTGGAATTAAACATTTATGAAAATGGATAGCAGATGGTAGGAGTTAATTCTTACTTTTGGAACTCCATAATCCCATCATGGAAGTAGGAAGATAAAGAAGAGGATTTGACTAGACAGATTCATAGATCACACAACACAGTTGTAGCCATTGGTATAAAATCATAATTGACCTAATATAGATATGGAAAATACATACAGAAATATTTATACATGTGCATATATAAATGGGTGGTATAGACACACGAATGCCCTAGTTCTACCATCTGACAGTCTTAGAAACAACAACTGCTCACTGACAACAATCAGCACCCAGATTTTGATTCTAACCTCATTCTTCTATCAGTTCTCTTTAAAGAAATGCCTTACTTAAGGATTGGACAGGAAATATATGAGCCTGGAGCATATTTCAATGCCAGAAATTAAGAAAGTTCTCAAAAAACACAACGACAAGAGTATGCCAAGTTATCATTTGATTTACCCAACCATTCCATTTCTAGTAATCTTCTGGAAAGGGTTAAAGGCATTATATGACAGTGATACATGCATAACCATGTTTATAGCAGCCCAATTCATAACAGGGACCATAAACATGGGAGCAGACTCTAGTCTATCAATAGATGAATAGGTAAAGGAAGTGCTATGTGTGCAGAATGGAATGTTGCTCTTTCATAAAGAAATGTAAACTTGAGTCATTTGTTAAAAAAATGGATGCATCTTTAGACCATAATGTTAAGTGAACTAAATCAGACACACATTTAAATATCCCATGGGTTTTCTTATATTAGAAACCCAACACATAAATAAAGAGCAAAATAAAAGATATATAAGAGGAAGTAGTAAGATAAATCTTTGTCAAATGAGAAGCGAATACATAGATGGAGGGGGAGAGGAGGGAAGGGGACGTAATGGAAGAGGACAAAAAAAGAATTGAGATGTGTTATGAACATGTACCAACCACTTTCAAGGAACACAAATATTATGTGCTGAAAAATAAAAAATAAAGAAACAAAAAACTGCTAATAAAAAAATAAAAACTGAAAAATTGAACACAGGAGGCAACTTAAAGGACTATCAAGGAACAATGTTGGAACATTTTAACTAAATACATAAATTCAGTTGTTTTGGATTGCAACTGAAAGTACATAATAACTATCCATATGTCAATACTGGCATAAATGCTTATATAAATAATAAAATTTGGAGGAATAAACAAATATACAGTGATTTTTCAAATAATTTATATAGATTCACCATGATGGAAGTAGAAAATAACTTTTTATATTTTAATAGTGAACATTTAAGATAAATAGTACATATTTCTAGTAGAGAACAGTTATGATCATTTTGGCAAATTTATACATGCATACAACATATTTTGCTCTTACTCAGTTCCTTACCCTCCTCTTCCTCTCCCTCAAGAGTCTACTTCTAGTTTCCTGCCATCTCTTCTGCCTATCTATCATCTATCTAATTATACATTCATTTTTGTGTGTATTTCTCATGTAAGAGAAAGCATGTAATATTTAACTTCCAGAGTCTGAATTATTTCGCCTAGAATTATGGCCTAAATTTCCATCCATTTTTCTGCAAATTGCATAATTGCATTCTTCTTTATGCTGAGTAATACTCCATTGTGTATTTTCTTTATCCATTGATTTGTGAAGAGGCATCTAAGGCTGTTTCCAAGGCTTATTGTGAATTGTGCAGATACAAATATGACTATGCATGTGTCACTACAGCATCAACATAACTCCTTCAGTGTGAACTGTATGTGGTGACTTTTTTCAAGGAATACAGCACAGAATGGGGGAAGACAAGACACAGAGTAAACTTAACTCTTCGAGCTAAGTAATCAAGGTTAATATAATGTATTAACCACATGATAGACACCTGATTTGGTGATGCAATGTGGTCCCACCCTGGTAAGATCTCTAGGTCAAAGAAAGAAACAAGACAATGTTTCTACCTTAATTGCAAGGTATGTGATTGAAATATATGGTGAAACCTTAAACAAAAATTTTATTATAGTAAGAGATGCATTGACATTAATCCCTCTTAAAATAATCCTCCTTACTTGGAGCATGTTTATCCCATCATTTTTGTCACTTTATGAAGCAGTGCTTAGAAGTCCTCATTCCTGCATGTCTTTAGTTGTGCTATCATGAATGACTTGATGTCCTGAACTGATTCAAAAGGTTTACCTTTTATAGTCATTTTGACTTTAGCAAAGAACCAGAAGTTACATGGTAGCATTTCTGATGAAGAAAGAGAATGAGGACACACTGTAATATTTTTTTTCCCAGCTTGCCTTTCCATTTGATGGCACTCAGCCACAGCATTCATGATAATTTTGATCACATCTCATAAGAACACTCAAGGAAGAAGACATCCAGAACAACTGCAGAAAGTGGAAAAATGATGGTGTGTGTTTGAAGGAAGATCCAGGTATTTTGAGCAGGATTAAAGACAATGTATCTTTTACTGTAATAATTTTTAAAATTTAAACATTCAGCATATTTTTTGATTGTACAAATTCTTTACAAAGCAAAGAGAAGTTTTATGGTGTCATAGTGTATCTGTGCATGTTCTGTCACCCAGCAAAAAACATGAAAAAATAAACGACACATAAGATCTAAAGGACCAATACCTCATTGAAAAGACATAATTTTGCATCTTTATGAAAGAAAATATGTCCGTGTAACCTAACTTGTTATTCCTCTGTCTCAGACATATCTCCTTCCCCAGCACAGACACATAACAAATTTGGTTACATTGCCAGGGGAAAGCAACACTAGGAAAAAAATTCTTATTTAATTAGTATTATGTTAGGGCCTGTTGAATTCTAGCTTCCTTGGAGTTCTCACATCTTCTCCAGGCAGGAAGATGAATTAGGCAGCTTCAGAGCCTTGGAGAAGAGAAATTGTATATTCAGGCAATCATCAATTTGTTCTTGGACAACTTCATCAATGATTCATTAAATATTCATCATGGTTTTAAAATCTGAGACATTTCCATGTAAATGTACACTCAGAACTTTCAGAGCCTTGTTTTACATTGATTACATTCACTTTAGGAACCAAAATTTAGCTGTTTTGTATTGAACTCTTTACATTCAGAGCAGTCTCTTTCAGCATATAGTGATAGTAGTGTTATTAGGAAGCCCTTTTCAGACTTGAAAAAAAATTTTTTTCATTGTTCATAAAAAAAGCGCTAAGTTATCCACGTTTCTCTCTTCCTTCTCTCCCTCACACCATCACTTTTTCCTTCCTTCTTTTCTTTCTCTCCTTTCCTTTTACCCTTCCCTCTTTCTCTGCACAGGTATGTGCCCAAGAAAGTCAATTTTTTAAATGATGCGTTATTTTTACCAACTACTCTGTAAGTGGCCTCATGATTCTATGTTGGCTTTTTCCCTCCCTTTATCCTTTTCTAGGGAAGCTCTTAATTAGGTACAGAAACATCAGTGTCTGAGGTCAATCTTTTGAATGTCATGAAATTCACTCTTCACTTCCCATTACCATCTTAAGTCATAATTAGCCTTGTCACCAGAGTGATGGTTACTGTGTACTGACTCACACATTCAGTGAGATGTTCACTCCTTGTTAGTATATATTGGTTCCACTTTACTACAACACCATCTTCACTGAGCAAAGAGAAAGAGCACAACTGGGAAGCAGGTAAAGGTTTAGTTGTACTTGCTTCTAATGGTCTGTAAACAAACCATCAATTATTTTACCTATAAACTATTTTGTTTAACCTTTTTATTACTTCAAACATACACACAGTAATAGAAAAAACATAATGAACTCTTATATACAATATATATCATCCTTCAACATCATTTGTTTATGACTTGTCTCCCATTTTTAAACAAATTGTAACTCATGTTTTTATTTTTCCTTTCTCTCTACTTTCCTCTTTATTTCATTCTTTCCTTTCTGCTATATTTTTCCAATTGTTGGAGTATTTAAAACAAATTATAAGTAGCAAGTCATTAAACTCATAAATACCTTAGTAGGCATCTGGCATAGTAAAGCATGTGCTTCACTGGTACAACAATCATTATTATTGTCTTATCTAACAGAATATATATACGCATATATTTTTTGTTGGTACAAGAGATTGAACTCATAGCCTCGCGCCTGCCAAAAGGTGGTTAAGCCACTGAGCCAAACTCCCAGCCCTCTAACAGAATATTTTTAAAAGAATTCTTAAATAATTTTCTAACCTGTATATGCTCAAATTATTTTGTTTCAAATAAATTTTCTTTTTTTTCATTACTAGTCAATATATTACATATTGTTATCTTAGAAGTAGTTGTCCAAAATACAAGATCTAGGCATAAAAAATGATCAGACAATCAAACAATGACAACACAAATTATTCTTTCTGATGAACTAACAGAATTAGTAGTGTAGCTATCTATCTTGCATACTTATACATACATAAAGTTATATGTGTATATCTACAAACATAAAATCTTTTCCTTTCTTCCTTTTCTTCTTTCCCTTATCCCAGCTGTTCTTTAATTTTGAGCACGTTCTTTCCCTTTCCTTATTACAATATCTCTTGCACATTGTGGATCTTATTACTCTTTCTGATTTTTTAAATTGTTATTTATTTTTTACACTAGGGAGACAATATGATATTTACAAATGTGAGTCTGATTTATTTCACTTATGAGTATAGTCTTAAGTTGCCTCCATTTACCTGTAAAAGCCTCAAAATAATCCTTTTTTATAGTTGAGTAATATTCAATTGTAGAAAAATGCCACATCTTTTTCATCCATTCTACAGCTGAGGGACATTTTGGTTGTTTCCAAGATTTAGTGATTACAAATTGTGCTGCTATAAACATGGGTGCACATATATTGCTGTGACATGACACTTTCAATTTTTCTGGGAAAATACCCAGAAGGAGAATAGCTGGATTGAAAGGGATTTCCAATTCTAGTTTTTTGAGGACTCTCCACACTGATTTCCACAGTGGTTGCACCAGTCTACACTATCACCAACAGTGGAGGAGGGTTCCTTTTTCCCCACAGCCCTGCCAACATTTGTTGTCAGTTGATTTCTTGATGACAGTCATTCTTTCTGGAGTGTTCTTTTAATTTGCATTTCTTAAATTACCAGTGATCTTCAGCGTTACTTCATGTATTTATTTGTCATTTGTATTTCTTCATCTGAGAAGTGTGTGTTCAACTCAGATGCCCATTTTTGGAATGGGTCTTTGATGTTTTTCAATTCTTTATATATTCTGGATAGAAGTCCTTTGTCTGAGTGATGGGTAAAATTCTTTCCCATTCTGTGGGCTTTCTCTTCACTTTATTGTTGATTTCTTTTGAAGTGCAAAAGCTTTTTAACAAAACGAGATCCCAGTTGTTGATTATGTGAAGTACTTCCTGTGCAGTTTGCATTATGTTCATGAACTCTTTGCCTACCCCTATGTCTTCAAGATTTTTACCTACACTGTGTTTCAGTAAATTTAGTGTTTCTGTTTTAATATTTAGATCTTTGACCCATTTTGACTTTAGTTTAATGCATTGTGATAGACATGGGTATAGTTTCAGTCTTCAGCATGTGGAAAGCCAATTTTTCCAGCACTATTTATTAAAGAGGTTATCTTTCTTCCAGTGAACTTGTTTAGCCCCTTTGTCAAATATAAGGTGACTGAGTGTCTTTGTAGTTGTATTTGTATCTTCTAATCTGTTCCATTGATTCTCAGGTCTATGTTTTTTGCCAGTACCATGTTGATTTTATCACTGCAGCTTTGTAGTTAATTTCAAGTCAGGGATTAAGATACTTCCTGCCTTGCTTTTGTTGCCTAGAATTGCCTTTGCTATTCTAGGTCTCTTCTGGTTGCAGATGAATTTTAGGAGTGTTTTCTCTAGATCTATAAAGTATGTTAATGGTATTTTGATTGGGATTACATTAAATCTCTACAATAGTTTTGCGAGTATGACCATTTTCACAATGTTGGTTCTCCCTAACCAAGAGCAAGGGATATCTTTCCATTTTCTAACATCCTCTTCAATCTCCTTTTTAAAGTACTGTAGTTTTCAGCATATAGGTCTTTTGCATTCTTTCTTAAGTTGATTCCTAAGTATTTCTTTTTTTTTTTTTTTTGGATGCTGCTGTGAAAGGTGTTGTTTCGTAATTTCTCTCTCAGTGAGTTCGTTGTTCGTGTACAGGTATGCTATTAATTTTTGAGTGTTGACTTTGTATCCAGCTACACTGCTGAATTTGTTTATTAACTCAGGTAGCTTTTTGATGAAGTATTTAGTGTCTTCTATGTAGAGTATCGTGTCATTTGCAGGTAGTGATAATTTAACTTATTCCTTTCCTATCCTTATTCCTTTTATTTTTCTCTCTTGTCTGATTGCTCTGGATAATGTTACCAGAACTATATTGAATGGGAGTGGAGACAGTGGACATCCTTGTCTTGTTCCTGATTTTAGAGTGAAAGCTTTCAGGTTTTGTCCATTTAGTATAATGTTGGCTGTTGGTTTGTCATAGATGGATTTTATCAGATTGAGGTAGATACCATCTATTCCAGTTTTCTGTAAGGATTTTATCATGAACAAGTGTTGGACTTTATCAAAAGCTTTTTCTGCATCTATTGAGATGGTCATGTGATTTTTGTCTTTGGCTCTGTTGAAATGGTGTACTACATTTATTGATTTTGTATGTGAAACCATCCCTGCATTCCTGGAATAAATTCCATTTGGTCATGATGTATAATCTTCTTGATGATTTGCTGCATTCTATTTCCCAGTATTTTATTGAGAAACTTTGCATCAATGTTCATTAGGGAAATTGGCCTGTACTTCTCCTTTTTGGTTGGGTCTTTCTGTGATTTTGGTATCAGTGATACTTGTCTCCAGGAATGAGTTAGGGAGGATTGCTTCCCTTTCAATTTCATTGAAAATTTTGAGTAGTATTGGCATTAAATCTTCTCTAAATTTCTCGTAGAATTCAGCTGTGAATCCATCAGGACCTGGACTTTTCTTTGTTGGTAAGTTTTTAATCATACTTTTAATTTCAGTAGCTGATACTGGGTTATTCAAAATTATCATATCTTCTTGACTCAGCTTTGGTAGTTCATACATTCCTAAGAATTTATCCATTTCCTCTGTGTTTTCCACCCTATGTGAGTAAAGATTTTAAAAGTAGGTGTTCATGATCTTTTGAATTTCCATGGAATCTGTAGTAATTTCTCCCTTTTCATTCCTTATTGCATGAATTTGAGTTTTTTTTCTTTTTCTTGATAAGGTTGGCTAGAGGTTTATCAATTTTGTTTATTCTCTCAAAGAACAAGCTCTTTGATTCATTAATTCTTTGTATTGTTTTCTTAGTCTCAATTGCATTAATTTCTGCTCTGATCTTTATAATTTCCTCTCTTCTATGAGCTTTGTGTTTGACTTGCTCTTCTATTTCTAGAAGCTTGAGGTGCAGCATTAGGTTGTTTATTTGCACTTGTTCTGTTTTCTTGATGTGGTAGTTTATTGCTATATATTTTCCTCTTAGGATCGCTTTCATTGCATGCCACAAGTTTCCGTATGTTGTATCTGCATTTTCATTGAATTTCAGGGCTTGAAATACATTACTCCAAGCTCATCTTAACTTGAAGGTTTGTGCTGAAAAGTCTGCCATGATTCTAAAGGGCTTTCCTTGATAACTGAGTTGTGTCTTTTCTCTAACAGCTTTTAGTATTCTGTTTTTATGCTATATGTTTGGGATCTTAATTATTATATGTCTGGGTGTAGACTTATTTTGGTTACGCATATCTGATTCTTTTCCCATGCTTGGAAAATTTTCCACTATTACTTCTGCAAATAGCTTTTTCAAGTAGTGGTGTCGACTCCTGCATTTTCATTGATGCCGATTAGACTTATATTGATTCTCTTTCCATCATCTTGAAGCTGCTGAATTGTTATTTCACGCTCACTTGTTATTTTTACAAGTTGTTTCCTTCCATGATCGCTAGCTGAGATCCTGTCTTCAAGGTCTGAGAGTCTATCCTTAGCTTTATTTAAACGGTTTTGTCAGCTTTCAATGGAGTTCTGTATTTCCTGGATATGTCCTTAAATTTTTTTCATGCTTTCAATTTGCTTCCTAAATTGCTCATTCAAGGTTTCCATCATTTTCTCATGCTCCTGTACTTTTATTTATCTGTGTCTTCTCTAGCTATGCTGAGTAATTCCTTTACTAAGTTTGTCATTTCTTTCTTTACCTGAGAGATTATTTCTAATCTGATTTCCTCTATAGCTTCATGGATTTGTTTCTTTATTTCACTTGCTATCTTTTCAGAAATTTCAGGTCTGTGACTTTTAATGTTCTCTATTTCAATGTCCCCTATTCTTGTTCCCAATGGACTGGAAGTTTGAAATTGCATTTTGCTTTTTTGTCTTGTCATTTTCACCTCTTGGGTTAATATTTTGGTCTTTCAATCCTGCTAGTCTCTAGTGACTCCTTTGTGTGTCTTAGGGTCCTACTGTATGGGTGGTTATTGTCCAATTGCTGAGTCCCTCAATGAAGTGGAGGGACTAGTCATCTGGATTCTTCCTGCAGGTCCTTTTGGTTGAGTGTTATATTCTTCCTGGGATGACTAGCCTAGGAGTATTGATGTAAGCCAACCCTTAGCTTCTATTGTTACTGCAGTTTTAGGCTGTTCCACACTGCCAGATTTACCTGGTTATATTATGTGCCTCAATTGGGACCCTACTGTGTCACAGGGGGTCTCCTAGGCCTTTTCAGGTTTCTCCAGGTTACAAGAGACCTTATCAGCCCTCTCCTTAACCCACCCAGTGCTTTCTTATGACAGAAGGGCTCACCCACACTTTTGCCGGGCTTCCAAAGTCCTACAGGTGAAGGGGAGGGCTCATTGCTGCTCCTGGTGACCCACTGATGTCCTCTACTTGAGGGGGAAACTCACCACACAGTCACAGGTCTGCTGAGGTCCTGTGTGGCTGAGGGGTTGCTGAGGCTTCCACCAGCCCACCAGGGTTCTGGAGGTGGTGGATAGGAGGCTGATTATTCCTGGGCAGTTGAAGACACGGGTGTGGAGGGGGAGGTGTTACCCTCAATGATCTGAAGGCTGCATAGGCCTCCAGGGTGGGGGAGGTGCCGCCAGGGGAGTGAAGGTCCACTGGCCTGCTGCAGAAGTCTCCAGGGTTGGATGAGGTGAAGGTCGGCGTGCCTTGCTGCAGAGGTCTCTGGGGTGAGGGAAGTGCTGCTGGGGGGGCCTCAAATAAATTTTCTTAATGTATGGTTTATATAAATGATAGTCCATTAAGTTGTGAACAGTAACTCTACTTAATTGATCTATGAACTTCAAAGTTATAAAAGGGACTCCTCATCAACATAAGGGACACAGATATAAGATTTAATGTAATTTCAGAAACTAGATTTCTTTCTTCTTTCTTTCAACCTTGTAAATATTATACTTGACGAATAGTGAAACTTCTGTGATTTTTAATGTCTAATTATGCCTGCTGCTTCTGAAACATTTTTCACTCAAGAAATAGTCTGAATATACATTATAAAGTCCACATTAGAAGAATGAAAACATTTCAGATATGTTAGGTCCAAGACATGAAATTAGAAATGAATCAATAATAAAAACCCTTCACTATTATAGTGTCAAAATTCATAGATTTTGTGAAAAATAAAAATTTTATATGAGAAAACTGATACACTAGTTTACTGAGCTATACAGTAGATATGTTTTCTGTTAATTTGGATATTGCAAGAAAAATAATGAGCTGGACATCATAGCTTGTATTAGTTTTCTTGTTGCTAGAGAAAATTCTTGTCACCCATGACTTAAAGCGAGAAAGACTTACTTGGCCCAGGATGCAGAAAGTTCGATCTATGATTGGCTGGTTGCAAGGTAGGAATTTCATGGCAGATCCCAAGCTGCTTAATTTACGGTAGTCAGTAAGCAGAGTAAGGGAACAGCACCAGAGAGGAGTAGGTGAGGGACCAGATAGAGACCTCAGGTTCACGCCTCCATGACACTCTTGAACACACCCAGATGTGTGCTGCACTAGTCCCCTGTTTAGCTATCAAGTTAATCAAGTTGACAACGTATCTTAAGCATTGCATAGGTATACCAGTTTGAAAATATCACTAAACTTTTTAAAAGCTCAGGTTTTTTTTTTATATGAAATAGAAACAGTAAATGTATTACCTACCCAAACTGTAGTTAAGTCAAAATGAGACAACTTATGCAATAGGTGATCTGATTATGAAAGTTTAGCTATGGTCATGGTGGTGTTTATGCTTTGCACTTTATCCAGTCACTAGAATTCCACTAGTAATTTCCATAAAAATAATTCAGCGATCAAGATATTGGAATTCAAGTTTCAACTCTTTTCAGTGTTGTAACATTTTGAAGCATGCCAATCTCAATAGGTTCATGATAAACACATATGTATTTCTTCCAGGGGGCAACAGTGACCTTAGCTCCTCCCTGGGACACCAGGTATACAAAAAAACTACTTTTGGAACCAGGATTTTTACTCTTGTTGGCTAAGTTTTGTGTGGTCCACTCTTAGACAGGTAACCATAAGATGCTAGCTTCTACCCATGTGTCTTTTCAATTCATTTTCTTATCAGGTCATGGATTAAAATCAGGATTGGAAGAAACAGAGCCTAAGCTGGACTGGTCATTGTCAAACAAGAGAGTATATATCAGGCAGAATATTTACCTCTGGATCCTGGGAATTTCTAAACAAAAGTATTTTCACTTATCTTTAGAAGTTTTGCAAGACTCCTTATTTATGTCTTGCTTCTGGTATCAGCTCTTGTTGAAGAGAAGCTGTTAGTGTGGGATTTACTTCCATCTGGAAGCCTAGACTTGGGACTATTCAAAAGCTGTGGTTAAATTGGTACACGGGTTTGCCAAGTTGAGACTTTATCACATTGCTGAGAATCCCAATTTGATCTGCAGATGCAATGCAATCCCAATCAAATCCCAGAAAGCTACTTTGTAGATATATACAAGCTAATTCTCAAATTTACATGGAAAGTCATAAGAGCAGGTATAACAACTACAATATTAGCAAAGAACCACAACATTAGAGGACTCATAAAATACCCAAGTCCAAATCTGACATGGCACCACTTGTCTATAATTCCAACATTCTAGGAGGCTAAGGTAAGAGTATCACAAGTTTAAACCTAGCCTGGATAATTTAGTGACTTAACTAGGCCCTATCTCAAAATACAAATAAAAATGATTAGGAATGTAGCTAAATGTGAAAACCCTGGATTCATTTCCCCATGTTAAAAAAAAATAGAGGAGAAGCATAGTCCATGAAAAGAATCGTGGTAAGTTGAACTTTATTAAAATTTAATATTTCTGATATATGAAATATGCTATAAAAGAATGAAGGGGAAGGTCACAAGCTGGAAGAAAATGTTTTTAAAACTCAGATATAATGAATAACTTGTATACAAAATATACGAAGAACTCTTAAAAGTCAATAGTAAGGAAATGAACAATTCAGTTTTAAAATGAACAAAATGTCTTGTAGAAACTATACCAAAAATAAATACACAGATTGTGCACACACATGTAAATAAATGTTCAATATCATTTTCCATTTACACTTTTTAAAATGTCATACAACTGCACACATATTTAAAAATATATATATATGTGTCCAAAACACTGAAAATAGTAAATGCTCATTAGAGTGTAAAGCAATAGTACTCTCATTCATTACTGGTGGAAAGACCAAATGGTGTAGCTACTTTGGTAGCCAGCTCAGTGGTTTCATGTAAGATTAAACATACTCTTACCATACAATCGAGTAATTGTGTTTTTGTTATTTACCCAGTTGGTTTGAAAACTCTTTTCCAAACCAAAAGTCTACACATGCAGTAATTTAGTGCAACAGTTTTATTCATAGTCACTCTAAATTGGAAGCAACCAATATGTCCTTCAGTAAGTGAATGGATAAATAACCTGTAGCCCAATCATACACAGGAGCAGCACTCAGTATTAAAAACAGATGAACAACCAAGTCACTTAAAGACATAAAGGAAATACAAATACTAAGTGAAATAAATCAATTGGAAAAGATTACGCACTGTATGATTATAAGTACCTGGTGTTCCTGAAAAGGCAAACCAGTGAGAATTGCATCCACAATGGGGCCTCAGGGCTCAGGTACAGAAACAGGTACAGAACGGGAGTGGCTGCCATCTGAGGTGGCCTGGCACCCGAGAATAAGCAAGACCTGACAAGTATTTCAGATGGCTTTCAGTCTCTACCAGGTTCTTCTAAAAGCTTTTTTTCCCCTTTTCTAGCCTGACATGCCAGAGTTCCCCTAAACTGATGGCTACATGACCCAACTGACAATTCTGTTTCCTCACCCTAGGTCTGGAAAGGAAAACCAAAACTAGTTGGCCTTGGTAGAGGAACTTTCTTTATTCTTAAGGGGATGAACCTTACTCTTCATAGGATTAGACACAAGGAAACACATTGAAGTAACTTACTTTCTGTACTCTTAGTTAGTTGCCTCCGCATGACCAGGACCTTGCATAGCTAGGAGCATCGGCAGTACCCTATGGCTTCTCACAGTACCAGAAAAGATTCTGCAGAGTCTGGGAGGATGAAGATGTCCAGAGAGCTCGGCCTCTTGGAGATAGATGACTCCTCTATTGTCTTCAGCCCTAGCCTCACACCTAGGAAACCCACAGAGAACATAAGGGGGCCCGATTTATATATGTATTCCCAATTGACAGAGGGCATTTTTGTTATGTACTTTTGTCTTGTCTTTTTACATTGTGTTTATTTAGTCTGATGTGTATATGCCTCTGACTATGCTAAAACTAAGAAGCTTAGGAACTGTTCTAAAACTAAAATAAGAGAAACCAAGGGGGAATAAGAAATAAAAAGTAACACTGTTTAGAATTCACTAAAATAATACTTTATTATGAATTACCCATCCAAAAGAAATGTGATAATATTTATATTTTCTAATTAAAAAGTGTCTTCCTGAGATTATCATATACAATAATCAAAAACTCTGAAAACATAAAAATCAGAAAAAAACTCCATTATTTGAAAGTTCTGGAACACAATCATAAATTGAATCAATTGCACCTATTATTTCAACCAGTCATGAACAGAGAGAAATTGGAGATTTGACCTGTGAAGGTGAAGATGTCATGCACCGGGCAGGTCAACATTTATATTGCTTTTCCACAGTGCTGAGAAACTAAAACCCAAGGACAAAGCTACAAGCTCAATTGCTGGGAATGAAAGTACTGTAGTCAAAGAGTATATAACACAGAAACTATAAAAAACATTTCTTCTGCATGTAAATTCTTTCTAGAGATGATGTAACTCATATACTCAGTAAATTATACAGATATTAAAGATGTATTAAAATAAAAACCGAAGAGAAACATTTCTTCTTGACAATCATGTAATAATAGTTCAGTCCAAGATGGATGTTGTTTCATATCACTGTGGAGATTTGTGCTTATACAAATAATTCCCAGCATCTTGAAAATGTTTAAATACAGATACAATTTTGAGGACCTATCAGACTTTTTGAAAATATATTTAGCTTCTAATATTCTACAGTGAATTCTTAATCTAAATACCTGAGGGCTTATTTATTTAGGTGAGATTGGATTTCATTGATTTTAATGATGTTTTTATATTTCTAATAACTGTATAATCTCAAGTGCATAGATTCTATTCAAAGTCTGTGTAAGTACATACTTTCTGAAAGTTCTAGTCATCATGGTAACATACCAGTAAATTTTTTTTAAAAAGGGGAGATAAAGGTTTCCTGGGATCTGTGCATCTAGAGGTGAGGCTTTACTTCTCTCCTACACAGCCTTCATCATCAGATAATGTTCCTTATGTCACACTCTTTTCCTTAACACCATTCTCCTTCAAAAAAAAATTCCTGGAATATGACTCACAGAAAAACAACCAGCCTTCAGTATTATCAATATCCAAAGTCTGTGTTCTTCCTTGAAATCAATCAGTAAATTACTTAAATATGGCAAGGCTATATTAAAACCAAACATCTCTAATTAACTGTTACCAAGTCAGTAATATTACCTAACATTTTCAGTCATAACATTAATGGCTCTGGAATAATCTTTTTCGTATTCTGCATCATTAAACAGAATGAGACATTTACCAACTCAGAATTTTGAGAGTAAGTTTACTGGTATAAAATTAAGTAATTTATCAAAATTACAAAAATTTTTGTATTGTAGGTACCTCTGATCCACAAAACACTTCACACCTGAAATTATAGGCGAAGATGAAGCAGTCTGATATAAACCTACTTTAAAAGCAACAGGTGCTTGTATGTACACTAATATGAATTAGAGAGCACATTCACTCACAAACTTGGTAGGAGATGACTTATTTTTTGTCTGTATTCTACTATCACATTAAATCAGATATGAAACATTAAAGAGTTGATGTGGTGGCTTTTTATTACTGTTCTGTATGATAATGAGTGGTGTATGTGAGCAAGTCCCATCAAGATCTCCAGAAAGGTATTTATGACCTTAAGTTATCCATTTTTAAAATCTCCTGAGTTCATCCTTTTCTATCTATCCATGTGCATTTTAATTTTCTCTCAGCTCTTTTAAACCCAGGTAATTATGGGATTTCACTTCCACGTAATGATGAACTCTTAGAATGAGCTTGTAATTACAATGAGAATGTTGTGTCCCATTAATTGCAGATTGTGGGTTAATTGGTAATTCCTCACACAGCATTCATTCTTGCAGATGTTTTACACTGCAGTTGTTAGACTCCTTCCAGAACAACAGATTTGTCCATTTAGCTAGTATTTCTTGCTCAAAACACTGCTTTGACTGTCTATGTGAAAAGAGAAAGTACGAAGTCTCATCGTGAAAGGATCTTCATTTCTTTCTGAAACTGGATTTTATATTAGCACTTTTATTTGAAATATCTTTATACAGTGCCTTCAGGAGGAATAAATAAGTGATTAATTTATTAGAGAATGTTGTGGCACCCAAGGTATTTCAAATAAAATTAGTTCTTTTTCTTCAAACATTTGTAGAGAGAGTCAGAGAGAGAAGAATGAAGTGATATACGTTGCTAGATTTTCTTAAACTATGATCAACATAGTTTTGGCATGGATACATGATTCTTTCCCTGAATCAAGAAAATTCAATATATCTAATATTAATCTTATCTTTCAATCTTCCTATCAAGATGTTTGCCAAATTCTTTCACAACTCTAATTATATTCTTAGAACTCAGGCTTAGACTCTGAAGTAAGTTGAGATTTCCCCTTCATATTTTCCTTTTCCAGTTTCAGCCGTAAATATATTTCCCATCAATGTTTTTACTGAAATACAACACCTACACCCTATTTTTCTCCCTTGACCACCTCTCTCAAAGTCAAGACACACATCATCTTCTAATTAAGAGTTTGTTATAATCCCTTAACATCTATGTAGTAATACTTATTCTTTGTTTATTTGTTTTTGTGGTACTAGGACTCAAACTTAGGGCCATCCACATGCTAAGCAAGCATGTTACCACTGAACTACACCGCAGTCAGGAACAAATCTGTCACTGAAAAAACAGAGTTTATATACCTTAGGGGAAATTTGCCTTCAATATCCACTGGATATTTTCTCGAGAAAGCTGTTGATAAGAATTGTAGAAGTTAGATAATACATTATTGTTTGATGTAACAGTGACCGCCACATCACCTGTGCTTCTGGGTGCACATCATGAGGCTCAGTTTGCCCACAGCTTTTTGAGCCAAAAAGATTTTAAATCACAAAAAGAAAAACAGTTCTACTGATGTGTCATATGGTCAGTCAAGGTTATATTTCAATTATCTTTGATATCTAGGGTCCAATTTTGAAATTATCAAAATGCCACTTCTAAAACACTTTAATCTTGAGCTGGGGATATAGCTCACTGGCACAGTGCCTGCCTGGTAAGCATGAGGTCATGAGTTCAATCCCTGGTACAATAAATAAATAAAAAATAAAAAATAAAATAAAACACTTTAAATCTTTTGCACCAATAAGCAATTCAAATTAGAAGTCTATAATTAAGTTTCCATGACTTTCTAAGTAGAACAAAATACCCAGTGAAGATGTCTGAGAACCTATTTAATTTCCATGTCCATAGGGGTTGATAATCATGAAATATACAAAAAACTAAAGTATGTAAAATGCAAAATCATGCTATTCATAGTGGTCAGAAGTAAACAAAGGCTCTTTGCTCTCTGTGCATTCGTATCGTGTGGAGTCACTTCATATTTCGAAGTTTTATTTCACAAAATTCAGACTAATCTTGTGCCCTCTAAGTAGGTTCCATTTTTTGCAGCCCATTTCTTAGAGTATCCTTCCTCCCAACCCTGGCTTCTGTCCCCATCATTTTACTTTGTATATCAGATTTACTCTCCAGCTTGGAATTCTCCAAAGGGAAAAGTTCTTGATAACCTATATATTTCAATTCCCAAAGCTCATCCTCTGTACTGTACCCAGGATATGAAATCCTCATGGTTAAAGTCACTTTATGAAATAATTCACTTCTTTGCTAATGCACACATGCTAAAAAAATAGCATAATTAATTAGAGATTATTTAATACCATTCAACACAAAAAAGCAAAAAAAAAAAAAAAGAAGTAAAAAAAAAGAAGTCATGATGGACTCCATGACCTACAACATTCAGTGACTCCTTTCATTTCTAAATGACAGTCAAACCCTAATGGCTGATGTCACTGTACACGGGTGAAATAACAGTGCAAAATAGCAACTAACAACCCTTACTCTCTGGGCTTCAAAATCATTTTCCCAGTGTGACTTGGTGGCAGGATTTTGGAACCCCAGCACTTTGGGAGGTTGTGGCAGGAAGACTGAAAGTTCAAGCCTAGCCTGGCCAATTTAGCAACCTAGCAAGACCCTGTCTCAGAATAAAAATTTTATAAGTAGATGAAATAAATAGTTTAGTGGGAAAATTGAAAGTTGGATGGGGCCTACACCTTTATTTCTTTTAGGAGGTCTAGATCTTCCTTTAGGGAATTTTTACCTTCCCCATTTTAATCTTTCAATTAATTAATAAAGACTAGATAATAATTACTCTAATTATGTTTTGATCTTTTCAATGTCATCAAAAACATTATTTACTCAGGAAATCTTTTCTGATGTCTGAAACAAATTAGGTTCCTTGTTGTATACAATCCCCTTACCAAGTAACATAGATTTATTTTACTGAGGATGTTTTGTGATTATATATTTTTTTCATCATTTCACTCCTTAATTTCTTCTTCCTACCCAGCTTTAATGGTTTACGAGTTCTAGCACCTTGCCTTTCTGGCTCATCACTATATGGGCCATGAATAGGAAAATGCTTGAAACATGGAAGTATTGCACAAGTGATTGTTGAGTACATGGGATAATCAAGACTTAGCTGGAGGAAGACATGGGACAGAGAACTTAGAAGAGGTGAGGGCATTATCAGATGAGATTCAAAGCCAAGTACAGGACATTGATTGCATTCTGACGAGCACTTTAAAAACATTTTTAAAAGCATGTGTTTAGTTCATGTACTTTAGATTTTAATAGTGCCTTCCTTTCCCACTGTTCATTTAGTGAATAAATTATTTAATTTATTTACTACCTATATAGGGAAATAACCTCGATCTTCTTAAATGCTCCAGTCTGGTACATAGTCTAATCCTGTGACTAAATAGTTGACCCTAAGATTTCTTCCTTCTCAAACTGCAGTGCTCAGAACTGCAGCAATGGCAATCTCTGTACTTGATAGAAATGCAGGTTCTCAGGCACTTTGGCCCACCTACAGATTCAAGGTCCGCTTTCCTACACACCAGGACTTATGAATGTTAATATCTGAGCTCAATTCTTCAGCATTACCAGCATATCCCCAAGATAGCAAGGACAATTACTATGAAAACATTGTCATTATTTGGTTTCATTTCACAATTTTTGTAAGTCATTAAAGTTATTTGAATTACTTGGTCATGCTGGCTAATAATTTCAGTTCTGGCCTCTAAATGTCATTCAGAAGATCTACTCAGAAAATCGAAATGAGGAATATTAAATTATGAGGACTTGTTCCATTCATTGCTTTTCTTCCAACACCAAGAGCTTTATTTTTAGATGAATAATTGCATCCTTTGTACTGAGAACAAATTAATAACCACTTGCATTTAGCAATTTCAATTTCGCCATCAGAAATGCTCATGTACCCAGGCTGAGTAGAATATCTCAGTGACAATTAGTTAAAATTTAGCTGGCCTGTGGAAAAAAAATCTCCATTCCAAGGGCAGCTGTTGTTAAATGAGGACATTTGGGTTACTAGGCAAATATTAAATTAGATGAGTTTGCAGAAGCCATAAACATGTTTTTCCAGGGCCCTACAAGAAGATAATAGAAGTAATAACAAATAGGATTTGAAATAACATTTTAATTAGACAAACTGTTCTACACGGAAACCCTGACACAGCACCAGCTATGGGGGCATGAAGCTCGTTGCACATAGAGATAGGAGCCAGTCTATTTGGAAATAAAAATGTACCACTTAATAAGCAGTTTTGCTCAAAATAACGACTTTCATAAATCATCATAACTAGAATAATATTGAATTGAGAATATGCCCTATTTGACTTTATTATTATTAAACACTATCTCTGCATATTGAAACAAAGTTCCATTTTATTGTAGTTTTCAATAATATGAAAATTTAATAAACAGAAATCTTCATTACCAAATACACTTGGTTTACCATTTCAGAAGCAGCAGGGACAGGTTTGAAGCCTAGAACTTGAAAGGAGTATATTCTCTGAGTGTAGCTAAAACTGGGACAATTATTTCTTTAGTGTGTTTTCAACGCTGACTTCTGTATACACTTAATACTTTCAGTGATAAAGTTTTCTCTTTTTTCTCCCTCTCTCCCTTTAGGGGAAACTAAATGTCCTTGGTTTCATTTATTTTTTATTTTAAAAAGAAAAAAACAGGTAAATAAACTGTGAAACTGAGTTTCAAAACAGGTTACTAGGACAGTAACAATAGTTGATACACTGTATTGTTGTCTTCATAGTAGTTACTTAGAGTAAGAACATAAGCATGATACCTTGTTTAACAATATTAGCAGGAAACATTCTTTTCAAGGAACATAATAGAAGCTAGCTGCATAATTATCTTAACTATCATATATGTATATGCATATATATATATATGTATGTATAATTTTTCCTTCTTCCCTTTCTTCATTTCCCCTTTCCCTTATCACAATTTGTCTTTGCTTTTGAACAGTTTCTTCCCAATTCACGGTATCTAGTGTACACTTTGGATCCTATTCACTTGTTCAGTTTCTCATACTAGTGAGACAATATGAAGTTTACACATATGGGCCTGATTTATTTCACTTATGAGTATGGTCTTGAGATGCATTCATTTACCTATAAAAGTCTCCAGTTCATCCTTCTTTATGGCCGAGTAGTACTCCATCATATAAAAATAATCTTTTTTTTAAAATCAGTTCCTCAGTTGAGGGGTACCTGGGTTGCTTCCAAGATTTAGCTATTACAAATTGTGCTGCTATAAACATGGGTGCATATATATCACTGTGGTATGGTGTTTTTAATTCTTCTGGGAAAATACCCAGAGGAATTCTGTTTTAATATTTAGATCTTTGTGAGTTCAGTCCTTGGTACAAAAAAAAAAAAATTAGATCTTTGATCCATTTTGGCTTTAGTGCATTGTGATAAATTTGTCCAGCTTTAGTCTTCCTCATGTGGAGGGCCAATTTTTCAGCACTATTTATTAAAGAGATTATTTTCTTCCAGTGAAGATGTTTGACTCTTTTGTCGAAGATAAGGTGGCTGATTGTGTTTGGAGTTGTGTCTGCATCTTCTGTTCTGTTTCGTTGATCCTCAGGCATTTTTTTGCCAATACCATGTCAATTTTATCACAGAAGTTTCGTAGTATAATTTCAGGTCTGGGCTTGCTATGTCCCCTTACTTTTCTTTGTTGCCCATTAGAAAGAGATAACAAAGACCAAAAATGCAGGAACACCAAGAGAAAAATATGTGAAGCAGGGCAGGCAATGAAACAGAGCAAAAAGACAGGCAACAAACAACAAGAAAACAGCATGGAAAAGAAAAACCAATACATATCAGTTCTAACCATCGATGTAAATGGTCTCAAATCACCAATCAAAAGAAATAGGCTGGTAGAATGGATCAATACGCAAGATCCAACAATATGCTGCATTCAAGAAACACATTTAAACCAAAAGGAAACTAATAGACTAAAAGTCAAAGGACGGAAAACAATTCTCCCTGCCACAGGAACCCAGAAAAAAGCTGGTTGTCTACTATATTTGCAGGTAATGCAAACTTTAAGCCAAAATGGATTAAAAGAGATAAAGAAGGTCACTACATACTCAATAAGGGAAAACTCTAAGAAGAGATAGCAATCACAAATATTTATGCACCAAACACAGGCTCACCCAACTACATAAAACAAATATTAACTGACATGAAAAAACAAATAAACGCCAACAGAAATGTAGTGGGGGAACCTTAATACCCCACATTTATAAATGGATAGATCAAGTAGACAGAAACCAACAAAGAAATATCAGAATTAAATCAATCCTGTGAACAAATGAACTTGGTAGACGTGTATAGAGTGATCCACCCCAAAACATCAGAATACACATTTGTTTCATCTGTACATGGGACATTCTCCAAAATAGATCACATGTGAGCTGATAAAACATGTTTAAGTAAATGCAGAGGAATTGAAATTATCCCATGCATACTATCTGACCATAGCACAATGAAACTGAAAGTTAACAAAAAGGAAACTGCAAAAACTACACTAACACATTTTTTTAAACAACATCCTTCTGAGCACCCAATGGATCACAGAGGAAATTAAGGGTGAGATTAAAAAATATATACAGTTAAATGATAATGCCTATACAGCATACTGAAACTTATGGGATGCGATGAAAGGAGTTCAATGAGGGAAATTTATAGCAATGAACTCACACATCAGGAAAACAGAATGAGCTCCAATAAGCAACCTAATGTTGAACTTCAAACTTCCAGTACAAGAAGAACAAATCAAATCTAAAGCTGATGCAAGGGGGGAAATTATAAAGATAAGAGCATAAATTAATGCAATAGATGCTAAGGAAACAATATAAAGAATCAATGAATTGAAAAGTCAGTTCTTTGAAAGCATGAATAAAATCAATAAACCATTAACCAACCTAACCAAAAAAGATAAGAAAAACACACAAATTCAAGAAATTAGGAATGAAGGAAGGGAAATTACAACAGAGGCCACAGAAATCCAGGAGATTATCAATACCTACTACGGGAACCTGCATTCTCATATGACGGAACACACAGAGCAATTGGACAGATTCCTAGATACAATCAAATTGCCAAAGTTAAATAAAAAAAACATAAAATTTCTAAATAAGTCAGTATCAGTCAGTGAAATTGAAAATGTAATTAAAATTTTACCAATAAGGAAAATCCCATGCCCTGATGGATTCACTGTTGAACTCTACCAGAAATTTAGAGAAGGACTAATGCCACTAATGCTGAAACTCTTTAAAGAAATTGAAAGGGAAGCAATATTTCCAAAGTCATTCCTGGAAGTAAGTATTACCCTGTTCCAAAACCAGAGAAAAACCCAACCAAGAAAGAAAACTGCAGACCAATCTTCCTAATGAGCATTGATTCAAAAATGCTTAGTAAGAGACTGTCAAATAGAATTCAACAAATCATCAAGATGATTATACATCATGACAAAATAGGATTCATGCCAGGGATGCAAGAATGGTTCAACATACACAAATCAACAAACATAATACACCATATTAACAGAACCAAGGACAAAAATCAGATGACCATCAGCTGGGTGTGGTGGAACATGCTTTTAATACCAGCACTCAGGAGGCTGAGGTAGGCAGAGCGTTGTGCGTTAGAGGCTGGCTTGGGCTACAATGCGAGTGCAAGGCCAGCCTGAGCTACATAGTGCAACCCTGTCTCAAAAAACTAGGGCCAGAAGTTTGGCTCAGTGGCTTAAGCGCCTGCCTGGTAGGCACGAGGTTGTGAGTTCGATCCCCGGTACCACAAAAGAAAAAAAAGAAAAGAAAAAAAAATCGGAAGACCATCTAAATAGATTCAGAAAACGCTCTTGATAATGTCCAACACCCATTCATGATAAAAACCTTCAGGAAGTTGGAATACATGATCTTTACCTCAATCTTATATAAACCAACAATGACAAACCAACAGCTAATATCATACCAAATAGTCAAAAACAGAGAGTCTTCACCCTAAAATCAGAAACAAGACAAGAATGCCCATTATCACCGCTCCTATTCAGTATATTTTTGGAAGCATTAGCCAGACCAATTAGATAAGAGAAAAAGAAATAAAAGAAATAAAGATAGGAAAGGGAAAAGACAAATTATTATTATTTGCAGATGACATGATAGTCTACATGGAAGACCTCAAAAGCTCCACCGAAGTATTTGAAGATTTAATATCCAAATTCAGCAGTGTAGTGGGATGCAATGTTAACACTCAAACATCAATAGCATTCCTGTACACAAGCAGCAAACTCACAGAGAGAGAAATTCAGGAAAGTACACCTTTCATAATAACCTCCAAAAAATGAAATACTTAGGAATGAATCTAAAAAAAAAAAGGAAAGAAAAGACCTATACTGTGAAAATTACAATGCCCTATAAAAGGAGATTGAAGAGGATATCAGAAAATGGAAAGATACGCGTTGTTCTTGGATAGACAGAACCAACATAGTGAAAATGGCCATACTCCCAAAACTGCTATACAGATTTAATACAACCCAAATCAAAATACCATTAACATACCTCACAGATCTATGGAAAACACTGTCCTTAATTTCTACATGAGTTAATAGAATCAGTTTTGGTGTCTAGGGGGCTACACTCTTGCTCACCACTTGCTTCTTTAGATCTTCCATCACTTTAAGAAAATCCTAGAGCCAGTCATAGGAAGACTATTCACTGAGTATCCCAAGAAGTTGACAGACCTCATTTCCTGTCTGTTCCAATTACTAATCTGAAGGCAACTCCGTGAACTCTCAGGTCCAATTTATATGATGTCTGTCACCTGTCTTGCTAGAAGTTAGGACGTCAACAGTGAATGCAAAACAAGAAGAGATTTCAGTCCCTGGAATGAAGTGGGAGAAAACATAAGGGAAGTCCCAAAGGTTAGTGTTACATAATTCAATCTCACAGTGGAATTTTAAGCAGTATACACCAAGAATGGTATGTAGGTACTAGCACACAGCATCACAAGGTGTATCAGCTACTGAAAAATTAAAGAGAAGGGGGTTATTCTTGTGGGCTAGTCCTCGTTAGAATACAGAAAATCCCCAAACAACCCAGTTCAGAATGTGATAGTGGCTGAAAAATTTTTTCATCAGCAATTTTAATCTTAGCCAATATCATCATTAGATGTGAAAAATTCTGCTTGCAATATTATACCATAATTCAAGCTTTCCTGTCATCTGTGTTTTAATATCATTTAGGTAACTGTCTTCCTGAGCATCACATGCTGTATAATTTTCTTGAATTTCAGATGTGGAAAGTATTATGAAAAAACACATAATCAACAGCATTTTGTAAATTGTATCAATGACCATTGTCTTTCCTTCAAATAAAAAATGTCTTTGTTAGAAGGCAAGACATTAGTCAAGGAGCTTTATTCAAGGAATATAAAATTAGTTCAAAATTGGAAAGTAAATACTGCAATTTACTACTTGAATAAAATTACACAAAATTTTTGTATTAGTATGTGTAGAAAGAAAAGGAGTTGATAAAATTCAGTACTGGTTAAAAGTTTTAAAAACCTATTTTCAAACAAGTAATGACTTTCTGGACTTATATTTATGTCTCAAATTTCAGGAAACATCATATGCAAAAGTGAAATGATAAAATTAAGATGATTAAATACCAGAAATATGACAAGAGTTATTACCACTTCACATTATGCTAGATTTCTTACTCGTACTAAAAAAATAAATCAAGGATGAAATACTAAACACTGTAATGATCTTATCTTTAAATTGTTCTACATTAAACAGAATGTCAAACTCTCAACAAGGGAGTTTCTTTAAATTTCACAGAGGATATTTATCTTTAAGTAACAAACTTTGCATGGGAAAGCAATGCCTTAGACATAATGAAGATATGGAAGATATAAAGAAGGTGTAATGAAGCATAGTGAACATATTCATGATTAAAAGAATAATTTAAAATGTGACAGGACACTGCAGATTTCAGGTAAATAGATGGACTGTTTAAAAAGAAAAACAGAAACAATTAGTTTCTATTTGGGAAAATTAGATAAAATGTTCAATTCTAATATATTAGACACCTAAATGCAAATATCAGAATCTTAACTAGAAATAAAAATATCAATGTCTTTATAAATTTAGAGTTGTACACTAGGAATGATGAACAGGTTATGTTAACAAATAACCTCCAAACCATAGTGTTAACCTGTTGCTTGCCTTATTTTTTTTCAAATAGCATCTGCTACTTGTTCAGTTGATCTTCAGAAAACATATGTCCTCAAAGAAGTAACACAGCAATGAAAAGTTGACAGAAGTGTATGAACTTCTCATATTTTATCAAGTTGAGTTTACGGATCCTTTATTGTTCTTGCTTTGGGTCACATATGTAAGAATCCACTGCAAAACCCAAAGTTATAATTCATTCCAAATTTAGGCTCCATGTATTTCTGGATTTTTCCACTTTTCCACTGGTTATTATTTTCTATTTATTTCCATTGTGATCAGAAAATATTATGTTCTCAGTCTTTTAAATTTACTGATGAATTTTGTTACCTAAAGTATGGTTTGCCCTGGAGGATGTTCTGTGTGTGCTTCAGAAAATTATGTGATCTGATGTTATTGTGTGCAGTGATCTGTATATTTCTGGTAGGCCCATATCTTCCTGAAGTGCTTAAATCCTCTATTTTCTTATTGCTCTACTTAGGTGCATTAAGGACACCAAAAACTGTTTTAAAATTATTTATTTCTCCTTTAAATTATACCAATATTTACTTTTATAAGTTTATAGGCTCTCTTACATAAGACAAAGTTTTGCTATGTTGTCCAGGCTGGCCTTGGACCTCACTATGTAGCCCAGGTTGGCCTCTAATTTGTTGGGATTAGAGAAGTGTGCCACCATGCCCATCTTGACAAGTTTTTTGTTGTTGTTGTTTTATCATTTCATGGTGAATTAAATATCTTATTAGTTTAGAATTAGTAAAATTGTGTTACTTGCTTTGTAACTTTTTAAAGAGATTTAACCTCTTGTGTGTGATGTGAATTTGTATTATCAGTCTTCCTATCACTATTACTGATGTTATTCTGTCCCTACATTTTAAATCTATTGATGTGTTTAACCTTATATATTTGAGATAGTACAAACTATTTTCTGGGTTTTTTTTTTCTTCTTCTTCTTTTTTAACTTGTACTGCCAATATATCATTTTTGACTAAGGAATTTAACCCATTTACAATTAATGTAGTGATAGAGCAGTTTTAATTTTACTATTTTGATATTTTTTCTATGTGTCTTATGCACCCTTTCCTTCTTCATTTTGTTCATTAGTGTCTTCTTTTGTTGTTTAGGTTTTGTTGTTATGGTTGTTAGCGAGTTTGATTGTTTTCTCATTTATGTACATTCTTTTTAGATATTTTATTTGTGATTATCATAGGGATTATATTTATCATTCTTAGTTTATAACAATGTAGTTTGAACTAATAACAACTTAAATAACATGCAAAAACTCTGATCCTGAAGAGCTCCATCTCATTCCTTATTTGCTGTAAGAAATGGTAAACATTTATGTTAATTGCCCAGTAACAGGATTATAATTATTATTTTATGCCATTGCCTTCTAAATCATTAGGAAACATAAAATAGAGTCATAAAACAAAAATTCAAATAATACTTGCTTTGTGCTTGCCCATTTAGTAACTTTACAAGATATCTTTTATTTTTTCTTGTCTTTGAATCTAGTGCTCTTGTGACAAGTTGTATCTATCTTACTTCTTTTAATATGATCTTTTTGCTTTTTAGCTTTCAAAAGTTTGATGATAGTGTGTCTCAGGCAAGATCTCTACAGTAGTTCAAATTTGTTGAGTTTCATGATTGTATAAATGTATATCTCTTCTCAAAAGGAAAGTTTTAAGTCATTATTGAAATTTTCTTTTCTGTTTCTTTTCTTCTATTTATGTGACCCTCATAATGTGTATTTTGGTCTACTTCATGGTTGTTTATAGATATCTAGGCTCTGTTCATTTTTTAAAAAAATATTTTCCTCCTCATATTTTCCTGTCTCATGCTTCATTAATTTGTCTTCTGCCTGCTCAAAATGACTATTGATTATCTATCATGAATTTTCCACATAAGTTACTTTTTAAATCAAGAATCTTTCCTTTTTTAGTTACATCTATCTTTTCATTGCTATTCTCATACTGTCGATATTTCATTTTCTTGATTTGGTTTAGATTTCTGAGAATCATCAATAGACTAGTTTAGAGCTCCACCCTCTACCCCCAACCCCACTAGATCCCACTAGACCCACCCTGTAGGCAGGGAACCATGAAGCAGACCATAACATACATTGTAGGAGTCATATAATAGAAGATACAGACAAAATATTTTAAAATAATGATTCAAAACTTGCCGTTAGAGCTGGGTGTGGTGGAACATGCCTGTAATCCCAGCACTTGGAAGGCTGAAGAAGGAGGATTGATATGAGTTGGAGGTCAGCCTGGTCTACATAGTGAGTTGAAGCCCAATCTGAACTGCATAGCGAGATTCTGTCTCAAGAAAAACAAATAAAAAACAAAAAGTAAAAACAAAAAGCCCCTGCTAATTGAGAACAAATATGAATTTATACAGTCATGGAGGTCAACAAATTTCAGTTCTTCTACTTATACTGGAGGCTGAGTTCTGCTTCCTATGAACTGAGAATGTGAGGGATCTACTAGAATATAATACTGAAACCACCTCCACACCCAACCCCTCAATGGCAGAAAAAAATGTCTTCAATGGAAACTCTTTGCTGATGACAAAAATGTTGGGGATCAGGGATTTAGAACCATTCTCTATTCAGGCTAGTCATATGACTCTTCAGAGATGATTTTAGTTTATTTTGTTGTTTTGGGTTTGTCATATCTATTTCTTAACGTGTCTTGTGGTTACTTGCTGAAAATTGGAAATTTAAATATTACAACTTAATGACTGAAAACAGAATTTCCTTGTTTCTAAAGATTTGTGATTTTGTTTTGTAGTGTTATATTCTTTGATTGCTGAAGGTTGTAATGAATTAATTGACTTTTTTCCAGCTATTTTTATCAAAATTGTCACAGGTCATTATAGTAGTCTTTCTTCCCTAGCTTATGCTTCTCTGACAAAGAGAAGCATATGCTCCTTCAATGTTAAGAGCCAAAAACAAACAAATACAGAGAGATACATAAACAATACCTCTGTCTCTCACTCTTGAATACTGACCCCATGTATTTTCCTCCCTTTAACACTTAGCCTAGCTTGCATGGGACAGAAAAGGTCATGTGGACAGATCACGTGAGGGGACAATGGATCTTCAGATCACCACCTCTCTTCAGTCCAGTCTCCAAACATCCAGAACCATGAGCTCAGTAAGGCCAATTTCTCCATCCCAAAAAAGTATATCGAATATTAACAAATAAAAATAACTACCGTTTCATTATTTCCACATTTTTTACTACTTTTTAAATGGGGATAAAATTCATTTGACCATATTTACCTTGAGGAGAATCATTTTTGTGAAGAGTATACTTTATGTTTAGGAATGGCAAAGTGCCTCACTAGACTTTACTGGATATTTTAGAATAAATTTTAGACAGAAATTTCTCTTCAGTCCTTTTCTTGCTTATTTATTTTTGTGTCTTCAATGTGATAATGTACATTACATCTGAACCCTAACACCAGCCATTTGCTTAGCATACCTGCTTTCTTGCCACCATAGGTCCTTACTCTAATCAACTTGCATGTTAGTCTCCTAATTCTATCATAATCATTGTTTAAAACTCGGGTTAAATATCACCAAAACATGAGAGAGTTTTGCTAACCAAGGATGTGATATAACATTGTTATAGTCAAATATATTTTCAGAATATTAACATAAATATACCATTTATCAAAAACTAAGCATTTGCTTAGACCAAATTTTTCATTATTTGATTTTTATCTGAATTCCTTCAGTACTAGCAAACAAGAGAGAGAGAGACAGAGAAAGAGAGACAGAGACAGAGAGACAGAGACAGAGAGAATTAGTTCTGATAAAATAATAAATTATGCTCCAAAACATACTAATTTTACTAAAAATCAGTTACGAGATGAAATTAACCTTTAAGAAAGGGAGCTACAAATTGAACTTGGTTGGGAGGGATAATTCAAAGTTAGATTTTTCTTAAAGCAATTGACATTTCATTTTTTTCTTGTTAACAGTTCTATTGTTTCTATGAATTCTCACCTTCATTGTTGTAATACATGCATCCATCTTGTTAGGTAGTAACATTTACTTACATACATATAATCAAGGTGTATTAGAGTTGGTGAAGATGTCAAAGAACATCTCCAATCTTTTTTATATGGGGAGTCAAAAATTCAGTTAAAAAAGTGGCTTGATTTGGAACATTTCACAGTTCTATGATAGAGCAGAGGTGGGGCCACCAGTCTTCCAGGTCTTTTTATATTGATTGATAATGCTTGCAGGCTTTTCATATGATGTAATCAAAATGCCTATCTCTCACCTTTGATTCCACATCATCCAATCTTGCCACTCATGTGTAAATAATAGTCATAAGTTTGCTATTATAAAAATAGCAAGTAAAATTATGTGAACCTAATATATACACAAAAAACATACATTTTGTTATTCAGTATATAGAATTTTCATCTATATGAAATGTGAGCTAATGAAATCTTGAAAATGGTGATTGATGGCACTCAAATACCACTTGTGCCTGGAATCCCCCAGAGTACTTGTATACTATTAAATGAACAGAGTAAAATGATAATAATAATCAGATTATCATGCAATCAGTAGCTGTGGTATTATTTTAATAATGTTTATGAAGATAATGAGTTTGGTATGGTCCAAATGAAATTGTTCTCAAAATATGAACAATAGACCACTTACCTCACTCTTGTATAACATAGAATTCTGGGCCATAGTTAGAGGTAAGAAGTTGCTCCAATCAACACATCCTTTAGTGCTACCATTAGCAAATGTAGCCTCATTAGTGGACTGAAATTTGAATAATCATACTAAGATTTTTCTAAGAAAGAATGACAAGATGGGCACAAAATAGGAAACTGATGATGATATAAAGCAACAACATTTAGAATAAATAAGATCTTTATAAATATTCACTGATGCTCCTCCTATTCATGGTAACAATTCATAACAATTGTGAGGAATAAAATAAAAGAGTAATTAGAGACTATTAGAATCCTCAAAATCAGACACTCATAAAATAAAATATTTCAAAAAACTTCAAGTGACAATTTTCTGAATTAATTTTAAAATAGCATCACCTACAATGATCTGCATCTATCCTACTGATTACTCACACTGAGAGAATATAATTACGATGATTTTAATATTGTTCAAGATAATTACTGCAGTTCACCAAGTTCAGCGCAAAGTTATACTAATATGAGAGTATTTGGAAATAAAGTGAAGATGATCATGAACCAAATCTGAAATATTGAAGTTTTAGACCAGATAACTAAGGTGAAAATCTTAGTAATTTTGTAAATAATTTGCATTATTTTTCTTTTGTATTAATTATTATTTTTCATTAAAATGGATAGTTGTTTTAACTTTGATTCAGAATTGTTTGTAGTACTGTAGGCATTTTCAGCACTTTCGTTTTGCATATCTATCAATATTTTAACATAATTTTAATTCATGGGCTAACTTTGTTAGGGGCATAAATTTTATTTTAATTTTTAAAATTAACTATGTACTTTGAGAAGATTTAGATTTGAAGCTGTAATTAAAATTGTGAATGAGGTTGCTAGGGGGCTTAAAATAATTTTCTATTTATAGTATAGCTAACGAAGTCAAAATAAGTGTTACCACATACCTCACCATTAAAAAATTTCTCAGAGGATTTGAAGAGGAAAGTATGTTTTGAAAGAAAAGAAATATACATTAAAACAAACAGACTAACTCGTTTAATATTTACATACAATGGATTTGGTAATGTAGCTCAATGGTAGAGCAATTGCTTTCCATGTACTAGGCCCTGGGTTTGATCTCTAGCACTGCAAAAACGAACAAGCAGACACAACAAAACAATAAAATGAAATTTGAATATATATGTATACAAGTCCTTTCTTAAGATAAATTAATAAAAGTGTAGGGCTATAATTAACATTAAATGTAACGAAAACCAAATCAACAAAAGTTTGTCTTGAATTATTTATTTATTTATTTATCATATATCTACTGAACTCTTTCTTTATTCTGTATTGTGATCTCTGTGCAGGAATATCCCTGAACATCCATGTTTCGTAGATTTCCTTGACCAAAATACTCCTCTGGAAACACCACCAATGACATTTCAGTTTCTCTCTTTTCTCTCCACCATCTTTATTACTATGGCTTCTTTGCTCACATATCTTGACTTAATTCTGTGGAACGCTGTTTCAGCTCCAACTTCATGCTCATACTCAAAGTATAAAGAAGGTATCAAGGGAGTAAAAACAAACTTCCAGCAGAAGTCCTGCCTTGAGGTACTCCCACAGTGATATGGTTTGAAGATAAGGGATCACTGGTAGAGACAAGAGAGGGGGGAATTCAGCTAGCCATTATACCCTCTGAGTCTAATTTGGAAATGGGACAGATGGGAGACGTTAATGTATGTAGTGTAGATCCATCTTCATAATTTAAGTACTGAAGGGTGAAGTCAGAGGGTTTGACTGTGTCTTACATAGACAGAAAATTTTCCTTGTAGTAACTGTGCACAGTTTCCCTCTTTCATGTGGAGTGGAAGGGAAGTGGAATTAAGTATGTGCACCTTATGTGGGCTGCTGACAAGGTAGCTAAGAGTTCTTTTCAGAAGAGGCTACTAAATCAGGGTGGAAATGACATTTTAGCTAAGATTTATAAAGCTGAGTGTCACCCAGCTGTTTCTAGAGATGTGTAGTATGCATCAAGAAGAACATTGAGGATGAGTTTTCCAAAACAGGGAAGAGGCAATGCTTTACCTGAGTGCAGAGATGAACTAGGCATTTTGTTCAGTAAAGAAAGGATTTAGAGAAACAGGTACAACAGTACCCCAGAGTCCCTTGAGACCTGGACTGCACTAGAACCTCCATTAAATAGCACAGTGGGCCTCTTCTTTCACAACTCCCAATTCCTTCTGCACACAGTGCATGGAAATTTTTTTCCTAAGTGTCAGACTAGCATAAAATGCGACAAATATTTTGCCTAACATACAGTTTAAAATACAGAATCAGATAAGAATTGTTGTAGTCTGTCAAGGTATGCTCCATACCCAATTAAACTAATGGGAGGAAAATCATAAGGAAGAACAAATTAGTATAAAGCAATGAGTGCAGTCCATTTTGCGCTGATGGTTGAAAACATGGGCTTAAGTATAAACATGCAGAAATGAACACTAAAGTCTTTAGCAAATAACAGTCTAATAGATGGACTGTGACAGCTCTTTATATCTGAGTACTTGTTCTAAGAAATCAACAATAAAATCCTGATTTAGCAAAAGTATTTCTCAGAAAGTAACTATGGTTATAAAATAGTAGCAAATTACAAAAAAGACAGTATTCATGAATACAAATTATCCCAAAAAATATTAATTCCATCAACATGAATTGGGCTATGATTGATAAACAGTAAAAAAAAAAAAAAAGAATCCCAATTCTAAGGGCATGAAAAAATCCTGATCCAACAGATTAAGTGATAAGAGCATTAGCTAAAGCTAATCATAGATGTGGCAAGTAACAGCATTGTCCATTAACTTTTTCAGTGCCTGGTAATACTTGAACTAGAGTAGTATCCATTAGACAAGCATGTAAATAGTATGACACAAAAAGATTTACAGAAATTTAACTACCTGAATGAGATTAATTGCAGTATATTTGATTGAGCAGAACTTTTGGTAAAAAAAGAAAAATGCAAGACAGTGCCTATAAAGCTGTAAGAATAAAGGTGAAAGATAGCAGTAAATTCATTAAAGAAAGGTTTACAGGAAAGTGATGAAAAATACATAGAAATCAAGTTCTTGAGTGACACAGGAATTACACCTGAATTGTTTGCATAGCTATTTTAATCATTATAATTCTATGGAAATATTTTTAGAAGAATAACTTTCAATCCTACCCAATAGGAATACAATTGACTTTTGAAAACAATAGATACCCAGATTAAGTTAAAGATCATATGTATTTGGAAGAACTAATATTAGGTCCTTAGGCAAGAAAATGTAGAGAACCTTTCACTAAACAAACTTACATCATGTGATAATTTATTAACAGTATTTTTTCTTTTTATAAGTTTACTTAAAATAAAATGACTTACTTGCATGTATTTTTGTTGTAAAATCTTATTCTTTTGTGTAGGAATCACTAATATAAGCAACTAAATATGTAATTTCACAGACTGCTATTCCCAGTGTTAGGGAATCTTTTCACTTCTGATTCACTTTTGTGTACAAATCATAAGACATATAAAGATAAGTTATTTATGTGGAAATTTAAATAGTTTCATAAATTCTAAAAATTTTAAGAAAGATTAAAAGGTAAATATCAATTATTTTTATAATTCCGTTACTTCTGCAGGTGTTAGGTGTTAAACTCAGGGCCTTGCACATGCTAGTCAAGAACTCTACAACTGAACTAGTCCCCTCATCCTAAATTTCAATTATTAATACATTGTTATTTCTTTGAAGCTTCTTTGTTCCTGTGTACTTGAGCATATATCAAGGATACTTCTGCTAAATTATTCCATGAATTCCTACATGAAGGCATCTTTACAGAACACTAGTGCAACAACTCATCCGTTTGGTAGCTTTACATATTGAATGAAAAGGGAGACAAGTTGTTGAACATAAAATAAACACTAATTACACTAAACATATCATTCATGTATAAGCCAAACACAAATCTTATTGTTTAAAGAAGCCTTTTAAAAACTGTACTTTTCTTAAAATGCATGTATAGTAATTATACTGATTTTCATGTGGCAATTTTGCAAAAAAAAAAAAAAAAGTCAGCGCAGATATTTTCCTTTCCTTCTCCTGTTTTTGTTAAGTAGAAAATGCTTTTGTGGCAAGACTTGTTACCTTAAAAATCCTCAATTCATTTTCACAGTTCATCTAAAGCTCACTGTACAATTTCTGGCACAGCAAGAGGAGACTGAGTAGATAAGTACAGAAAATGATCTTGGAACTAAGTCAGCATTTTTATAGAATGAGATTTTTAAATGCTAGTATTTTTCCTTCCTAAATCCTTAAGCGCTGTCACAGAATATTTCCCTCTTAACTTCTTACCAATAGCTCCAGAAATACCCTTTTTTTCAATATTTGAAAACATTTCCACAAATAATTTAAAGGCTTAAGTTTTTTTATTATACTTAAGTTTTATTTTTCTGAGCCTAGATATTTATATTCTCAAAATATGAAAAATATATTCACTTATGAGATAAACTAAAGTTTTTCTCATATCTAAATTACTTACAGGTAGCAGAAATCATGTATTTCTATTCCATCTTTATAGAAAAGTAGATACATTAATTCTCAGATATTTTATCTGAATATCTCTGTATTTCACTAAAATGAAAGTGAATATTTTTTAGCAGGAGGAAAGCTGAAACAAGATTCTAAATTAATTTTTTAAGTAATTCTGGCATCTTCATTTTGTGTGCTTATTCATCTGATCTTCTCCAAGAGCCACTATCCCGGGTTAAAGAACTGCCTCAGTCAACTAATTATCCTAGTAGATTATGCAGATTTTTTCTCTTCCTTCTAAATCTGTTTGGAATTTTTTTTTTTTTAGCTACTAGATATTTAAAACTTAGGTTGTTCTGCTTTTTGAATGTTAACTATATCAGATGTGATGAATTAAGTCTTTTGATTACTTTAAACTTTATACTTCAACCTGTTGTTATTTTTTTATACATCTGTGTCAAAGAAGCTTTCCTCATGTGCTCAGTTGAGACCTCAGGGATAAATCAGCACAAACTCTAATTCTGCTTTTTGGTCAGGATTTATGTTACCAAACTGTTCTTGCCTATCAATCCAAGAACAACCAATTATTGCATTCTTCATGTTTCAACCTTTTAATTACTTCATTTTTTCTATCAAAATTATACTTTCCTTCTGTCAAAACATTCTTTTGAAAATTTTCCTCCACTGTGAGATAATTAATGGAAGGCCAGGATTTATTTGAGTCATCTTATAGTTTTTATTCTTTTCATCGAAAAGTTAGAAATGTGTCACAGTTCCCAATTGTGCTATGGTGCAAAAGCATTAAGATTACTCAGAGTCAATATCTAATCCATACTCAGAGTGCCTAGAGGGCCTGAAATTAATGGAGACACCCACAGCATCAGAAAGTCTCAAAGGACAGCCCCGAACCTAAGGCTTTGTGGTCTTTTATTGATAGCACCAGAAAGCAAGGATCCAAGAAAAAAGAAGGGCAGAAACTCATGGGGACAGGGGAAGGTCAGGGTAGTCTCTTAAATGACTGAATTGGGGACCAATTTAAACAATAAATCTGATAAGTTGGAGTATAGGGAGAGCAACTGTGAGAGCACTGATTCTTTAAGGCCCTATGTTTGATCCTACTTGATCTGTGGCCTGTAGAGTGTCATTTAATCATTAACCATGTATTCCAGGAGGTTTTGGCTCCCAAACTCCCTTACCTCTCATACATACCTCTGGCCAGCACTCTTACAGAAAAAAAGAGTAGCTGGCATAACGAGTTCAAAAAGGAATTTTCAGGAATTTGAAATGAGCAGTGTGAAACAAGTTAAACAATTTGGAGTACAGGGTTCTTGGTCAAATCTTGTCCTAGAAAAGTGAGCTCATGTGATCATAACATACCCATCCTTTCTTGGATCGAATTAGGCCTAAATTTAGTTACAATGAAGAATTTTTTTTTTTTTACAATGAAGAATTTAGGAATAAACAGACTGACATTTTAAGCAAGTACTTTTTGCTCTGGCACTTGTCAAATGAAGATTTATGTATGAAGTAGAGACTACAATATTTAAATCTTTTAACATTCTGGACTTACTTGCACTGTTTTCCATGGATTTTTAGCAACCAATTTCATCTGTATTCCAGCAGTGATCACACCATCCACTGAAGTGCTAGCTGAGGACAAAGAGCATACAGATTGGGTAGTGGAAGAAGGTACAGGAGGTCCCCAACTTGCAAACCAGTTCCCATCTGAGAGAACGTTCATAAGTTGGGTTTACTCATAAGTCTGAAAAAGTGAGTCTTACACATCTTTGACACAAATATACAATGCATATTGCTTTGCACTTCCTAGCATCCCCTCCATATCACCACTGCTTTTCCTCTTGCTTCTGGACATTCTGGGCTCTAAATGAGCACTGTATTACTGCACAATATCACAGTATAGTAAGCACACAGCAGCACAACTGTGACAATGTCTGGCAGACATGTGCACTATTTCCACAATTTGCTTGCACCTACAAATGTTCCTAAATTCAGGTGCGTTCCTATCTTGGAAAGTGTGTAACTTGAACATTCCTAAGTCAGGGACTCCCTATAGTTACTGATATAAGCTATAGTACCAAGACCAGTTATAGAAATGGGGGCTGTGATGTTTATAAACATGTCTTCCCATTATAGCCAGAGTTTTCAAGAGAATAGATTTAATACAGGAACATAAATTATAGGATTATTTTATAATATTCACCAAAGAGTCAAATGCAGAAGAGTGCAAGTGATCTGCCCATGCCCTAGAGACTCAAAGAATCCAGTTGAGGGCCTGGATCCCATGGCAATGTCCTGCATGAGTCCAGCTGAAGATCTAGAGCCCATGGAAATGTCCTCCACGAGTCCAGTTGAAGGCCTACAACATACAATATCTCATGAAATCTGTATCAAGGATCTGCACTGGGAAGACGCAAAGGTCAGAGGTGGAAGCTAGAAAGTCTGCACCAGTGGGGTGAAGTATCTGTGTCAATAGTGAAGGTTCTGCACTGAAGCCAGGAAGCAACATTCAAAGTAAGCACCAGAGCTCCCCAAAAGAGAACCACAGCCATCGTCAGTAACAGTGAGAACCTGAGCACCTCCAATGATGAGAACAGCTGAATCCATATCAGGAAAACCAGCGTGACGAGCTTCTCCAGAAGAATCAACAGCACATCAACCTCTCCTCCAGCTCTCCTTTTATGCTGTAGGCAACTATCCCCAGGTGAGCCTTCCATACCCAGCACCATGCTGATTCAGTCCAGCTGGGTGTTACAAGTTGACCATTAGTTAATCCACCACACCTCCTTACTTTATTATGATTTTAAAAGCTAATTCATGACCAGTATTTGTAATTTGTTGTTCTAACTTTGATGATCAGTTTTATTTATCAAGTTAGTTAGACCACAGTCTCTGGTTGTTCAATAAAATACCATCTACATGTAGCTGGAGGGTTAGATTTGATTAAAGCCCACAATCAGCTGAATTACTAGTGAGGTCATCCTAGGTTGTCCCAGTGGGCACATTCTGGCATCTGGGAACTTTCCTGAGCAGTTCTGAGTTTCCTAAAGAAATTCTTGCATGACTCTTGCTGTAGTTGGAGCCTTTAGAGTTCCAACTTGCCTTCCTGATGGCAGACTTGCTTGCACTTCAACCATGATTCCTTAAATCCACCCCCTACTACTCCATTATCATTTATCCTTCTGAGTCTGATGCTTCTATTTTACCTCCATAGAAAAAGTCAAAATGTAATGCTTAGGTCTTACCTCTCTTCTCTTTCATCATTCTAGGATATTCTCTGAAATCTTTTTTGGGCTACCCACAATTTCCAAGACGTTTTTCTTTCTTCTATTGCCATGGTTTGAAGACATGGCCTTCACACCAGGCTATATTCCCATTTCCTTTTTACATTTATTTTGAGACAGGGTCTCTCTAAGTTGCAAAAATGTCCAGGCAGGGCATCAATTTGCAATCCCTCCTCCTCACCTTCCTAGACTGCAGGAACTGCTGGCACTTGCCCCCATACCTGCCCCAGGCCCCATTGTCTTTCTCAGTAGCTGTTTTTACTTCATCTCTTCTTTCAAAGCAGCATCTCATGTAGTCAATATAGTTCTCCTAAGGCCTTTCAAAGTGTTACTGTCTAATTGTTAACTACTATGCTGTTTTTTTTTTCCTTTTCTGAATGTGTGAAGTTAATGGAATACATTATTTAGTCAGAGAATCTTAATATGAGGAAATTGCAAGGTATCTTGGAATTCTGGTTCTGGGAAATGAGCCTATAGGAAAGGTTTCTGTAGCAAGATTCATCTCAAAAATCCTCACATAATATTAGTATAACAAAAGCTCTGACCAATATGCATAACTTCCTCTAATTTTGAAAGCTATTTTTGAGTCAGACTTTTAAAACTCTATTCAACCTTTCAGCTCTTCCTCACAGCATTAATTAGAAAATCTAGGGTTTTCTAAATATATGCAAAGGAATATTATCAGTGTTCTTACCTTCAAAGTCATGGTGATCATGTAACTCATTTTCTAAACCAGGATACGTTACAGAGTGAGAAGGAATGCTCTTGCTAATTATGTTGGGAAAATAGGCGGAAATTGAAAATTGGAACCAAGACAATATTCAAAGCTGTTTACTTAATCTTTGATAATTAAAACCAGCTTTATAATTATGTTTAAGCACCAATATCTAAATATCTTACCAAAATCAATCCCTAAATAACACACACACACACACACACACACACACACACACACACTTTTTCTGAATGTAATATTGGAAATACCAAAAAGCCTAAAGCTCTTTCAGTTGATAAATCATTCCATATTTTCATTAGAAATGTGAATACCATGCATTACACAATGAATAAGAAATAAGGTTTTGTTTGGTAGAGGTACAACATTGGGGATTTAGTAATCTGTCCGTATTGTGTCTAAATTGGAATGTCTGGATAATAATTTAGTCTAAGCCACCAGAAAGAGAAGGAGACTTATATAAATCATACACCACTGAGTATATTGCTCACTAAACAAATACCAACAGAAAGAATAATGTTTGCCTAATGGTGGTAAAATGTCAAGACAAAATGCAGACTCAGCAAAGCAGTCAACATCAGCCTACACAGAATAGTTTTGTAAAACAAGAAATTCAAGGGCATTGGGTATCTCCTCTTTCTTTGATTTTCCCATGAGAAGGAAGTGTACTTCCTGGGCTGGAAGTGAGGGTTTTGTGCTGTTTTATGTCTAGATCACAGTTTGATGGGAACATAGTGAAAACGAGACTAATTCAAAGAAAGAGAAAGAGAATAGAAAGAAAAAATAAAATAAGGATCTATTGACTAATTGAAATCTATTTGTTTTAAATAGAGATCATCATCAAATATATTCTAGAATATGATAAATCACTTTTCTATCATGGTCATTTCTGTTCCCTTGTTACAATGTCTTGCATATAATATGTACTGAAATATTATGAAAAGACTAAAACAAAGAAGAAAGACAGAGACCAAAGTTCAAGGAAAGTTAAAATGAATTAAAACATAGTGTGTTTCAAATACTTATCAACACTGATACTAGTATTTTCTTCAGATAGCTTAGGTCTTACTATTTTTATATGTTTAAATGTGAGTTAAAAATTGGAGAATATGTCATCTGTTTGCTTACTCTTATTCCAAATAACAGGTCAATAGAAAAGAAAAACAGTGTTCCCCTTTAGAATCACCATCCAAAGTATGCATGGTATATATTTTATCACACTAATCTGTCCAATCAGAATTTCATTTACATTCAGAATCTGAAAACTTACTTAGAATGCTTATATTAATTTTTCTGAGATACTCAAATCATATTTGATTTTATCTTTTAGGTTACTTGATACTTTTTTCACTTGTAGATACATGTATCAATATGGAGATATTTGGGGTCTCACCCTGAGATATATACAAGCTGGTAAAATGTATAATACGAATAATATTTAAGTCTGAGTTTGAATTTCTTGTAGATGAATAATGAGCATATTAAGTAAACTATAAATATTTATACAGTAGAATATTGTGTTATGCACAATGTGAGAATATAATTAACTATTCCTATATATTCAGGATTTTGCCATTTATATATACCACATGTGAGAACATGTTTAATAATAGAAATTTTTACTAAAGCAGAATGCGGAATGATGTTGTAGCATAAGTGCTCTCAGTGTGTAGCACAAAGCTAGTAGAACAGAGTTAATTTCGGAATTGTCTTGGGATTATGAAGTGCACATATACCAAAAATATAAATGATGTGGAAAATACATTTGAAGTTAACAAATAGATTTTATGTGACAAAGTGTTTCATAATTTATAATTTGATAAAAGGAATCTTTAAATTGTCAGGAGATACATCCTTTAGTCTAAAAATTGGTTATTCTTTTTTTAATAACCTAAGCTAGAATAATGAGATATTGAAGCCACACATAAACAGTTACTGTGGGAAAAGGAGATGATTTCAACTACAGAGAATCAATGATAAAGGAGCATTTTGGATGTTACAACTGCATCAAGCGACAATCGTACAAGTATAACAAGATAAAACGGTCTGTTTTAAGCTTGTTGGAGACAACAATTCATGGCTTATAAACTTACTTAGATGATGCATCCTAAAATTTTTTGGAAACTAGTCAAAGTGGAGAAAATTAAAGCAGTGAAAACCAGTTCCTTGTTGTTCATAAATCAGCATCTTAGCTCCCAATATCATTAAGAGGAATAGAGGCCTCAATAAATGTGTATGTATCAGGCAATATTCTTGGCACTAGACAGACTTTTGATGAATCTTTATTTAATGGACTTTGAACCACCTGGAGAGAAACAAACAAGTAACTGAGGAAGTTTTTCTTAATATATAACAAACACAGAGTTCAAATTGCATTGGGTTTTAATTAGAATATTTGTATAGGAGAACCTGATCTGTAATATAAAATTAAGTTTGAGATGGAGCATAAAACTTGAGCAATAGTACATGTTGGGGATCATCTAACACATTTCTTTTTATCTTTCAACAGGAGGAGACAGATACTTGAGGAGTTAATTGAAGTACCAAGTATCCTTGTTCAATTTCCAACTGACCTGGGCCTAAAATCCCAGGCTTCCAATGCTGTATTCTGTGTTCTTTTTCCTGTTGGCACTATTGCTTCTCCAACAGTGCAATGCTTTTAGCCCAAAATTAGCACCATGTTCATGAATCTTATTATAAAGGATCTTATTATAATAAGATTCTTGAACATTATAATAACATATTATAAGGAATCTTATTATAATGTTCATGAATTATATTATTATAAATAAAATGCAGTTCATATGTATGCATCAAAAATATGAGGCAAATACTTTATACCAGTTTGATATAAACTAGACTTACAGTTTCAATGAAGATTTATGGGTGATATAAGAGGAGTATTCACATACTTAAAATAGTGGTTATTCTGAGCTAGAACAGTGTTTGCAGCCATTCTGAGTTTAGATTGGTTGATTTTATGGCTTGGATCTATATGTCCCTCAAAACTTCATGCACTCATAAATGGGGCCCTTGGGAAGTGACTGGATCATAGATCTGTGATACTGGTTCATGAATACAAGGTACTGATTAGTCCACTGATGGGTTGATAGGTGGGTGTCATGTTGGGTAATGAAGTCTGATGTGGAAAGAGGTGGGTCACTTGGGGCATGACCCGGAAGTGTACATCCTGTCTTCTCTCTTGGTCCCTCTGCTTCCTCTTATCACTCTATGAACTGTTTGTCCTCTTTCATGCACTTTTCCATGCTACTCTGTCTTGAATTAAGCCAACTATGGATTAAAATCTCTAGAAACTGTGAGACAAAATAAACTTCTTTTCCTTTAATTTAAGGGTGTTGAGTATTTTGTCCAAGCAACAAGAAAGTAATTAATACAGAAGAGAAGATTCAATACATTGAATTCTCCATATTGGGATTATAGGTTTTCCAGAGAGACTATTTCTGCTATTATGCTATTACATCCGATGCAAATTGGTGTAATAGCAAGGCTGAATATCATCATATGTAAAATTTTTGTACCTGTGAGAGTCATATTTTTCACTGAAAATTAGTTTATCATTTTGGTTTTTGCTGACTTATACAAGCAGCTATTCAGGAAAATATGAAAATTAGGAAAATGACACCATGAGAATTTGGGTCTATTGCATACAGTTACATGGAATTCAGCAGTTACTAAATTGGTATATTGGTCTTAAATCCTAGGCTTATGAAATTTGCAAAGTAAATAAAAAGTAACTTTTGATGCTATTAGAAGTTTTCTGAGTTTCTCAAGCTTAGATTCACCCCATGAGAATGATAAAAAAGGAAAAAAATATTAAATGCCTTTTTGATACTGAATGCCTATTGCCTGAAGGGACAATATCCAGTATATGATGCCCAAAATTCTAACTTCTTATTTTATGTGTATTTACATATTTCCATCCTTTAAATTTTCATTGTATGCTTCATGAAATTATATATATATATATATATATATATATATAATATAGTATTATTATTTTGTTTAGTCTTTTCAACAATATAGCACTAAACACAAATAAGGAAGCCCCTGATCCTCCCAAAGGCAAATGCAAAGCAAAGTCTTTGAAGGGCAACAAGGTAGTGCTGAAAGGTGTGCACAAACACAAGAAAGAAAACAAGCCCTGAACATCGGCCACTTTCCAGTGGCTCAAGACACTGGAGTTTTGGAGGCAGTGCAACTATCCTCAGAAGAAAACAGTTTTCCCTGGGAGAACAAACTTGACTATGATGTCATCACGTTCCTCTGACTGCTGAGCCTGCCATGAAGATACAAGACAACAACACATTTGCTTTCGAAGCCAATGAGCACGAGATCACAGAAGCGCTGAAGAAATTCTAGTACTGACATGGTCAAAGTCAACACCTGGCTAGGCTTCAAGGAAAAGGCATACATTTCACTGGCATGTTTCACATTTTACAGTTAAGAAACTGTGGCGCTTTTGATGTTGGAAACAAAATTAGAGTCATCTAAACTAAGTCGAGCTAGTTGGTTTTAAATATACATTTTTTCATCTTTAAAAATATATACACATAAGCCAGGCATGGTTGCGCACACCTGTAATCCCAGCACTTGGGAGACTGAGTAGTCAGGAGGGTCACTGTGAGTTCAAGGCCACCTGTACCACACAGTGAGATCCTGTATCAAAAATAAAAAAAATTATTACATGCATACACATGAGGCTTCACTGAAGCATACAATATGTTGGAAGTTTAAAAATTTACTATAGTAAACGATACATTGCCATTAATCCCCCTCGAAATATTCCCCTTACTTCAAACACACTTACCTCATCATTCATGCAAATTTTTGAAGCAGTTCTGGAAATTCCTTTTATTGAGTTTCTTTAACTGAATTATGATGGCTGATGGCTGTGTCAATGTCCTGAAAGAATTCATAATGCTTACCTTTAATGCATATTTTGACTTCAGGAAAAAGCCAGAAGTTGCATGGTGTCAGATTTCATGATAAGACAGAGAAGGAAAAACAATGTATTTATGAGCCTGTCTTTTCATTGGATGGAATTCAACAGCAGCATTCATCAGATTTTTGATCATGCCTTATAAAGATACTCATAAAGCTACCAGAACTGCTTCAGAAATCAAAAAGAATGACTGGATAAGTGTATACGAAGCCAGGGGCAGTATTTAGAAGGGAATTAATGATAACATATCTTTTACTATAATAACTTTTTAAAATTTAAATATTCATCACACTTTTTATTTTAAAGAGAAAAAGGAAAAATAACAATAAAACAGTTTCAAAACAGTTTAGTATGACAGTTACAATAATTAATACATTGCATTGTCTTCACAGTAGTTATTCAGAGTAAAAAATATTGGCATAATATCTTGTCTAAAGAATATTAGCACAAAACTTTCTTTTCAATGAACAAAGATAAAGTAGCTGTATAACTATCATAATTATCTTGTGTCCACATACATATATATAATTTTTTCTTTTATCCTTTCTTCCTTTCCCCTTTCCCCCATCACAGTTTGTCATTTCTTTTGAACAGTTTCTTTTCAGTTCACAATATCTATTGTACACTTTGGATCGTATTTACTTGTTCAGTTTCTCACACCAGTGAGATGATATGAAGTTTACACATATGGGTCTGATTTATTTCACTTATGAGTATGGTTTCAAGTTGCATCCATTTACCTATGAAAGTCTCCAATTTACACTGCTTTATGGCTGAGTAGTACTCCATTATATATGAAAAACTCATTTTTTTAGCCAGGCATGGTGGCACATGCCTTTCATCCTAGCACTCAGGAGACTGAGGCAGGAGGATTATTGTGAGTTCGAGACCAGCCAGGGCTACAAAGTAAGTTCAAGGCCAGCCTGAACTGCATAGTGAGACCCTGTCTCAAAAAATAGGGCCAGGAATTTAGTTCAGTGAGCTAAGTGCCTGCCTGGTAGGTTCGAGGTTGTAAGTTCAATCCCCGGTACCAAAACAAACAAACAAACACATCTTTTTTTATCAATTCCTTGGTTGATGGGAATTTGGATTTTTTCTAATATTTAACAATTACAAATTGTGCTGTATAAACATGGATGCACATATATTGATGTGGTATGATGTTTTTAATTTTTCTGGGAAAATAACCAGAAGGGAGAGATGGATCAAGTGGGACCTCTCATTGTAGCTTTTTGAGGAATCTCTACAATGATTTCCACAGTTCACCAGTCTACACTCCCACCAACAGTGAAGAAAGTTTCTTTTTCCACACAGACCCACCAGCATTTTGTTATCAGTTGACTTTTTTGATGATAGTTATTCTTTTTGGGGTGAGATGGAATCTCAGTATTGTTTCAATCTGCATCTCTCAAATGATCAATGACATTGAACATTGTTTCATGTATTTATTTACCATTTGTATTTCTTCATCTCAGATGCCCAGTTTTGGATTGGTTCTTTGAATTTGAAGGGTCTGATTTTTTCCAATTCTTTATATGTTCTAGATGCAAGTCTTTTTTCTGTTGGACAACTGGCTATAAATTTTTCCCACTCTGTGGGTTGTGTTTTCACTCTGTTGGTGATTTCTTATGTTGTGAAAAGCTTTTTAATAAGGTCCCATTTGTTGAATCTTTTAAATATTTCCCTAGTAGTCTGGGTTTTGTTCATGAAGTCTCTGACTACACCTATGTCTTTGAGACCTATTTTCTCTTTCAGTAAATTTAGTGTTTCTATTTTAATATTTAGATCTTTGATCATTTTAACTTTAGCACATGTTGATAGACATGGGACTAGTTTTAGTCTTCAGGATGTGGAAAGCCAGTTTTCCCAGCAACATTTATTACAGAGGCTATCTTTCTTCCAGGGAACATGTTTGGCTCCTTTTTCAAAGATAAGGTGATTGTGTTTGTAGTAGTGTCTGCGTCTTCTAGTTCTGTTCCACTAATCCTCAGGGTGCTTTTTGGCCAGTACCATGCTGATTTTATTACAGTAGCTTTGTAGTGCATTTTTAGGCTTGGGATTGTGATGCTCTTGACTAGCTTTTTTTTTATTTTTATTTTTTATTTTTTTGGACAAGTGATCGAAATCACAACTTTGCACTTGCTAGGCAGGCATTTGTGCCACTGAGTTAAATGATTTTTTTTGCTGACTTTCTTTTGTTGCCCAGAATTGTTTTTGCTATTCTAGGTCTTTTTTGGATCAAAATGAACTTTAGGAATGTTTTCTCTAGATCTGTGAAGTATGTTTGTGCATTTTGATCGAGATTGCTTTAAATCTGTGAAGCAGTTTTGGTGGTATGGTCATTTTCTTTATGTTGTTTCTTCCTAACCAAGAGCAAGGACTGTCTTCCCATTTTCTGATATCCTCTCTGATCTCCTTTTTTTAGGCTACTGTAATTTTCACCGTACAGATCTTTACAATCTTTGCTAGATTGATTCTTAAGTATTTCATTCTTTTGGATACTAATAGTGTTTTTGTTTGTTATCTGTCTTTTAAATTTTTAAAAAAATTTTAAACAGAAAAAAAATAAGAGATTAAAGTAAAACAGAATTTCAGTACAGGCCAATAGGAAAGTAACAATAATCAACACATTGCATATTGCTTTATTCACAGTAGTTGTTTAGAGTATAAGATACAGACATGAAACATTGTGCAGAATATTATTAGCACAAAACTTTCCTCTCAAGAGAAACCAGCTGTCTATCTTTTACTTGTTATGATTGCTATACTATTTTCAAAAGAATATTTCACATTAAAAATGAAATCTGGATACTCTTGTAAAGGGTGTGCTTTCCTTTATTTCTTTCTGTGTGAGTTTGTTGCTTGTGTACAGGAATGCTATTGATTTTTTCGAGTTGACTTTGTATACTGCTACATTGTTGAATTTAGATATTGAATCTAGAAGTATTTTGGTGGAGTTTTTGGGATCTTCTATGTGGGGTATCATGTTATCTGCAACCACCATACTTCTTGACTACCCCTTGTGTATGTATGTGACTCTGTCTATGTATGTATCTATCTACTGTATTTATCTATAATTGATTTGTTGTCTCATGAACATGCAATATTTTTCAAATCATGCATGTTAAAATCATCATAGTCCCAGTAGAAAAGTGCTGTTTTCAGTACCAGCAGAGTGAGGGGCTCCCTTGAAGCATCAACTTGATATACTTATTATACTCTAATAGGCATCTTTTGATGAAAGATGAAAGAGGTTCATATGTATCATGATAAATGTGCAATTCTCAAACTATTTATAAATGTTAGAACTCCTGTAGGCAAAAGTTGTTTGATGCAAACAGTGTAGCTATTTATCTAATGATTGATCTTGCTTTGTGGGGTCAATAAATGAAATATTCTTCTTATACACAATGTTATACAATGTATAGGGGCACAACATCAACAGTACTGTGATTAATTATATGATCTTGAGATCACATTACAGATTGAATGTATATACCCCATGATTCTATACCTCTTAAATTCTGCATAATTCACTATCAAATGGTGATAACAATTAGAAACTCTACTTCTTAAGAACTTGTTACAGACTAGGGACACAATAATTGTTAACTATGCTATTAGAAATTGTTTCTTGAAATACCTTGCTTATGTTATATTTTACTGGGAAAAGCTTAGTTGTATTAAATAACTGTTGGCTTTATAAACAAGTACCTGTACAAAATGGTACTCTGTCTGACGAGATTGAAACACGTGAATCACCAAAATATTAAGACTCTCCAGATATTACTTGGAACACCAAATGTCAGAGAAATATAGAGAAAGCATAATGGTATAAGCACATGGTTGTGAGAAAATTGAATTGGAGTTCAAAGGGCATTTATGATTTGGATTAGTAGATGAGAGACTCTATGAGTGCTCTAGAGTTGATAAGAAGGAAAAGGGGAGTTCAGATTTTCTTTTTCTCTCATTGGATGTGTGGGTTTGGTTGTAGGCTGGAACACCCTGGTTCATATCAAGTATGGAGAGACTCACTTATGTCCTGCAAGCAAGGTACATGGCAAGAATATTGACAGAAATAAGGACATTTTGGTTTCCCAGCACTTCCAAAGCTATTTCATAGATTAGTTGGTAGTTTATGCCAAGAGTACAAAACAAATGATGGCTACTGCTTCCTCAAGATTTCTATCTCAAATTCTTAGTTTTCAGGTTAAATTTCCAGAATCATCACACAAGCAAATCTCTAATAGGTTTTTTGTAGCATATTGATATCACAAGAATTTAACAAGGTCATATCTGATAGTAAAACAAGAAGATAGGCACATGAACAAAAATGACAAAGGACAGCACAGAATTCATGGAAAAATTCCAAATGTCATGCAGGACCTTAATCTTTCATACTTTACTTCTACTAAGTTATAATTCCCAGCTGCATGATCAGTGACAGCTAAGTGTACTACAGGTTTATTTTTGTTGATGCTTGTGTTTCTTTCTGAATTTTTCAGCAGTGATTCTCTCCTAGTCCTAGCTTTTGAAAAATGTCAGATTGCTATTGAAATTTCATTTTACTTATCTTTAGTGATAAGTACTTTTAAGCATCTTCCATGGGAAGAGTTATCACGAGAATAACAGAACTATTGTGGATTTAAAGAAAGAGACTATCAAAGAGAAGACATTTAAGTTAAATAAATTTCATGAAGAAGAATTCATTAACACTAGTGATTTTCCATAACTAATCATTTAAATGAATTGAGAGTGAGAATCTATGAAATGTTCTGCATGGTCTAGTTGTTATAAGATAAAAAGAACGATTTCATTTCAGTCACTGAAGATATTACAGTCATGACAGGACAAGATAAGCATTTATTTTTTAAATGTCAAATACAATGCAGCATATAATTGAGTGGAAAAGGGCATAATATGTACAAATGATGCATTAAACATTTCTACAGTAAAAGTAAATATAAAATCATAGAATATCAGAACTTAAATTAACTACACACATTATTTAGTCCAAATTCCTTATCAAGACAGACAAAAGTTGAAAGAATTTGTTATCAGTAGACATGTTAGCTAGAAATACTTTAAGATATTTTTGAAAACATGAAAAATATATAGGTGAGACAAAGAGAAAGAAAGCTAAGAAAAATTTCAATGAATGTAAACTAAAATATTTTGTCTTCCTTATTCTTATTCTTCTTTGTTGTAACATATTAAGTTACTTCAAATAATAATAAGAATGTCATAGAGAATAAGAAAGAAGAAATAAGACCATTCTGATCTAAGGTACATGTACAAGCAACACAGTGTTGCTTCAAAGAGAATTTAGATTAGCTCTCAACATGTACAATATGATCAAGAGCAACCACTTGAAATGAAGAGAGGGAGTGGGAGAGAGAGAAGTGAATTTGGTTAACTAGGAGAAAACAAAAATACCGTAATGTAAGACCATTGATTAAAATCAGAGAAATCAGAAAAAAGAGTGAAAGGCAATCATTATTTTCGTTAATGTTAAGTTTAAGTGGCTGGTGGGAATTCAAAGTATTTTAAGAACCAAAAAAACAGGGTACAAAAAGAAAGTTAAGCAGATTGATGCTCAATTTTTACTACCTCATGTAAAAATCTAAAATTTAGGAAGAAAATGAGTCTAAGGGAAATGAAAAGAGAAAGAGATATAACTAGGAAAATATTTGATCCAAGATAAACTTTTTAGCAATGCTAGAAAGTAATACATATTAATAATATATAATCTTTACTGAAGTTAAAGTTCCATACAAGCTGTGTTCCACATACACCATACACATACTCAGCAAATATATTTTTACTTTTTCATGTGAAAACTGAAATTTTAGAGGTTTTTAGTAATCTCCTAAAGTCATACAGTGATAAGTGAAGAAGCCAAACAAAATCCATCTAGCTCATAAGGTAACAGAATTTTGAATCACATTTAATATCATATGCTAACAAATTACAGTTAGGTATAGTAAGTTTAATCCAGTAACTTGGAGAAACCCAGTAGCCATTTAGGAAAAGAACAGCATAATACATTTTCTAATTCAGATATTCTGCCAAGACTAGCCTAATAACCAATAGATGTTTACTGGAGAATCCTAATTGATACCATGTTTGAAAAATTCATTTGTTTGACCTAAGTTTGAACACAAATTATTCACATGAGCAGTTTTGATAACCCTATATTTGAAATGCATGGTTCAAATTTTCCCAAACTAACATCTTATTCTTTTTGGTACTTCTCCAAACATTTTGCATTATTGCTTTCAAGATTTTCTTGATAATTTTATTATCTGTTGCTTTTGGTTAAGTTTTACTGTGACAAAGTGAGTCTAAGTACTTATATCTTTATATCATTCATTGTGAAGTTTAATTAAACTATATTAAATGCATTTATTTTAATAGAGAAAAAAGGAATAGCTCGAACTAATCTTCCATAAATTTAGACATTTTATAGAAAATCTACTTTGAACTTACTGCCCAAATCTGGTCACAGATTTATTGAGTTATCATATTTCTGAGATATACATGTTTTTCACTTTTTAGTTGTCATAGGTTGGATGGACTCTGACTACAATAGCGGTAAAACATGTAACCAACACATCTTACATCGTTGTAAAAATCTAAACAATTATGTCACTTTGTATTTTAGAAAAAGAGTCTAAGTATTATCAGAATCCTTAATATGTAACATTAAAAGCAAACATTTAGCAATTTCTGCAGGGAAAATTTATACAGCAATTTCCAGTGTTTATAATTTACTGAAATTTTAAAAATATACCTTGAAATTCTGCTCATAGTTCCCCAGGGAAACACAGTTTTTTCTTGCTGCTTGTTTAATATTTGCCTCATAATATTAACCTTAAGAAAGTGAAGGTTATATCTGATACTTTTGTCTCTTCAGAGTAAGGCTTGGGTTCTAAGCATTTCAGGCTTTGTGATAGACCATCAGGATTGTAAAATGGCAGGGATCATTTTGAACATTAGAGCATTTGTTTTCTCTTACTCGCTATAGTCTCCTTGATCACCCTGTTTTCAGTACTTCCTGACCACCATTACTAAATGTATCCTTCACTCCTACATATAAATATCAGGTCAGGCTATCATTATGCTGCTTGTATACTCATTTTAATGATTCCTATAAACTAAGTATATTACTGGCATTTGTCAGTTGCTCCAGCCTCATCTCCTTCCCCTCCCTAATTGTATTTCTTAAAATTTTTACCCTCTTCTTTTTGGTCTCTACACATTCCAAGCCTTTTAATGAAGTCATCCCACTGTGATTACAATGACTACAATTAAAAGCATTTCCCTGCTTTTATTTTCTGGATGCCAAACACAGTTCAAGATCTAGCTAGAATGTAACTTCTACTATGGAAACTCCTCTGAAATCATTTGGTCCTTGGTCACCCTAACATTCTGCAGATTTTTTGGTGATATGGTCATTAGCGACACTGATCTATACAATTATTTAGTATATACTGCAACTGATTTTTTTCAAGATAGTAATCTCTTTGGTGTGAAGGTCAAGACTTTATTTTATTTTTTATCCTGTCATTAAGGATTGCTTAGAATATGGTGTAGACATATTTCAATTAACATATTTCTGAAAACACTATGCATTCCAGGAGCCTGCAACATTGGGCCCAGAGGGTTGGATGAGGGACCTGAATCCATACTTAATGGACTGAAATATCAAAATAAGGTTGTATAGCGTAGTGTAGAATATAGGGTTCTCTCCACTGTCTGAAGAGTTATAGCTGATTTCTGGTCCTTAACCATTACTTTCTATTTGCATGAGTCAAAAAATTAGCCAGTGGTAAAGCTTCTTGCATCTTTTCAGAGCATATATGCATGGATGTGAATATTTATGGGACTCTGTAAATTCCCCATATACATGGATATTTGGATGCCCCAATTTTCCAAAGAAGCGCTCTTCTTACCTTTTCTCACAGTCTCATGCCATCTATGGTGTGTGTCAAATGTAGCATTGTTCATCCTAAGTTTTGCATTCACCTTCCAGTGGTTTTGAGCAATACAGATTTTTCCATCACAAGTAGTTTCCATATTAGGCAAAAATAAAGGCAAATGCTGTTTTGATCCTTCAAGAAGGTTAGACCCAACAAGTAACAATACTGTGAAGAAATGGTCTGCTTTACCCCTCAGGAACCAATGACCAGGGTCCACTTGGAAATATGGGAAGA